>OY856411.1:508518738-509118738 GCA_963693085.1 Alisma plantago-aquatica | reverse complement strand
GGATGTTGACTTAACTGAAAACTTGTGCAAGGTGTATGCAAGGTAAGGGATGGCCTTCACTGACCCCTACCTAGGGGGATGTCCAATGTACTAGGAGAGTACATTGGAGTTCTTAGCATCTCTAGAGGTGCGCTTCTTGACATAGCACACCAATAACACAGATTGGGAAGAGGTTTGGGTAAATTTCCAACTATGCAATGACACCCACCACCTCTCCTTGTGGGCATTCAATGCCATATTTAGGTGGGAACATTACAATATGATAGATTTCCCTAATAATTTTAGTCACTTCTTTTTTATGGAGTAAGCTCACGACATCCTTAGCTCCTTACAAGGTCAAGTGACATCACTCTTATGTTATCGACATTGAGCACCCTCTTGCCCATATTCTTCATCGACTCTGAATGACACCCTATTCACCATGTTCACCCAAGGTCAACAGAAGGTCCAATCCATAAACCTATTCACACCATGGGCGTTCCTTTCATTGGGAAAGGAGAAGTTCAAGTTGGGTGCACTATTCCTTGACCATGCACACTCAGTAGCCAAACGTAAAAAGAAGAAGATACTTATCTAGTTTGACAGCCTAATCACTAGACTTTCCAAGCACTATAATCTCAACCTCTCTAGTTTGCATCATGTTGAGTCAAAGGGGAATTCAGACTTTAGGCAATTCTGTAATGCCATGCTTCTGGACCGGATTGGAGGTAGCATCCATATGATCTGCAGGATGGGTTTGAGGGAGCTCCTAGATCCCCTCTTCAACATCATTGACCTTGATAATCTGTGATGGATAGACAAATAATGTGAGGGAGACTCAGTAGGAGGAGGACCTCGATGAGAAAGCTGATGAGGACAACAATGATGAGATTGAGGAAGTGTAGACGTTACCACCATTTTATCGAAGGAGGCTACCCCATTGACCATAGACCTATGGTGCCTCATTTTATACCAAACTCTATTGCACACTGACCCATATTCTTCTGACGTCATCTATAACATGCTCAACACGATTCAGATAGGTCAGCAGTAACAAAGAGGTGACGACTTAGCTCACCTCCCCAGTAAGAGAGGGTCTTCACCAACCAACTATAGATCTTCATGCATCAAAACACTATGTTCAACAATGAGTGTCTTCTTCTGAGCAATCATGAAAACTTCTACCATCATGTACAACATGTTGAGTACACTCAACAATGTCTCTATGACTATTGTTGGAGCCAGGGTTGCTTCCCTAACTACCCACAACCACCACTAATGTCGTCCAACCAACCTCATTTCACTAACACATTTTTTCTAGCAATATCCCAACATACCGTGAGGACCATTCTATTCATGGGTCTTGGACGATATGGTACACCCATTCCATATTTGAATTATTTTCAATAATGAGGAGACTGTCAAATATAAGCTCAGTGGGTTATGGAACATGATTCATCTTGCATCCATTTATTCAATATAAATCAATTTTATTTTTCATTTTAGTTGCATTATAGTTTACTTTTGCATCTTAGCTAGTTTTTCTTGCTTATTTGAAATGAAAATTCATGTTCATACATGTATCATGTGACATCTCAAATTTTTAACATTAATTTAGGCCTTAAAATGTGGTTTTCTTAAATAAACAATAATTAAGGGGCTTAATGAAAAAAGAACATGAAATGAAACTTCATGGAGTATAATAAAGTGAGGAGAATAAAATAAGACCCAAAATATGTTTTCTCTTCCATATGTGCATTATGTGTTACAATTAATTCAAAAGTATGTAACAATAGTTTTCCTTTTTCTCTCTCCTATCATATGCTTAAAGTGTTGGTAAGGTATGCCCATAGAGTTAATCATGTGATGATTGACGTAGCATATACTTTAAAGGATTTGATTAATATTTATAAAGGTAAGATTCCCATTCATTCTATTTCATTCAGTTTTGAGATACTAAGGAAACACTATGAATGTCTAAAGAATAATATTACTCAACGATGTATGTATTCAAGTATTAGCCTTGTGGAAATGAGATCATACGGATGTTAAGAGTACATATACATATTCTCATTATGTCCCTAGTCACTTGTTACTATGGAAGGTAGATAGGCATAGTAACACATAAGACTGGAGTGTGAGTTGGTTGATGATTGAGTCTCACTAAGTCATGATATGACAATATCAAACCAAGCACACAGATACATGTTAGGGAACAATGTATCAGATAGACCCACCTTGAGAGTGACACATGGAAGCCATCATATGGTAAGTCATTGTTAGCTCTCATAATGAAGGTGGTCATTGTGATTCTTAGAACTGAAATCACTGCACTCGTCACATGTCATTGGGTACACTTTGAGATCATCAAACGTAGTCTTGAAACATGGGTTGTTATAAAGGTGATGATTGGGTGACTTTGACACCTGGGGATAGATTGTGAGTGATAGATACGGGATTTTTCCCTCTTACTGGAGTATGATATCCTGGCCACTTGATTAGTGAGACTAAGAAAAGCATGTGCATGCACATGTCAATTAATATACAATATTGAGGTCACATTATCTCAGATAGTCTGCTCTTGGTTCAAGAAACATGAGATGAACGTTGGGAGGATGATGAGTCCAAGCCTCTAGTTCACTCTGGATATCAAAGACAAAGGAATTATTCAATCACTACAACACCTTACACAGATTGTAGGTTGAATTTGTTCTCCAACTTTCCAATAACTTGGGTAGCACTGATGGGCGACTAGGCACCTCTCTTTTCTTGTGATGTCATAGGCCAGTTATGGACATTCATTGCCAACATGACATGGGACCTATAGGGTCACACATAGGAACTCATCTAGAAGAGGAGCTTGATCTTAAATGACAATTGGATTGATTACTAAAGTGTTTAGGTATTCAATTCACACAAAAGATTGACAGATTGGTTGACTGGTCTGCCAAACAACCATCTCATTGAGAGAGATAGCCATTTAGATAGCCAGACAAGTGTCTCAAGTGTTGAGACGGTCGTTTGGGTGTTCATACTAATCAGAGTTTGAATTGGCTATGTTCTTCCCTTGAACCATCCAGTTCAATGTGATTGAACCAGCTGGCTCATCTCGACTCACCAGATGGGCGTCTGGGTGAGCGAAATAGGTGTCTCACCTGGGTGAGACAACTTGGTTGGGATGAACGAATATTCTAGATGTTTCCTGAATATTTTTGATTGCACATTACTTGGGGTACAAGAAAACTAATATGTGATATTAATTCGAATTGAATTTTTTTCTTTCCAAATGAGGAATTGTCAAACGACCATTTAGAAGTGCAAGATAACGGTCTCGCACACCAGATGACCATCTGGGTGTGCCATACGACCGCTTGGCATTTCACAAGTTGAGAAAGTTCAAGTTCTTCTAGTCCCTTCCACTCCTGTACAATCTCGTACAAAGTGGGAACCATGACCCTAACCTCACCTATAAAAGAAGGGGGTATTGAGGCTTCCTAAGATACAACACAAAAAACTGAGAACCATTTCCTCTGACAAATATTGTCCTCTCTGGTTGTGGTAATCAAGAGAGCCTAAGCAAGTCCTACCTGACAGGTAGGGATAGCTACAGGAGAGAAACAAATGGTGTTCATTGTTGGTGGGATAGCATGTTGGTGATTATGAAACCAATGGGAGGGACAACTCCTTCATGTTCGTTCTTGGTGAATGACTTGAATTCTATTTGGTCCGTGTGGACTACTCTAGGGTAGTAGTCCTTTGGCTGCTGCTCAGAGAGCAAAGTCACCCTATAGCCATGGCGAGACCACCATAGACACTATAGAGGTTGTGCATATAGGTATTTGTTATGAAGACTAGGAGTTGTACAACCATCTTCTAAGAGAAACTAGTCAGTAGTTGTAAAGAAGTGAGTTTTGTCACTGGACTTGCTCCAGGACTAGGTATAATTTGCTTAAGTCATCCTTCATGTTTCATAGTATTTGACTCGATATTGTTGTAATGGGAATACAAATACATACTTTTTTTTTGTTTTTACAGCTATACTTTGTACCTGTATTTCCCAACATAAAGGACATGAAAGAGCAAGATTAGAGATTTGAAATTAAAAAATATACATTGAATAACTTAACCAAGAAGTTTTCCTTTTTCCTTAAGGCTTTAAATAGAAGAGGAAAGTATCATTTTTCCTTTTCTCTTTACTCCAAGAAAATATTTCAAAAAGACAAAAAGAATATGTGATATCAATTTTTAGGATAAAATTAGTGTTTACTTGAAGTTAGACTCAAGTAACCCATATCTAAACAAATTATGTAATGTCTCTAGGGTTTGGGAGCCGGGGGGCGCCTGGGGCGATGGCCGTGGCCGGGGATCCCTGTCTTGCCTCCATCCCATCGGGGAGAACTCCAGTTTCGATCCGCCTGACGTCGTCGTCATGGATCCTACCACCGGAAATAACCCTGGTCAATACTCTGTTGTTCCTGAAGATGTCACGATGAGCACGGAACAACCTACAGAAGTTCCGGCTCGACGTAGTTACAGAGATGCCCACGTTGGGAAAGATCACGGTCTTTTGTCATATATCAATCTCGTCTCACCGAACACCCTGAAGGAGGGAGACATCCACGTTGACCTGTCGGGCGTCCTTCCGGCCTTCTCTGTCAAGAATGAATCCATCCATCCCCTCTTGGCACCTTGGCAATTCGCGGTGGTTGTTAAAGCCCTAGGCATCACGCTGGGATTCCAAGCCCTGGTCAATAAGATAAGCGTGCTTTGGCAGCCGATGGCACAGTTCCGGATCATCGATCTTGATAACAGTTACTACATAGTCCAGTTGGGTAATCGTGAGGATTATGAAAAGGCACTGTTAGTGGGGCCATGGACTATTTTTGGAAACTACCTCTCCATCCAGACCTGGTCTCCTTCCTTTAGGCCGTCAGAGAAGATCCCACGGAAGCTAATTGTATGGGCGAGGATCGCTAACCTCCCAGTTTTCCTCTACCAGAACCAGCTTCTCTTCAACATCGGAAACGCCATTGGCAAGACAATTAAAGTCGACGCCAACACCTTGCTAGGCAACAGGGGGAAGTTCGCAAGGATTGCCGTCGAGGTCGACATGTAGCAACCCTTACTTCCGACTATCTTTATCAATGACGAATATTTCCGCCTTGAATACGAGAACTTACCACAATTCTGTCTAAAGTGTGGCCACCTCAGACATACTGCGGATGAGTGTAAATAGGACACACTGCCCCTGAGTGACTTGGCTTCCACCTCCATCCCTATCCTGGTCCCGTCGGTCAATTACACCGCCGCGATCCATGCAAGGATGCCTGAGAGGAGAAAGCCCAGCGCCCCTACGAGGAACGTCAGCGGCAACAAGCCCCCACCACCACAGGGTGAACACAAGGTCACTGGTTCAGCCACACACACAACCACCACGGAGCAGCCGGCAAAGGATGATGACGGATTCCAACCAGTCCTCAGCAAGAAAGCCAAGCAGCGCCTGCGGCAGAAAGAAGCTGCTGCAACAGCATCCGAGGCAAACAAGGCGCAAGCTGATGGCCATCACCCCACGAACACCGCCGTTAAACTCACTGGAAATGAGATAAGCCAAGGACAAACTTCAAACCAGACTCAAGATGGAGAGTTTTTGTTCCAGGCCCAAGCACAAGATAACCCTGTGATCCCTAGCAAACATGCAGCCCGTCATAACAGGAATGATAGGGGCTATGTCATGCTGAGGAACAGGAAGATTGTCCTCCAAACAACACAAAGCCCAGACCGTGTTTGTAAGTAGAGTCGAGCCGAGAATGTGCAAGGCACTGCGGCCCTTACTCCTCACGTGAAACATGCTTTGGAGTTCCAAATGCACCTTGATAGTAACTCCCAAGAAGCTTCTATGGAAGGAATAGTTGAAGGTGAAGAACAGTCGGTAGGACTGTGTGCTGCACTTCAATAACCTAGCCAATGAATATTATGTGCTGGAACATCCAAGGCGCAGGCCTGGACAAGAAAATCCAGCTTCTTCATGAATTGTAATCGATTCACAAGGTGAACGTGACTACCATTATGGAGCCTCGCTGCAGTGGCCCTACTGCGGACATGTTGATCAAGCGCCTTGGTTTCAACTCTTCGCACAGGGTAGAAGACAACGGCTTCTCAGGCGGTATTTGGCTGGCCTGGGATCATCATCACTGTTCTATTGAAATTCTCTTAAATCATCAACAATTCATGCACTACCATGTCAATAACGATTGGTACTTGACCATCGTTTATGGGAGCCCCAACTCTACCTTGCGGGAATACATGTGGGAGAGATTGGAGGAAATTTCAGGCTCTATAAACAATGTGTGGGCAGTTCTAGGGGACTTCAACACCTTGCTCAACCTCAACGAGAAGAAAGGCAGTGAGTTCTTTGATAAGCGTGCGAGCAACCGCTTCCATGAGGTCCTCTCTGCCGCTGGCCTCGCAGATCTCAAAACTCAGGGGCCATTCTTCACCTTCCAGCGCAAGCATCTGCATGAATGCCTTGACCGAATCCTCGTGAATTCGGACTGGATTAATAAGTTTGGAAACACCACTGTTGTAATTCTTCCTCGCCTTTACTCTGACCGCCACCCCATTCTCCTGTCCTGCGGCTCGAGGTCACCTCGACGTAGCCTCTTCCACACCAAAGCAAGATGGAACCTCACCTCTTCCTTCAAAGGAGACGTCATGTGCCAATGGCCTCCGAATGTCAATTTCCAGGAAGCCCTCACAGCCTTCAAAGACAAGGCGGTTCGGTGGGACACTGCAAACTCATCCCGTCAGTGCAAGGAGAAGCAACAGCTCCTCACTCGCATTAACAAGCTCTAGGTACAATCTCAATCTTCAAATCCTCTTCCGATGACGGACCCGTCTATCCCGCTTCAGGAGCAACTCCACCATATCCTCCTCAACGAGGAGGTTGACTGGCAGCAGAAGGCCCACCTCGACTGGCTGAAGTCTGGTGATTTAAACACCAGATTCTTCCAGTCCTTCGTGCAAACCAGACGCCATTACAACAAGGTCACTCGCCTCCAAAAATAAGATGGGACTGGACTTCTAAGACCAAAGAGACGAAGATGTTGATCCATAGCTTCTTTGTTGCGCTACTGTCCCAAGCTGCCCCAGCGCGCGCTGGCCGGATCCAAGCGTATCCGGGTGTCTTCCTCGTCGTGCCTTCTGATACCTCCACAAACCTGTATGCCATCCCAGACAAGGACGAGATCAAAGTTGTCGTCTTCTCCATGGCTCCTCTTAAAGTGTCGAGCCCCGACGGGGTCCATACTGGCTTCATCCAGCATCATTGGGAGTAGGTCGGCCCTAATATCATACAGTCAGTCGAGGAGGTCTTCACATCGGAGAGGATTAGTAACCCCTTAGCATACTCATACATGGTCTTAATCCCAAAGATCCCTACACCCCAGTGCTGTAGCGATCTGCGGCCTATCTCGCTAAACAACGGCTGCTTCAAGATCATTTCCAAGATCATCGTTGAAAGGCTGAAACCCCTCATGAACGATTGGATTAACCCTGTCTAGTCGAGCTTCATCCCCGACAGATGCATTAGTGACAATATTCACCTCGTCTAGGAGGTCATACATTCCATGAAGTCCAAATCTAACAAGAAACCATGGATGTGCATCAAGCTGGATTTAGCCAAGGCTTTTGACAAGATGAACTGGGAGTTCGTTCACAATACTCTGTAGCGCACCGACATGCCAGCAAAGTTGTCCACCATCATCATGGAGATCATTTGTAAGGGATCGACCTCCATCCTTTGGAAGGGTGAGCCCCTACCCCCTTTCAAAGCCACACATGGGGTCCGGCAGGGCGATCCGATTAGCCCCTATGTCTTTGTTCTATGCATGGAGCGGCTGAGCCAAGCTATTGTCCAATCTGTGGATTCCGATCAATGGAAACCACTCACTCTTTCTCGAGGTGGCCTTAAGCTTTCCCACGTCTTATTTGCTGATGATATCCTTCTCCTCGGTGAGGCTTCTGTACGACAGGCTCGTATCATCTCCACTATCCTCTCGGACTTCTCCAGGGCGTCCGGGCAATCGATCTCCAAACCCAAATCAAGATGCTTCTTCAGCACGTCCACTTCCCAATCCCTACGCAGAACCATTAGCAGGAAGATAGGCTTCCCCTAGACCTGTGACCTAGGGAAGTACCTAGGTGTGCCTGTCCTGCATAACCACGTCAACCGAGAGACACACGGGGACATTCTAAGCTCCATTTAGAGGAGGTTGAACTGTTGGGCTCTTAGGAGTCTATCTCTCGTTGTTAAGGTGACCTTGGCCAAGTCCACATTGCAGGCCATCCCCTCCTACACAATGCAAACTATCAAACTCTCCCCCCGCCTGTGTGATGACATTAACAGGCATATACGCAGGTTTATCTGGTCAGGGGCATCTAACCATCGCAAGTCCTCTCTCATTTCTTGGAAAAAGATTTCGTCCAACAAGGATATTGGTGGCCTCACCATAAGGGACGCCATGGACCAAAACGATGCACTTATGATGAAGAATGTCTGGGCTTTTCTCACTGATCTGTCCAAAATCTGGGTTAAAGTTATGAAGGATAAATATACGAAAAAGGACAGGCTCAAGTCTGTCCCATGCTCCCCAACCTGGAGTTTTATCAAGAAGAACATCAGTAGGGTCACTGAACATAGCCATATAGTCATCAATAATGGAAACCTCACAAACGCTTGGGACGGATGGTGGATTGCTGGGCGTTCTGTGCTGGACTTACACCCAGATTGGCCGATCCCTCACGACATCAGAGACCTCACTATTAGTTCCATGGCATTCACTGATGGTGCATGGGACTGGGATTTTATCCACAGTTTTTTTCCAGAGACCGTGTGGCCTACTATCGCTGCTATCCATGCCCCCTGTTCCCACTCAGATGAGGATGCATGGATTTGGCTGCTTGAAAAGCATGGCTTATTCACTTCTCGTTCTGCCTATAGGTGGCTTCGGCAGGGTAAAGAGGTCACCACAGCTGGCAACTGGAAAGGCATTTGGCAGGCCAGGCTTCCGGAGCGAATAAAGATGTTCCTCCGGCTCATGCTCCATGGAGCCCTCATGAAAAACATGCAGAAGAGACACATACATATGGAGGTCTCGGAGGATTGTCCCATCTATAACAGAAGTCAAGATACCATATTTCATGCCCTTCGTGATTGCACAACGAGCCGGGAGGTATGGAGTCATCTTCTCCCTAATGAGGACCACGCTGCCCTCACCCCGCATGAGTGGATTCAAAGATGCACTACCAAAACTGACGCCAACTTCACCTTGAGGGTTGTCGCTTGTTGGCATATCTGGAGATGCCGCAACGAACAAGTTCATCAACAGAAAACTCTCTCTGCCTCCAGCAAAGCTGCTTTTATTAAGCTAAGAACGGACTCCATCATCAAGACCTGTGAGGGTTCATGCCTTACCCTCCCAGCAGCAACCCGTTCCGGTCATAGACTCACAGAAAAGGTAGTATATGTCTTCATCGATGCAGCCCACCAGCATGGTCAGACCATCACGGCCATCGGCATCCATGCGGTCAGCAGTGATGGATCACACATCCTGAGCACCTACCAGATAGTGCAGTCCATTTCCTCAACTAACAGTGAAATCCCGGCTATCATGGCCGGAGCCCAGCTTTGCAAAGACCGCCACTGGGATGATAGCCTCATCCTCACCGACTCCTTGGAAGCCGTCGGGCACCTCACCAAAACCAAACCCCTCCCACAATTCCTGCCTTATGCGAGGAACATTAGAAGACTCCTAAATGGCTCCCGAGCTGAGCTCCTTCACCATGTCCCTCAAGGCTTCAATGGTCCCGCTGACAGCCTTGCAAAGCATGCCATCCACTCCAAAAACTCTTTTAGTTTTACTTCTGTTGTACCTCACTGGTTCAATTCTATGTGCCATGTGAACATTCCTTCTATTTTATCCGCAGTAGAGCGCGGAATAAATAAGAACTAGCTCTACATTTTCCCAAAAAAAAGTTAGACTCAAGTAATCACATGGAAAGCATTTTTTCAATTATCATATGTATTAATGAATTAAATTCAAATTTAAATGGCCTATATAGAAATTATGGTTGAAACATGTAAAAAATAGAAATCTAAGAAGATAATAAGAACATAGACTCCTTATTTGACAAGTGATCCAAGTTTGGTCAAGTTTTGACCATATTTGACTCTCCAAATTAATTAGGGAAGTTTTCCATATAGTTTGGCTAAGCATTTATCATGAATTAATTTAGTGCATACAATTAACCCTATAGTCTAGTATTTTTCTATCTGTTACGTCTAATTTCCCTCTTATGCACGCCATCCAATGATAGAAATTTGATACACTCCCGATCTGATGGCTCAAACATTATCTTCTACCTTCCAATTATTTTGCAAATATGAATGTAGTTGCTTGGTTTCCTTCCACAGTCTCGTTCTCCCTCATATCCCCATGATTTCATGAGACTTTTCCTTCTTTATTCTCTTCTCTCTTAGCCATTTTGATAAAGCCCTAATATGCCCTCCCTCGTGGACTATTGACCAAACGCCCATTTAGGGATCACATTGTCTCTCTGCGATGAAGTTGCAGTCGCCACCTCAGTGCATTTCTCATCCATCTAACCATCCCAAAAGCACCACTATCCATCAAGACCACCTCCTCCACCCTCAATTGAAGTCCATGTACCCACGAAAGCATTGGCCTACTTAATTTTCTTCTCTGGAAACCATGTCCTAGTCTTCATCCCATCCATCCCCTTATTTGAAATTGATGCTTCTTTGAGAATCCTCAGTGACCCTAAGATGTTTTCAAATTGCCTTGAAGTCCTGTCTTGGCCCCAATCAATGTATCTTATAGCCTCAGTTGGGTCCTTGATTGGCATTCAACTTCATTCCTTCCCAGTGAGCCCCTGAACATGGAAACCTTGTTCAGGGCTATGATAGACCTACTTGAATGATTTATAACCCTTAATGGGTCACCTTCAGGTCTTGGATAGTAGTTTGCCTTGTTGGATGCCTCCCATGTTTCCGTTGCCCAAACAGACTTTTCCATATCCATGGTTGTTCTTTTGCAACCAGGTTTGTTGAGTTAGACTCGTTGGCTCCTTGAGGATGCACCCTTCTCTCCTACCCTCACTATATCATTGTGATTTGAAGTTTTAATCTTTCTTCAGTTTCCTTCCATGGAGGAAACTCATTCTTGAGTTCATGACCATCACACATTTTACCTTGGGCATCTTTATGTCTGAATAGATTTGAGGGATCATCTCATATCATTTTCTCATCAAGATATGAGCTATACCCCTCAAATTTTGGTCGATGATTGGATCTTAAGGTGAAGGTGTTCGCCATGGATAAACATAGGAAGATACCAGGTCACAGAATGATCGTGGTACCCCCATGGTGTTATTTGAATGATTTTTGTTACAAGAGCAATATCGAGATGTCAACTTTTGTTTTGATTCTGTAATGCGCGATTCACAATAGTGTTAAATGACCAAAGTACCCCTATTGTTTTAATCTCATGTAACATATGGCTATGTTTTCTCTTACCTTTGACATTTTATTTACATCGGCCCATTTTCCTAATATTATTTATGTCACACCATAGTTTCTAATTTTCTGATTGGTTGACAATGCAAAATTCATAAATTTTGCATACAACTTCAAAAAATATATAAAAATATGTTTTAGAAAGCTCTTTTGATTCCTTATTGATTTGATATTTCAAAAAAAAATTTCCGTATTCAAATCCTTCAATAAATCAATGAAATAAATTAAGGTTTCAGGACTATGAACTCATATACACCTTATGATTTTAATCAAATTACAAGTGATTAGAGGACTCAATCAAGTGAGGGCACTTGACCTTCAGGTCATATACTCTAGGTAAGTAGGCCATGCATATTTGGGATAAGTAATTTTGGTTTATTGGTTTGTTATTTATGATTATGCACACTAGTATTCTCCATGGAATTATGAATGACTCATCAAAAGACATCATGTATAGTCATCATTATTTGATTGGTTGTTTATTTGTAGTCTATGGTAAATCACTAACGATGATTATGAATTAAGATTAATGAATCATTCTTAAGAAGAGGAAACCTATTATGGTTTATGAGGGAGAAATGCCATTAAAACATTAAGAGGGAGAAATACCATCATGGCTTTTAGAGGGAGAAATCTCATCATATTAAAGTCCAAAGATCATGTTAAGTCTAATGTTAAAGTAGATGTTAAGATAAATGGAGTTGAATTAGTTTGTATATGCTTCTTGAATCATGGACCTCAAATGGTCGTCAAGGGATTTCCTAGCATCAAGGGCTTTCCTATAAATCATGTTCTCTTAAGTGGGTGTAATAGAGGGATGCATATATGTATTGTTCAATTCTTCATGTTATTAATGACTCATGAATGCTCAAGATAATCCATTTTCAAGTTTTTGTCAATTTATTTCAAGTCAAGTTATATTTACTTTTATGTCTTATGAAGTGCCAAATATCAATTATTGATGTGATGCTTGTTTTGCATGGTTGGGGAAACAATGTCCACAGGACTTGGAGCAAGTGAAGAGTATCTAAGACAATCAAGGATTAGGTGGAACTATAAGCTTAGTATGGTGGGGTGCCATTTACCAAGACGATCTAGACTTTAAGATACCTTTTCTATATGTTTAGTCATGCTACCAAGTAGACTAGATTTCATGAGATAAACCAGTTGTAGTTTTCTTTTACTCAAGAACTATGTATGAATCAGTTTTAAATCAATGCAAAGTGTTTTATTTACTTTAATTGCAAGATCAGCATGTTGTGACACCCCCATTGAGTAAAAATGTTTCCGCTTATGTGATATGAGAAGTGGGGTGTTACAATATGGTATCAGAGAATTTTTGGTAAATGCCCACTAGGAAAAGATGATTCTCATAGTCACCTTGGAATGAAGATGTGACATTAGGGTTTAGAAATGGATTCCCAAGGGAAGATATTGTGACCTAGAATGATTAGAGCTTTCACTTTATAGAGAATAGTGATGGATTTTTACCTAGTTTGGATCTCAAGTACCAACCTAACCCTAGGTAATGATATAGTCTCTCCATTCTCAAAGGTTATGGCCAACCAATTGAGAACTGAAGAAGGATGTCATAAGCATTAGACTCTTGGTGCATTTCTCCTTTTGTACTAGTACATGTGGTATGAGACACGTGTATTAGTAGGTTAGTGAGATCCCACATTTCTGGGTATGTGCATAATCACCACATATCTAGAAATGTAGGAGGCACCTAAAGACCAAAGGGTAGTTAGTCACATGCGCCTAATGTTAAGAAAGTTATGACAAGTTGAAGGTAAGTGCCCTAAGTGTAAAAATAAGTTTGGTTTCATAGACCCTAAGTATAAGCTAAGAAATGAGGAATGATGAATTAGTTAATTCATGTCTACATGAACCTTTTTGAAATATATTTCTTATTATGCAATTTTAGTATGCTAGTTGTCATTAAATAAAGAAGTAAGAAAACCCCTAATGGGGGTAGTACCCTAGAAAATTTTGAGGACAAATTTTATTTTAAGGTGGGTAGAATCGTAACATTTCAAATTTTTAACATCAATTTAGGCCTTAAAATGTGGTCTTCTTAAATAAAAAATAATTGATGGGTTAATGCAAAAAGACCATGAAATGAAATTTCATGGAGGATAATAAAGTGAGAAGAATAAAATGAGACCCAAAATACATTTTCTTTTCCATATGTGCACTATGTGTTATAATTAATTCAAAAGTATGTAACAATAGTTTCCCTTTTCTCTCTCTCTCATACAATTCATGTTGCTTAAAGGACATGAAAGAGAAAAATAAGAGATTTGAAATTGGAATATATACATTGAATAACTTAATCAAGAAGTTTCCCTTTTTTCATTTATGGCTTTTAATATAAGAGGAAAGTAACATTTTATCCTTTTCTCTTTCCTTCAAGAAAATATCTCAAAAACATAAAACATATGTGATATCAATTTTTAGGAGACAATTAATGTTTATCTAGAAGTTAGACTTGAGTAATCACAAGGGAAAGCAGTTTTCCAATTATCAAATGTATTAATGCATTAGTATAAATTAAAATGGCCTTAATAGAAATTATGGTCGAAATATGTGAAAAATAGGAATCTAAGAGGATAGGAAGAACCTAGACACCTTATTGGACATGTGGTCTGGTCAACTTTTGACCATATTTGACCCTCCAAATTAATTAGGGAAGTTTTCCCTATAGTTTGACAAAGCATTTATCACGAATTCATTTAATGCAAACAATTAACCCTATATTCCGATATTTTTCCTCCTGTCACACCTACTTTCTCTCTTATGTGCACCATCCAATGGTGAAAATTTGATACACTTTCAGTTTGACGACTTGAATGTTATCTTCTACCTTCCGGTTATTTCACAAATATGAACGCAGTTGCCTGGTTTACTTCCATAATATCGATCTCCCTCATCTCTCCATAGTTTTACAAGACTTTTCCTCCTTTGTGATATTCTCTCTCATCTATTTCAATCAATCTCAAATATGCCCTCCCTCATAGACTATTGAAAAAATGCCCATTTAGGGATCCCACTGCTAGTCTGTGATGAAGTTTCAACCGCCACCTCATTGGATTTCCCATCCACCCAACCATCCTAAAAGTACCACCATCCCTCAACACCTTCTCCTCCACCCTCAATTGAAGTCCATGTATCCACAAAAGCCTTGGCCTATTGGATTTTCTTCTCTGAAAACCATGGCCTAGTCTCATTCGCATCCACCCCATTCTTTGCAATTGACATTTTTTTGAGAATCCCTCAGTGACCCTAAGATGTTTTCAAATTGCCTTGAAGTCATGGGTTGGCCCTAATCATTGTATCATATAGCCTCAGTTGGATCCTTGACCATCATTCATCATCGTCTCTTCCTAGTGATCCCCTAAATGTGGAAACCTTTCTTAGGGATCTAATATACCTCCTTAAATGATTTCTAACCCTCAATGGGTTGCCTTCTGATCTTGGACAGTGGTTTGCCTCGTTTGATGCCTCCCATATTTCTGTTGCCCTGACAGACTTTTCCAGATCCATGGTTGTTCTTTCGTGACCAGGTTTGTTGAGTTAGACTCGCTGGCTCCTTGAGGATGTACTCTTCTCTCCTTCCCTCACTATATCATCATGCTTTGAAGTTTTGGTCTTCCTCTAGTTTCCAAACAAGGAGGAAACTCGTTCTCAAGTTCTTGACCATCATATGGTCTACCTTGGGGATCTTTCTATCTGAATAGCTTCGAGGGATCATTTCATTTTGTTTTCTCATCAAGGTATGAGCTATGCCCCCTGACTTTTGGTTGACGATCGGAGCTTCAGGCGAAGGTATTCACCATGGATCAGTAGAGGAAAATCCCAGGTCACAGAATGACTGTGGTACCCCCATGGTGCTATTTGAATGATATTTATTACAAGGTATATATTGAGATGTCAAGTTTTATTTTGATTTTGTAACGTGTGATTCATGACAATGTTAAATGACCAAAGTACCCCCGTTGTTTTAATCACATGTAATACATTCCTATGGTTATTCTGACCCATCACATTTTATTTACATCAGCCCATTTTCCTGATATTATTGATGTCATACTATAGTTTCTAATTTTTTGATTGGTTGATAATGCAAAATTCATAACTTTTGCATTCAACTTTAGAAAAATATATCAAAATATGTTTTAGAAAGCTCTTTTTATTTTCTATCGATTTGACTTGTTTCCAAATGCTATTTTCCATATTAAAATCCTTCAATAAATTAATGAACGAAAATAGAGTTATAGGACTATGAAATCATATACACCTTATGATTTAAATTAAATTATAGGTGATTAGAGGACTCAATCAAGTGAGGGGACGTGACCTTAAGGTGGCCTACTCTATGTAAGCGGGCCATGCATATTTGGCATAAGTAATTTTGGTTTATTAGTTGTTTATTTATGATTATGCACATTAGTATTTTCTATTGATTATGAATGCTTCATCAAAAGACATCATGTAAAGACAATGGTGAGAGGGAGAGGGAGAGGCGGAAGGGGTGGTGGTGGTCGTAACCCTAGCGGGAGGGATGGAAAGGGGAAAGCTCTGGCCACAGAGTTGCCTTTGGCAGCTTCTCCGATCAACCAACAAGGGGTTGATGGAGATGGAGGCGGGTCGACCTCGACACACCCTGAATACGCTAGTACATCTATACCACGGGAGATGGAGGCGTCAGCATCCACTCAAAATCCACCCACGGAAGCTTCTCAGGCCCTTTCCTCCTCTTCTCAAGTCGCAGATTGGCTGCAGAGTAGCCGAGCGGACCGAACCCTGGATGAGATTGCGGCGCTCGAATTTGTCGAACCTTCGATCAAAGACGGGGAGCCGTGTGCATCAATTTCGAGTTCGGACTGCCCAAAACCATATTGGGAAGATCATCTATCTGTCCACTTCATCGGGAGAAAACCCTACAAAGGTCAACTCGAGGGCTGGATCAGGCGGCGCTGGCGTCCAAGCGGCCCTATCGCTACCGTTGCAGAGGAGACCGAAGGGTTCATCATCAAAGTCTAGGGGCATAGCGAAAGGGAACGCATCCTCGATGAAGGCCCTTGGTTCATGGACGGTTCCCTGTTGGTAGTTAACGCCTGGAAGCCGGGGGCTCCTCTACAACCTATCTCCCTTCAGACGGCTCCTGTGTGGGTAAGACTCGGGAATGCAGGGGTCCCTTGGACTCGCCAACGCATTGCTTGTATCGCCAGTACGGTGGGTCGGCCGCTGGACTTCTCCGACCATTCCATCACAGCTGGATGCCTAGGTGACGCAACTACCTGTGTTCAAGTCAGTTGCAGCTCCAACGTGCCCAGGACTGTTAAGGTGGAGGTGGACGGGGTTGTCAAGCAACTGAAGGTGGATATGGTGGCGAAGCCTCTAGTCTGTCCTAGTTGCAAGCATTTTAGTCATCGGGCGTCCTCTTGTCTAATGAAGGCTAGGAAGGCCGCCTTGAAGGCTGATCTTCAGTTCAGATTTGGTAAACCAGGAAGTGTTCGACAAAATGTTGAAGTCAGACCTACTAAGGTAGTGATTGAACAGGTTGTAGTTCAAGATGGTATCTCCGGTCCCACTCAGGAAGAGGAGGGTCTACGTGATTCCATAGCACAGCAGATTGTCGACTTAGTTGTTTCCTCCTCTATTTCTCCTCAAACTCAGTCAAATGGAGACCAGGCTCTTCTGGTGGAACCTGACATGTTTGGGTCTACTCCAGAGAGCTATATTGGCACCCTAAATCTCGATTGGGAACTTGAAGTGAATAGGCATAGAAGGGATAACTCTGGTTCTGAATCTTGGAAGATAAACAAGATTTGGGAGAGTGCAGGCTTTTCGGTTGAGTATTCTAATACTAAGGAAAAGCTGTTCACGGAAGAGGAGTGCTCCAGGGAGGACTCTACATCAGAAACTGAAGCGGAGTTGTGGGAGCATGAGCCTCCAGATTTTAGATTATGTAAGTCTAATAGAAGGAAGAAATCTCCAAGGAAGAAAAAGAAGGGGGGTTAACCCTCGTTTTCTTCCTGAGATTATGGTTTTTCGCTGAATCTTCTCGTGGAGTCATCTAGTATATGATATGGTGCTCTTTGACTACTTCCTTCTTTCTTGCTCCTCGACCCACTACCTTCAGTGATGGATTTTGATGCTATGTGTGCGAGAGGTGCAAGATGTAGGATTGTGGTTACTGACTACTGTGTTTGGAAGTCTATGGTGTGCTCTATAGGATGATGGCAGCTAGATTGGAGTTATGTTATTCTGCAGATGGTTGAGTTAGATTGTTCTTCAATTCAGTGCAGTCCAAGCAATAGATTCAGTGTGGATATGATTGTCTACGCTCACTGGCTGTGCCTGCACACTTTGTGGGTGGAGGTCTTGATAGTGCAGCTCCTCAGATCAGTTGATTGTGGACTTTCCATCCCCTGTTTGTGATGCTTCCTTCACTGTCTTGGGTCTCCCCCTATCTTTTAGTTCCCGTTGTAATGATCTACTTGTTCAGATCAGTGTTGTGGATAGGTGCACCTTCATGGTGTATGTAGGAGTCTAGTTTGGATGTGGCAACCATGATTCCCCCAACATTTCGGAGTTTTGCTTCTTTGAAGTTGTCATGACCAGGCGGGGATTACATTTCATTGCAGCTCTAAGCTCGAGACACAAAGGCAGCTGGGAGTTCGTTTGCTTACTATGTCTGCACACATTACGAGGTGTCTTCATGGATAGTGCAGCTCCTCAGACTGGCTTGCGGCATTGCTAGTATTCCCTAGTGCCTTGTGCTTGTTCTCTTTGTTTGTTTTTCCCTTCCTTGTCTCTTAGGATTCTTTGTAATGATCTATATGTCTAGATCATAGATCTTCTTTCTAGTAATCCTCTTGGATTAAGAGGTGCTCCCTGTGTATCTAAAGTTTGGTTTCATATTATAGTAACACACGCTTTCTCGACCCAAAAAAAAGACATCATGTATAGTTATCACTTCTTGATTGATTGTTTATTTATAGTATGGTAAAACCCTAACTATGATTGTGAATTAAGATTAATGAATCATGCTCAAGAAGGGGAAGCCGTATTATGGTTTATGAGGGAGAAATCCCATCTTGGAATTTAGAGGGAGAAATCCCATCATCTTAAAGTCCAAAAATCATAATAAGGCTAATGTTAAAGTAAATGTTAAGAAAAATGGAATTGAATTAGTTTTTATATGCTTCTCAAATCATGGACCTCGAGAGGTCATCAAGGGCTTTCCTAGATTTAAGGGCTTTCCAAGCAATCATGTTCTCTTAAGTGGGTGTCATAGAGAGATGCATATATTTACTATTCAATTCTTCATGTATTAATGACTCATGAACACTCTAGATAATCCATGTTCAAATTTATGTCAATTTATTTCAAGTCAAGTTATATTTACTTTTATGTCTTATAAAGTGCCAAATATCGCTTACTAATGCGATGTTTGTTTTGCATGGTTGAGGACGTGATGTTCGCAGGACTTGGATAAAGTGAAGAGCATCAAGGACAATCAAGGATTAGGAGGAACTTAAAGCTTAGCCTGGTGGGGTGTCATTTACTAGGATGATCCATACTTTAAGATACCTTTTCTATATGTTTAATCATGTTACTAAGTAGACTAGCTTTCATGAGATAAACTAGTTCTAGTTTTCTTTTACGCAAGAACTATGTATGAATCAGTTTAAATCAATGCAAAGTGTTTTATTTACTTTAATTGCATGAACATAATATTGTGAAACCATTGAGTAAAAATGCTTCTTCTTGTGTGATATGAATGGTTGTTACATGTCCACGTCTATCTAGTGTACTATGTGGATTCAGAAAAATGCTCACAATAAATCAATTGAAGTTTGATCTTTGTGTACTCTTATCTTTTAAATTTCATCTTGCTTGTTTAAGAGTACTCTACATGAAGAATTGAGGGGATCAGTCAACTTAGAGGCATAAGTGCAAACTTAACATCTGACTCTACCCTTGACTGTACTAGTAGAGTTTCAGGAATGACGACTGGCCCCACAAACCACCACTACCCTTAACTGTACACTTTATCCACATTGACGCGTAAGCCAGGATCAACTTCCCGACTGGTCACCCATCCTAGTACTACTCCCAGCTGAGCACGCTTAACTATGGAGTTCTTTAGTGATGGGCTCCTGGAAAAGGAGGTGCACCTTAGTGATATGGGTAGTCCAATCATTCCTTTTAAGATCATGTTATCTGAGGCCTCAAATCCTGAGATGTTACAATCTCCCCCACTTAGACTCTTGACATCCACATCAAGGTTCAACTATATGGCCTCATAATCTGACCCCATTTCAGTGCAGACCCACAATGGCCCATGGACACCCAGCTCCCGTTCACGGAATACCAGCACAAGGGTGGCTACATCAACCATTGACAACCCTTTCCTACATGCCTGGACCGCACGGCTCAAGACTAGCATGCCATGTCCATGAGGGCCCCACCTACTGGAGGGGTTATGGCTCTGATAGAATTTGTAAGGCCCGGGCTCAGTGCCCACGGCTCTAGTAGAGTTTCAGGAATGACGAATGGCCCCACAAACCACCACTAGCCTTAACTGCGCACTTTATCCACACTTACGCGCAAGCCAGGATCAACTTCTCGACTGGTCACCCATCCTAGTACTACTCCAAGCTGAGCACACTTAACTATGGAGTTCTTTAGTGATGGGCTCCCTGAAAAGGAGGTGCACCTTGGTGATATGGGTAGTCCAATCATTCCTTTTAAGATCATGTTATCTGAGGCCTCAAATCCTGGGATGTTACAATAGACTTCATACTTGATTCAAGTCATTATTATCCTTGATTGCATTTCATCATGTTAGGTTTCATGTAGCTTAGTATTTCATCATCAAATGTAAAAATACTTATTTTATTAGTACTTCCTTCATATAGGAGAATTTTCATACCGACCTCCATTTAGTTACATTCTTTATTTCATCATTTTCATTTACTTTGGTGCAATATATGTTCTTTACATCCTTTTTTTATTATGGAGAGCAAGATAATTACTATATCCTTACCCCTTCTCCAATTTATAAAATGCCTCAGCATGCATATCAATTAGTTTAGCTAATAAAGGGAAAATAAAAAATGCAAGAGATTATGAAAGAAAAAATAAGAAAAAAAGGAGAAAGGACAAAAATGATGAGAAAGGAAAGAATTATCTCTCTTGTATAACAAATAGTTTTGTGGGATTATATACTAAAACACCTTCCACATTCACTCATCATTAGTATTAGGCATCCATAGCATTCATCATTCCACCAGACATAGTGGTAGAAGGAAAAATTCAATTCTCATTCCATCCTTCATATAGTTAGATCATTTTGTTCTCTACATTAATGACTTGGATTAAGTTCGATTTCTATTTTTCAAGCCACCCATTCCATCAACCCACTTCTCTTTATGGTAGGCCATCAAAAGGATTTATTCCATTCTTTCAATCATATTTTAGGGAACTATAGTCATAGTAGAAAAAAATTTGAATAAGAGAAATTTAGATAGGGAGATCTTATGAAGCACTGAAACCAAATTTGACTTTCTATGATATCTCCCTTGTTCGACTTACTTATGTGTAAACCATACTAATTTTGATGTTTTATTTTAGTATTTGGTTTCTTGTATAGTAGTTTCTTGCCTTGTGGTTGTAGAGGACCTGTTTGGGATTGGCAAGTCAACAATGATTAGAATGATTTAGTTCACATATGTGTCTCTCTTTTGACTTTTTCAACCAAATCTAAAGTAGTCTTGCTCAAGGATGAGAAACATTCAAGCTTAGGGGATTTTGATGTGCGTGATTCTCTACTAAAGTTGGGGTTATTTTAGGCATGATTTTAGAATGATTTCTCTCATTTTTAATATATGTTGTGAATATATTTTTCCTAAATTGCCTAAAATATCCCTTGCACATGTAAATTTCACATTTTGCATGTATTTTAGTTGAAACTACTCTATTTTATTAGTTACCTAATATTCTTTTTATAAGCATACTTGATGAAGAATAGACAATGCAAAATACATCCCAACAACTTATATCAATGGCACCGACATAAAGAAGAAACAAAACGTCAAATAAGGAGAAGGATCCAGAACAATGTGGGGAAGAGTCAGAATGTGTCTCAGTACCACCGAACCAAGTCAGTGGCACCAAGATTGGAAACCCTAAAGCACTGCCAAAGAGATAAGTCGTTGTCACCAACTTTTATCAGTAGCAGTGACATTAAGACAATGACCTTGATCAAAAGGGGGTGCATCTGAGAATCTATATCCAAGTCATGCCCTGATTTTTCCAAAACTAGGGGGCAACCACCTAAAGGCATATTGCCTAGAAGGTGAGCATCTATCCTATGAGAAAGACATATCATTTGGAGGCATCTCATCTTAAGTCCATCGTAAAGACCTTACTTGGATGAATCATAGTTTCAAAAGGAGGGTATAAAGAGGCTAGAGTCAACTTTTAGGAGTTTTCAATGACTTTCTACTTCATTATCCCTTATTCTGACTTGTTGTTGAGCATGAGTGGCTAAACCCCTACTCTTTAGGACCCAGGAGTAGCTCAGTATTAATGGTTTGTATGTTATATATTGATTCAATAAAATCTTTGTTTTGTATTTTCATAACAAAATGACTAAGTGTTTTTAGTTATGATTTATCACAATAAGTTATAATGGATTGTTAAAAAGGATTAATTGTTATAGAACCCATTAACAATTTATGATTGGTCACCATATATCATGGACTATTATTTGTTGTGAAAGTGTGGTTAGCAGTTGGAAAAGCCATCATCATCGCAGACACTAAAGCACCGTGAAAGTGGCCATATCACTACAAAGTGAACATTTAGATATAGTTCTTACCTTTTGGTCTTTTATATTGATGTTGTGAAATCAGATTGATTACTAGACTAAATCATGTACTACACAGCAAAAGTGGGTGGTACAAGCTACATATACTAAATCTAAAAAATTAAATAAAAGTTATATTGATTTGATAGAATTCTAGCATAGATTGATACCATGGTCAAACCAATGTTCTAAACAATCCATCCATCTGAGTTTCAACCAACTTTACTTTCTAAACTTTTAGTTTTTGTTCTTAGTTCTTAATCACCCAAGCAACTCTTTCATATCGGCTTAGCTCATATTTTCTAGTTAGTTGTAGTCTTTAGTTGTCCTGATTCCCTAAGTCTGATCTTCAGGACTCTTGACCCCCTTTATTACTTTGACATGTACACTTGGGTTTAGAACACACATTTAAGTTGTGTCAATGTGTAAGCCATTTATTATTTCTTGGACATGGGGGGCATCCCCTACATCATTTCATGTTGAACAAGTAAAATTTTTAGTTTGAAATCATATGACGTGGTGAATGTGTTCTATAATGTATGTGTTATTTCTTCTCTAACTACAATGCATGTTTTATGCTCTTTTAAACATGTCGACATGGATACTAAGGATGTGGATACTTCACCATGAATACTTTGTCTAATTTACAAGAACACTTAAATGAAGGGAGAAGTTTAATCTCATATAGAATCTAATTACTTGATTGGTTATGAAACTTATACATAGGTTATTGTATGATTTCTTGTATGTTGAAAGGAACATTAGGATACTCTTGCATCCTTGTAGGATATTTGCGTGAAATTTGTATGATCTTGTTTCATGTGATAATATGTGGCATGTGATCCTATTATCTTGACAATCGTCTTAAGTGATTGTTGCTTAGTAGATCTAATAATTAATTGTTTCTTCTTAAGTTAACTACAAACCAAACCTATTTTACAAACCAACCTAGTTTGTTGAAAGTGAAAGTTCTTATGCATATCAAACAAGAGTTCTTCTAGGAGAACACCCTTACTACATCAATCTTGTAAACTTGTAGGGCAAACAAATTGACTTTTATTATACATAATTAAAACTCATGTTCAAGCTAAGAAAACCTCAAAGAGTTATGGACCCGTTGCTTACTGTCTATTTATTATTTCATGTCTTTGTTTTCCCCTTCTTTTTTCTAAAAACAAACTACATATCGTATAAATTGATGCTAAATCTTTTAAAGCATTATTTATTATCTATAGTCATTGTAGCGAGTCATATCGTATAAACATAAAGAACATTCTAGAGTATAAAAATCTATTCATGTCAAGTTTCTTGAAATGAGCCCCTCCATCTGCAACGATGTTGTTTGTTAATATGTTCTAGGTAATATTGCTCCTAAATGAAAATAACTAGACATAAGACACAATTATAAGTATAAGGTAGTGGATCAATGATTTCAAGATGACAACTCTTACGTTGAAGAAAATAAAGATGCAATTTTAAGGTTTGGACATGACCTACCACATGATAGCTTAATAGGTGATCCCTTTTATAATGTCAATAAAAGAGTTGCCTATAAGAACAAATTAAATAATTCCTACAATTTTACAATACATATAGAAGGCATTGAGGATAGTGACTAGACCATTGACACGCAAGAGGAGTTATAATAGTTTGCCAATAATGAAATGTGGTAACTCATGCTAAGATGTCAAGACCAGAAGAAAATAGGAACAAAGTGGGTCTTCTAAAACAAGCTAAAGGTGTGAGGAACATATGTAGTTTGGTTTCCCATGGCTACAACTAGAAAGATGGTACGAATTTTGATGAAACGTATGCACCTTTATCAAGGTTAGAGTTAATGCACATGTTATTTGACTTTACTAATCATTAGAATTTCGTTTGTATCAATTGGATGTGAATATGTGTGTTTTTGAATGTAGATATAGAGGAGAAAGTTTACATGGATCAACCCCCCTGACTTAAAAATGAATATAAATATAACCATTTTTTTGTTCATAAGGCATTGTATGGTTAAAACAATCCCCCTACTTGGTATGAGAAAGTAGAGACATGTTTTATAGACAAAAATTATATCATGGATAAATTTATTATACTTTATTTCTTAAACATACATTGATGGATTTTTAGTTATTTAAATTTATATTTATATATTTTACTTGGTATTATGAATCTTTATCTTTTGTAAGCAATTTATTCCCCTTGTGTAAAGTGAATTTCAATTGAGTATGATGGGGAACATAACCTTTGTATAAAAAATCAAAAAACTTAAGATGGGAAGTTAATGTAAAATACCAAAATCTAGGACCTAATCCTATTCCAAGGCTAAGAGGTTAGAGACCTTAGTCTTTGAGCTTCGTGAAATAAGGATAGAGATATGCACATTAGTAGCTTAATTGAAACCATAACATGTAGACATATAAACAAATGTGTCTTAATGTTTCCATGAATAATATTTAGACCAATAAAGGACGCATAGAATATGTCACATGAGGTAATGTTGATTTATAGAAATAGTGTGCATAAAAGGACAAGGTGTCCATAATTGAGAATAATGATACATAATTCAACTAAATATGAAATAAATAAACTTATGTCATATAATGATAAAGTAGATCCGTTCTAGATCATTTCATAGTCTTTTGGAGCAAGGAAAAGAAAAAGGGATGAATCATAATGCTTTAAACATGTTAATGTGATATTGATTTATTTAATAATGGAAATAATGGATAATGGGCTAAACTTAATAACAGGAGAAGTATTTGGATAAAAATAACTTTAGATTCATTTTCTTTAGATATGATTTGGCTTGGAGGTCAAGTGTTACATCCTTGAAATTTGTAGATTTCAAGTCTAAATGAATCTATGGCATAAATAACAATGAAATGAATTGAGGGATCTTGGTTGATGATTCCAAATCCTAGAAATTAGATTAAATGATCAATTTAAGGAAATAGTGTGCATTGAACATATGTGATCATATGGGGCTAATATAAGATGCAATGTTTACCAAAGCTTTAAGTTAGTAATTGGGAATGTAATCAAGCTCCTAAAATCCCAGATGTGATTCATGGGCCTTAGGAACACGTTTCAGCCCAATTAGTTAACCAGGGTTTACATAGGGATCCCTAAGATATGAATTGGATATGGTGGATATTCGTGATCATAATAGATATCCAAGATATTATTGTTGGACAGATGATCAAAATATTGGATAATGAGAGCATTTCTAGAACGATCCAACATTAAATGTGGCCTAGATAGTTAGTTAAAGGATTATTCACTATTTACTTGGAAGCCAAATAATGGATAATGTGCACATGGTTTTCGGTGGTATCAACTAAGTAATGTGGATACTCAATTTAGGAAATGTATTAATAATGGATGAAGAAAGATAAAGATGGAATTTTGTGACTCGTGGGAACTATGTTTTGGCCTTAAGTAACCACAAACTCAAACTCTTACATTGTTGATTATGGTAACACAAGGGAAAAGAAGAGTTGGTGAGATATTAATATCCATAATAAGAAACAAATTGGAGAAGAAACTCACGTTGCCTTGCGAATAAAGGGGAATCAGAACCCATATTGTCGCCATCCCTCTTGTTCTCTACCAGCCTCTTCTCTAAACCCTAGGGGTACCACTAGGATCTATATAAGGGGCCGTCGAAGCCTCTCCTTGACCAGAACCTATATTTATTCACGCTTATGGGAGGAGAGATCTATAGGGTTGTACTTCAAACTATCAAACATGCACGTGAGCATAGTCAAGTCATCTGCATCATAGTTTTCCGCCACCCCCTGTAATCAGCAATGAGTGGTCGGTGGAGGAGGCAAAGCCTCCAATGAACTGTATAGGGTTTCAAGGCTTGGGAAAGGAGGATCATAGAGAGAGTTTCCCTCCACCGCAGTCACAAGTGGAGGGTGACGATGTTGTGCCTCTTTGTCTGTGGCTAAGATGTTAGATGCTCGTTGGAGATATCGAGGTTGTAGGGAGGCATTTAAGTAGCACCATGCCATGGGCTCCTTGCGGTAGGGGGTGAGAAACAGCCGCATGACTGGAAACACTGACACGGTGTAGCGGTGCTATTTTTCTCAAGACTTGGAGGATGTTGGTTGGGCAGAAGAAGGGAAGAGGTGCCTGAGAGGGAGAAGAGAGGGAGAGGGATATTGGAGGTGGATCTGGTTGCAGCGCCAGGGGTGCATCTACAGCGGTGGCAGAAGTAGGAGGTGAATAGGTAACACCAGTGTTGAGAAGCCATGGAACGAAGGAGGCAAGTTCCAGTTGACCCAGATCAGTTGGATCCAAAGAGGGCAACTGGCGGAAAGGGAGGGGCTAAGGCCGTCCATCAGTAGCCTCGAATGCCCCAAGTTCATCGCCAGCAGCCGACGTTGTAGCGTGACTGGTCTTCGGGTGGTAGTAGTGTCACGCGATAACAAAGGAGAAGTGAGAGGCACTGAGAACCCCCTTGGTCATCTAGAACCCAAGGACATAGAGTTGGTGTGTTATGACTGCATCTACGCTTAATTGGTAAACTAGGTTTTACCTGGATGATTATATGCTTAATTGGATTGATCATTGCTTAAATTTAATTAATGATGATAATTCAATAATGATGTTTTAAGACTAATAAGAACGTTAAGTGTTCTATTGTTTGAGAAATTAGGGTTTGAGAAATATAAACCCTAGTTGGTTGAATTAGGGTTTTGATGGAACGTATGGAATTTGATCAAGATAGCAGTGTGGAAAATGATTTTTCATATTTTTTCAATTTTTTAATTTAATCAAATTTTGTATATGATATGGATAACTAAATCATGCATATTGGAGAAAAATTTCAGAATATTTGAGTGTTCTTTGAATGTGGTTATCGGTCGAACTATACTTTGACCAAAATGTTGACAGAGTGCTTTTCAGTAGTGAAGTGTTTTATTTTTATTTATTTATTCGTACCACTAAATGATCTGAAATTTAAACTGGAGATCTGAAACTCAACAATAAAAAACATGGAAATTTGTCATAATTTTTGGATGCATTTAAACCTTATCAGTAGACGAATTATATTAATTGACATTTCTGCAAAATTCTAGATAGCAGTGCACTATTATGTTTTTATTTATTAAATAAAAGCCTATAATTATCTCAAATTTTAATTGAAGCTTTGTAGATAAATTATACATAACATGATAAATTATCATAATGTTTGGGGAAGGTTTAATCTATGAAATACACGAATTCAAAGTAAACTTTTTATGACAAAAACATCTACTGAAATAAGAAAAAGTTTAGTGAGGGGTCAATGTGCAATTAACCCAAGCAGCTCAATTGCTCTATATGGTCAACCTAACACACAAGGAGCTCTAATAATTCATGATTCAATCTAAAGAAATGAAATCCTAGAGAGAGAGAGTTAGGATTTGAGAGGAGATATTGATGGAGATGTTGACCAAGGGTTTTGCGGTCCGAGGAATGATGAAATCATGTAAGTTTAGCTTCTTTGGATATAGTTTCATGGTGAATATTCTCTCACATGTCAAAATTTCCTTCCCTCCTCCGATTTGATCCAAAATGGTATCAAAACTTCCCCTTTTCTCACTCTTTCTTCATAATCCCTCATTTTTAGGGTTTCCGAGTTGAAAGGAAGAAGAACTGGGTGAATTGCTAGGGATTTGATATGGATTCAAGATTTTCAGATATGTGATACATTTTTAAGGTGTTTTCACACCTTAGGGTGAGTGGGAACTTCCTTTAAATAGTATATTGCACGAAAATTGGTTAAATCAACCATAATCTTTAATTGCTTAGTATGCGACTACAAACCCTAAAAAGTCTATATGTTCTAAGTTGTTGCAAAATGATATGAAATGGATTCTTACTTTGTTTGAATGAATTTCAGATGATAAAATCATATTAGAAATGTATACAATGAATTCTAATGAGAATTCCCTAAGTATTCGTAGAGGTTATAAGAGTAAACTGAAATATAGGGAATTTGTCTATGACTGAAATTTGTTGTATAAGTAAATAGAGAAAGTTGCTTATCTAGATCCCCTTGGTTTTGAATGATTGTTTATCTAAATTCATAGTACATATATGTCAGATACTATCTTGGATTTCATTTAAAGTGAGTAGTTCTTGTTTGGTATCTCAGTGAAGAGGGTGAAACCCTAGATGCGAGGAAAGTTGGAATTTGCGAATAGATATCGTGAAATCCATTTGAAGGGATTTTCTTGACATGATAGACGTTATTTATTCAATGTTATTATTGATGCATGATATCCCGGTGAATGGCATGGAAAAACAAATTCAACTCAGTTCCAAGGTTTCATACATATATTTATTTTATATGATTTGTTGATAGTAGTCTTTATTCAGTGAATGTTTATGTCGCATGAAATCTTTATGGGAGCTATGGGAATAAGTTGTTGCCTAGTGAGAGGTGACAAGATGTGTGATGGCCTTGTGAGCCATTAGAATACTTGTACAACTAGTGAAATGAATACCTTAGTCTAAGGACCTCGAGGTAATGGTTACCTGTTACAGAGGTAACAATGCTATGTGATGATCTAAGGGATTGAATACCCAGATCCAGTAATTATGATAATGATGTGAAGGGATGAGAATTCCCAGTAATGCGATAAGGGATTGAGATCCCATGTATCATGTGTTGTAAAGATTTGAAAAGTACGTGATAGATGTATTATAACTTTCTTGTTGCATTTTTTGTATTAAATGAAACCCTAAGGGTAGGGTGTTCAAATAATCAAGTATTATGATATGAATGTTCTTAGTAAGTATTAATAGTTCTTGTCATGATAAGTAATTAACTCTTAATTGAGTTATGAGATGAACAACTCAAGATTTGGGTTGATATGCACATTCTTTGAGAAATTACAGATAAGTTGCAGGTGCTATTGACGATTACTCATATGTCAAGTAATTAACTCTTATCGGTGTAATAAGATGATAAATTGTACGATTCTAGTGTGTATGTGCCAAGTGGACATGTAATCTATTTATTTAAGAATTTTAGTCTACCTGCATGTATAGTATGTTGATTACTCAGTATATTATAGTGTTTTGAATATAGTGCTCTGCCAAGTTTAGAATGATATAAATGTTGTATTATAACTTCAAATAAGTAGACATGACACCATAGAGATATCAAAGTCAAGTATAAGTAAGAGAAGG
Organism: Alisma plantago-aquatica; assembly: GCA_963693085.1. NCBI lineage: Eukaryota > Viridiplantae > Streptophyta > Magnoliopsida > Alismatales > Alismataceae > Alisma > Alisma plantago-aquatica. The sequence continues at coordinate 509,089,093 of OY856411.1, read as the reverse complement.
GTACAATGTAGAAAAGAGCTTTCTAAGAATAATAAAATAATAGACTTAGGATCCCTAAACACTGTAGAACCCCTATGTGAGGTCTGTGCCTTAGGGGTGAAATTACCTAACCCTGGCAACATCCAGTATATGGGGGTTGGAATGTGCTATCATGTGGCATGGGGGACGAAGACCTAGTGGAAGTCTCCTTAAATTATATTTTACAGGTTCCAACATCAACCATAAGTCTTGGCGGCACTAGAGTATAGAAAAGCCAAGAGGTGGCTTGACTCTCCACCTGTGTGCTTAGGTTAGAAGAGGAGTCCAGTTTAGGCCAGAGAGCCATTTCCCTATTGCATACCGGGAGAGTAGTCAGACTTAGTATTTCCCGGGTGTGTCCGCTAAGTCTTATACAGTGTGATCCTAGTGCACTATGAGTCTTCATGTAGAGTACACTGCATATGATCAGGGCATAATAAAATAAATTAGAGGTCAAACAAGTGTGTACACTTATTCAATTATTCTTTGTATGTTTCTGAATTATTAGCTCTCTTTATGATCAATCAAGCATTTCATATATTGATTCACTCTTATAGATATCTAGAGTATCCTACCATATTTATGATTGTCAATTATTAGACTCTTTAAAGCTTACTATTGTTATAATTGATATCAGTTGCTTAAAAGTATATATGTAATTATATTGGTGCTTTGGACTGTTTCTTTGAAGTACACATTCACTGAGCGAGTAGGCTTACCCCTCTACTCAAAATTTTTAGGGAAATCACATGGACTTGAAGAAGATATCATTGCATCAAAGTAGATCAGCCACAAGAGTTAAGTCTGAGTACAATTAAGTTCATTTGGTCCCTGTCACTCTAGGTCCTTGTATATATGTGACAGAGTTGTAAATGATGTTTTGTATGTTTGTTTCCTTAATAAGAGAGAATGCAAATGATTGTCACGTCGTATGTACATGAAAGTGCGAGAAACATAATGAATGTATGGATGTGTATCATTAATTTTGAGATTACATTAGATAAATAAAAGTTTAATTCTCTTGTAAAGTTAGTTTATGTGGTTCAATGCGAGAAAACAAAGAGTTTGAAAAAGAAGAAAAAGTTAAGGGTGATCTTTGTATTACGTTAAATCCTCAATTTATACCCTAATCTCATGATTAGTGGTAATTGTGAGATCGGGGTGTAACAACTTGGTATCATAGCTTAGGCTGAGTTGTCAGGGACCATTAAGTTAGTAAGTTAGAGTCATAAGTGTGGCAGATAGGAGATGTAATGATGTTAGCTCTGGGGATTTGAGTATTTGGATATCTTGGCCCGGTATTTGAGTATTTGGATCAACCAGTATCAAGCTACTATGTATATTCTTTCATGTATACCCTGGCCAGGTATACAGTGGAAGGATGGGCTAGAGAGGAACCCTAGAAATATTAGGGTTAGAAACAAGATAAGTAATATGCATTAATAGAATAAATGTAAAATGAGATAGAACTTTCATTTCATATTGTTTTTTATTGGAGATGAATAGAAATTCTCTTATATGTTTGAATTCAGATATTCAGTATTTTGAAATATATATGGGTCTTTAAGATTTGTTGTACACTATGCAGTTGTAGAATTTATTGATTACATTCTTTGTATCAAGTAGACTAGAAATGATCTTTTAATGAGATTTCCTAAGTGGATATTTTTTCCACATGTTTGAGATTAATAGGAGTTAGTTAATCTTGAGTAGCTCTTGGTTTCAGAACTGTAGGTTTTTCCTGGTCTGGCTGGCAGGCTGCGTTACTAGGATCTAATGACTCCTATTGAAAATATAATAAGAGTAGACTCTGGATATATTAGACCCACATCATAGTGAGAATGTACATACACTAAGATGTTGAAACATATGGGAAAGATTAGAATAGCTAAGAATCAGTTGGAACTGGTATCTGAGACCCAATTTTGGGGCCTCATATGAGAAATCCTTAATTGGGAATAAAGGAACACGACGTAAGGTTAAGATTAAGTTTAATGATTAATATTATATGAACTCTAAATATGAAATATGGAAAAGATATGAGAAAAGTATGTAAGGGCCAAGGTAGTAAGAATCAATCATGAGGAATGGATTATATAATCGAGTACAATGTTTTTATGTACTCCAAAGCAAAGGAAAAATAGAAGAAAAGAGTTAAGTATACGATAAGTATATATAAGTGAAGAGTCTTCAGAATATTTAAAGTGGAGAACTAGATGAGCATGTAAATCATAAAACTAGGATAAGAAACTTAGTTGAAACAAAGAGAAATGTTGGAAATAATGAGCTTGATTAAGCAACGAGGGTTATGTGTTGGTTGTTTACACTAACGAGTTTCAATCATAAGAATGACCTTTTACTCAACTAGATATATCCCGCAAGTATACAAGAGTAGTTCTAGTCGAGGTCGAACACAAGGAGCATTGGTTAGTTAGGCGCAAGAGTTATGATTTTCAATAATCTAGATCGTTGTACACAAGACGATTGGATTAGAACAACTAAATTATAGATTTAAAACAAAATAGTAAATTATCACTTAAGAAAAGTTAAGATTCAGATATGGAAGGATCTTAGACTTGGGATTTCACTATCACATCATACCTTATATTAAATATGAATTTAAACATGTTAATTAACTTGCAAAGGAGGTTTGTAGTCATCACTCACCTCTCGATGCAGTGATGATGATTTTAACTCCATACATCACTCTCTTGTATGTATTTCATTTCAAATCACAAACCTTGCTCCTCAACATAATCCCAGCCACTCTCGTGGTCAAGGACAAGTTGCCAAAAGATTAACTCCATACTTTCAAACACATCTTCTCAGATTATGAAAGAAAGCATAAAACATGCAAGTATGATGGCCAATCACACAAACAAGCATTTCAGATATGAAACAACTCTTGGAACATGCAAGAAACTAACATTTAGTATGAAATTCATATGTTCATACAAGCTATGACATGGGAGTTACTCTCCCATGTCCAAGGAAAGGAAACTACTCGTCCATGGTAGTGTACAACAGAAAATGTGCAGAATTTTCAGAATTCAACATGGTTTAGAGAAGGAAAAGCTAAGTAATCCCAAGGTGTAACCCAAGAAGGGTAGAATTTCAACTTGAGGATGAAATCCCACTTCTAAAGCCGCTCCAAACCGGACAAACTTCCCTTCCGAGAAGCTTTGTAGAGTGAAGAAGCTCTGTTGCACCTCCAGAGAAGAAAATGGAGAAGAAGAGAAGAAGAAATGGACTCCTTTGGCAATAAATCACCTCTTTTCTCCTCCAAATCTCCCTCCTCTGCTCTAGGCTTGCTCTGGGACGAGGGAACTAACACAAATGACCGAGCATAACTGCCCATTAAGTTCCCACTTTGTTTTAAACAAAAACTCATATTTTTCAAAATGCTGAAACTACCAGGTGCACGTCGTACACCGTAAGTGCACACCGTGTAACTTTCTAGAAACTTTTAGTTTTCTCCAGAATGTAGTGTGCACGGCATGTGCTGAAGAAATGCACGATGTGCAACTTTCCAGAAACCTATAGCTCCCAGGTGCACGGCGTGCACCGAAGAAATGCACGTCATATAATTTTCCAAAAACTTTCAACTCTCAGGTGCACACCGTGTAATTACGTGCACGCCGTGCAACTTTCTAGAACTTTTAGTCTGATCAACTCTCCCAGGTGCACGACATGCACTTTTGGTGCACGCCGTGCACTTTTGGTGCATGGCGTGCACCTGGCTGTTCTGGGTTGTTGTGTATTCTGCTCATAACTTTCAGAGTGTAGGTCCGGTTTACATGCTGTAAAAAGTGGTATTTGTGTAGTTTCGAACCCCAAAACATGTAGATACTTGAGGAGTTATCCAATAAAAGATAATATGATATATTCCTCATCATTTCATTGCAAAATGTAGTACCTACAATCCAAACCATGAGACAAGTAAGAATAGCTAAAAATATAGAATCTAGCATGAATGAGAGTGATAATTGAGTCAGAACAACATGGATATGCAACCAAACATGATCCAAAAGATGATATTATTTGTGCACATCAAATCCCCCTAAGCTTAAACCATTTCTTGTCCTCAAGCAAAAAGAGCATAGAAATATGAATAAAGAATTGTCAATTTCATGCATAGATCAAATGAAAAGAAAGATGTGTATAAGATCAAGCCAACCATGATAACATGTTTATACTCATAGCCATCAATTCAACTTAAACACCCAAGAAAGAGATTTTTAGTTCAGCAGGGGTAGTCACGATTAAATGAATCAATCAATTTAACAACACTAAGTAGAAATTGGATGACCAAGTCAAACAATTAGTGGATGTGCAACTCAAACTCTCAATTATTAAGGATATAAATGATGAAATCTTAGTTAAAATTGACAATTTTAGTTGTACTCTCCTTCTTTCTCAAAAGTGATATGATAATGGATTATGGGTTCCGACACTCGGCTACTAATGTAGGCTTATGGACACATGGAGTGTCGGTTGGGGTATTTTACCCTCTTTTAAGACATATCACCTAACCATCATGGCCATATCGGACTTACACTAGGCTAGCATGATATGTGGGTGGTTTAGCCATCTTTTATGGGGTATAAAGATGAGATATGACAAAGGAAAATTTAATTTTTTTACAAAAACATAGGAGAGTTAACTAAATTGCAACATTATCTAGGTTTCATTCATTTATTTTGAAAAAAAATCATTGAAAGAGTGGTTGAAAATGCACTAAGAGCTTGGCAAGGGCATCCCGTATTCCAAATGATGTTGTAAAGTTGATTTACTCACAAAAATTGAAACCATTACATGTTTTAAGAAATCAAGGATGTGAAAGATGAATGTTCAGGCTAGAAGCATAAACTAGATTTAAGCACATGTTGATGGCCAAAAGGTTTCATTTGATTAATGCATGCCTTTTACAATTTCTCCAAATGATATTTCTCATCAAAAGAGGACAATCAGTTAAGCATAGGAGTTCTATCCACATATAAAAGATAAACCTCATATCATACTAGATTTGCCACAAGAAGAGAAGAATTGAAAACAAAAGACTGAAATGTAAACACAAAACAAAAGCAATTGACAAGAAGCAAATAACATGAAAGGGAAAAGCTAAAATAACTAGGTTAGCATCTGGTTGCTCCCACCTAAGCTTGAAATCTGCAGTGTCCTCACTGCATAAATCAAACTAAAAAGGTTGCAACCGGGTACCTCATCATGGTGAAAACATCAAAGTCCATGGAGGACCGGTGCTCTGATTTGCAGCTGGAAATTTTTGTGCTAAAGATTTATGCCTCCTTGCAAATATGTCCTTGATTTAGGGCAAGCGAAAACACCTATGAGCTACAGAAAGAATAGTCTTTTGTACACCAATACTATTTGTCTTTTCATTCTCCTTTTAAGCATCATCAAAATATGAGCTGGGAAGAGTGTTCTCATTATAAAGCAATGTGTCATCTAGAGTGTGAGGAGGAAAGACATGTGGCTTGCTTGAAGAATCAACATGTAGAGCATGTGTTGTATCTTTCTCCCCTTTAGTTGAAACTTCATAATTATCATAGATATCAACATCATCATACTTTGAAGGATATAACTCTATAACAACTCCATTCTTCAATGTCACTGGCCTGAAATATGTAGGATTTGTGTCCGGTGGACTAGGCAAGAAAGGTGGAAATGCTTCTTTGCTAGGAAGAGCTTGTTGGGCAATTTGTTTCTCCAAGATGTGTGCATGAGTGGCTATAGTCTCCACCTTAGAAGAGAGTTGGCAAATGGCACCCTTCATTGATTGTCTTTGTTGATGGAACTCCTCATTTTGCTGCATTTAAGCTGAAATAAATGTTGCAAGCATGGACTCTAATCTGGAAGTTACTTAAAAAAATCTAGAAGTTACTTGTGGTTGTTGTGGTTGAATGAAATTCGGGTTCACATTGTTGTAGAAACCCGGTGGAGTGTATCCCATTGGAGAATAAATAGAAGAAGCACAACATGTAGAAGATGAGTGTCCAAGCAACCCACATGCATCACAAATATTATTGGCTACTTGAAATGGTTGTGTGCTTAGCTTCTCAAACCTTTGTGATAAAGTGTCTAGCTTTGCTACAATTATGTCTATAGCACCAACCGTGTGATCTTACATTTGCATTCCAGAAGTAGTATGTGAAAAGGATGGGTGGTAGCTTGTAGCCAGACTCCACTAGCAATGATTTTCTGCCATATCTTCAATAATAGCATAGGCTTCTCCATAAGATTTGTTCATTAGAGCTCCATTTGCAGCTGCATCAATAGACATCCTTGTATTATAGCACAAACCATTATAGAAAGATTGCAATAGAAGCCAATTGCTTAGACCGTGATGTGGACAAAGATGTTGAAGATCTTTGAACCTCTCCCATGTATCATACAAAGTCTCTCCATCCCTTTGAGAATAATTGATGAGTTGAATCCCCAGCTGTAAAGTTTTGCTAGGTGGAAAATATCTTGCCAAAAAGACCTTTTGAAGCTCCTCCCAAGTGTTGATTGACTTCTTTGGCAAAGTATAGAGCCATGCCTTGGTTCTATCTTTAAGAGAGAATGGAAAAAGAATTAGGCGTATCCCATCAGTAGGAACACCATATACCTTTATGGTGCTTAGAAACTGCAGAAATTCAGCAATGTGGAGGTTTGGATCCTCCATTGGTGTCCCTCCAAATGCATTCATTTGTAGAAATTGTATGATGAATGGGATGATAGAAAACTCATATGCCTCAAGTTCTGAAATATTAATAGGCCCTCTCATGTGCATTGCAGTTGTACCAAAGTAGTCCTTAAGAGGAAGGTCATCCTCCTTGACTAGTTCTTCATGTGGATCCAGAGGATTAGGTGGGTGTGGCATAGATGGTGGTGATTTATGTGGTATGGGTGTTGGTGGTGTATATGATGGTGGTGAATTAGGTGTGAATGATGGTGGTGTGGATGAAGGATGTGTGGATGAGGGTGGTACATATGAAGGTGATGTGGATGAAGGCGACATGGGTGAATTTCGTTTGGATGATGGCGACATGGATGATGGTTGTGCGGGTTGTGATTCCTCCATACATGTTTGGGTTTCACTCCTTCTTTCTCCATGAGGGCTGCAAATAGTGTGTTCATTTTCTGAATGTAGAGATATGCACGGTTCAAGGATCTTTTTATGAGCACCCCATATGCTCCTGCAAATAAACAAGGTGAGTGAGATACAAAAACAAACATGGAAGATACAACAAATTATGATGATCATGATGAATTATGATTTATGGATATGATGGTGGATATGAAGGTTGTGAACTAGTCTCATTTACTTATCAACAACTCTTACTCTAATAGGAATACCGATGCTCCCTGGCAACGACGCCAAAAACTTGTAGGTTGTTTACACTAATGAGTTTCAATCATAAGAATGATCTATTACTCAACTAGCTATATCCCGCAAGTATACGAGAGTAGTTGTAGTTGAGGTCGAACACAAGGAGCGTTGCTTAGTTAGGCGCAAGAGTTATGATTTTCAATAATCTAGATCATTGTACACAAGATGATTGGATTAGAACAACTAAATTATAGATTTAAAACAAAATAGTAAATTATCACTTAAGAAAAGTTAAGATTCAGATATGGAAGGATCTTAGACTTGGGATTTCACTATCACATCATAGCTTATATTAAATACGAATTTAAACATGTTAATTAACTTGCAAAGGAGGTTTGTAGTCATCACTCACCTCCCGGTGAAGTGATGACGATTTTAACTCCATACATCACTCTCATGTATGTATTTCATTTCAAATCACAAACCTTGCTCGTCAACATAATCCTAGCCACTCTCGTGGTCAAGGACAAGTTGCCAAAAGAGTAACTCCATACTCTCAAACACATCTTCTCAGATTATGAAAGAAAGCATAAAACATGCAAGTATGATGGCCAATCACACAAACAAGCATTTCAGATATGAAACAACTCTTGAAACATGCAAGAAACTAACATTTAGTATGAAATTCATATGTTCATACAAGCTATGATATGGGAGTTACTCTCTCATGTCCAAGGAAAGGAAACTACTCGTCCATGGTAGTGTACATCAGAAAATGTGTAGAATTTTCAGAATTCAACATGATTTAGAGAAGGAAAAGTTAAGTAATCCCAAGGTGTAACCCAAGAAGGGTAGAATTCCAACTTGAGGATGAAATCCCACTTATACAGCCACTCTAAACCAGACAAACTTCCCTCCCGAGAAGCTTTGTAGAGTGAAGAAACTCTGTTGCACCTCTGGAGAAGAAGAGAAGAAGAAATGGACTCCTTTGGCAAGAAACCACCTCTTTTCTCCTCCAAATCGCCCTCCTCTGCTCTAGGCTTGCTCTGGGATGAGGGTACTGACACAAATGACCGAGCATAACTGCCCATTAAGTTCCCAGTTCGTTTTAAACAAAAACTCATATTTTTTTAAATGCTAAAACTTCCAGGTGCACCGTATGTGCATGTCGTGCAACTTTTTAGAAACTTTTAGTTTGCTCCAGAATGCACTGTGCACGGCGTGTGCTAAAGAAATTCACGTCGTGCAACTTTCCAAAAACCTTTAGCTCCCAGGTGCACGACGTGCACTGAAGAAATGCACATCGTACAACTTTCCAAAAACTTTCAGCTCTCAGGTGCACGCTGTGCAATTGCGTGCACGCCGTGCAACTTTCCAGAACTTTTAGTCTGCTCAACTCTCGCACGGCGTGCACCTGGCTGTTCTGGGCTGTTGTGTATTCTGCTCATAACTTTCAACGTGTAGGTCTGATTTACATGTTGTAAAAAGTGGTATTTGCGTAGTTTCGAACCCCAAAACATGTAGATACTTGAGGAGTGATCCAATAAGAGATAATATGATATATTCCTCATCATTTCATTGCAAAATATAGTACCTACAATCCAAACCATGAGACAAGTAAGAATAGCTAAAAATATAGAATCTAGCATGAATGAGAGTGATAATTGAGTCAAAACAACATGGATATGCAACCAAACATGATCCAAAAGATGATATGATTTGTGCACATCATTATGATATAATTGAGAGCATGGAATGTATATCTTTATTGTGAAGTTGATACATTCATCCTTACTACCTTTGGATTCTAAGTCTCTATAGAACAACAAACTAATTTCTAAAAGAAGAAAAAAAGTTTAGCTAAATAAATGAATAAGTCATACAAAGGTAGACTATATTCATAAAGGAAAAACTTGATTGAAAGAGAAACTATGTTTCACCCATGCATGAGCCATTTGATTTAAAATGAAGAATATGTAATGTATTAAACATGAGTTGAAACTAGTAGAGAGATTATTGATTTTGAATTTCAACTTCACATTAGTAGAAGGATAAAAAGAAATATGTGCAACATGGTATACATGATCATACACATGAATAAGCAACATGATCATAGGAGAAAAGTAGAAGTTAAAGATAATAGGTGGAAGAGTAGTATATGGTAAGAGGATTATGGAAAGTAAGGAAGGGTTTGAAACATGGTGGAGTAATATAGATTATAAAAGAAAGAGGTTAGGAGATTCAATCAAGTGCTAGTTAGTCAAGTATCCTTATTGACAACTAATTAAACCTACATATGACAAATGTATTAATAGGATGTTTGAAGATAAGAATTCTAAGTCTCAGAACCGTCTTCTCTTCCATATATTACTTAATGAGAGAAATGTGGGAATGAAGTGATAAGAAAATGAATCATATCTGATGCATAACCACCATGGTAGAGGCATCTAGTGAATGTAATAATGACACACAATATGGTGATGAAACCCTAGAAGGGTAAATTGAGAATGTAATCTATCTGAATGGCCAATTAAGATGAAGGAAATTCAATTGATAAGATAAGGAAGACTTTAGTAAAAACTTGTGAGATCCAAAGTTTGAATTTCAAATTAAGGGAGCAAAGTCACACCACAATAACGTCATGCTACTGATAAAGGCCAAACCCTAGAATGTTTAGAGTTGTAGTAGTTTAAGGGTTGTCACTAGTGATTTGACCTTGAATACTAGCATCTCTATAAAACAAGATCATGAAATTTGCACTATGAGAAGTAAACTAGCACTGATAGTAATCCTAGCTAATTTGAAAGGTAGATAAACAATATGGAAATGATTTAGAGCGAAGGATAAGAAATAGATTTGAAATATAAGAGGTGTGTTTTGAATAGGAGAAATACAATATGAGTGAAGTGTGATATGAAATAAATTCTTGCAGTGATAGAAAGAATAATGAATAATCTATTCATACCTTGTATGTTTCAATTTTAGGGATGTTTAATCTACATGATTAAAATGAGAAGGATAAGTAGAAAAAAGTAAGTAGTAATGAATGAGGAGAGAGATAAGAGAAAACAATGGCTTTTAGTAATATGTGAATTTGTTTATAGAAGTATAATTTGTTGAAGGTATATTAAGGGATGTTAATTGGTTCTACGTATGATTTCAGTGTACATGTGCAAGCAATATGTTAATTAAAGGTGTGTGATAGTTTAAGTCATTAATACCAGTAATCCATCTTAGTATTGTACAATTGTGGTATGGTGATATGGGTTGAATGATGATGGAACAAATGGAGGGTTACCCTAAATAAGATAGTCTTACCTATTCACTCATATGAATAGAAGGGATGATAACCATATTGTATTGATATGTAACCCTAATGAGGTGTAGATTGTTATAACTAGCTATAATATAACTAAGTGATGGCAATTGGGTATGAATAGTCCTTGAATGACTAATACAATTATGGAGTACTCTGTTACTGTTGTTGAAACCCTAGTATGCTATAACATGATGGTTACACCTTGAATTATGTGTGGGATTATACTTGAGAATAGTATGGAATGTGATGGTAATGCTTCACCTTATGCATCCATGATCCAATGGGGATGTCGTGAGTAGTAATGTACAATTGTTGTTGAATATAGTCTTTTAACTCAAGACTATTTTGCTATTTGAGTAGCACAATAGTAAAATTCAAAAGAACATGGTGAACTCTCTTTCGTGATTTAGAGGTAATACATAACAATAGTACATATTTAATAGTATGAATTGAGATAGTTGGATCAAATTATTGATGTTGAGGTAACACCTCAAGAGTATGAAAATATTGAAATGGTTGTTTCTCTCTCTATCCTATGATTGATTGTGGCATAGAGAATTTGTTTGTTATCATTGAGAACTATTTCAAACATGTTGTGATTTAGTAAAGGAATAAAGGACTTAATGTTGAAAACTGCATTCAAGTATGAAATACAAGAATATAATGACATGTAAGATTTCAGAAGCTTAAAATAAACCTTGAATGTACTTTACTTGCATATTTATGTTTCGGGGATGAAACCTTTTTAAGGGGGGAGAATTGTTATGACCGCATCTGAGCTTAATTGGTAAACTAGGGTTTACCTGGATGATTATATGCTTAATTGGATTGATCATTGCTTAAATCTAATTAATGATTATAATTCAATTATGATGTTTTAAACCTAATAAGAACGTTAAGGGTTCTATTGTTTGAGAAATTAGGGTTTGAGAAATATAAACCCTAGTTGGTTGAAATTAGGGTTTTGATGGTACATGAGTATGGAATTTGATCAAGATAGCAGTGTGGTAAATGATTTTTCATATTTTCTAAAAATTTTGTATTTAATTGAATTTTGGATATGATATGGATAACTCAATCATGCATATTGGACAAAACTTTCAGAATATTTGAGTGTTCTTTGAATGTGATTCTCGGTCAAACTATACTTTGACCAAAATGCTGACAGAGTGCATTTTAGCAGTGTAGTGTTTTATTTTAATTAATTATTGGTAACTCTAAATGATCTAAAATTTTAACTGAAGATATGAAACTCAATCATAAAAAATGTAAAATTTTCATAATTTTTTGATGCATTTATACCTTATCAATAGACGAATTACAGTAACTGACATTTCTATAGAATTCTGGATAGCAGTGCATTATTCGATTTTTAATTATTTAATGGAAACTTGGCATGATCTAAAATTTTAACTGAAGATTTTTACTCAATTATACACCACATGATAAATTATCATAATTTTTTGATAAGGTTTGATCTCTTAAATACACGAATTTATAGAAACCTTTTTATGACAGAAAATATGCTAAAATAAGAAAAAGTTTAGTGAGGGGTCAATGTCCAATTAACCCAAACAGCTCAATTTCTTTATATTGTCAACCTAACACACAAGGAGCTCTCATAATTCGTGATTCAATCCAGAGAAACGAAATCCTAGAGAGAGAGAGTTAGGGTTTGAGAGGAGAAATTGGTGGAGATGCTGACCTAGGGTTTTGCGGTCCGAGGAATGATGAAATCATATAAGTTTAGCTTCTTTGGATATAGTTTCATGGTGAATCTTCTCTCACATGTCAAATTTCTGTCCCTCCTCTGATTTGATCCAAAATGGTATCAAAACTTCCCCTTTTCTCACCCTTTCTTCATAATCCCTCATTTTTAGGGTTTCTGAGTTGAAAGGAAGAAGAATTGGGTGAATTGCTAGGGATTTGATATGGATTCAAGATTTTCAGATATGGGATACATTTTAAAGGTGTTTTCACACCTTAGGGTGAGTGGCAACTTTCTTTAAATAGTATATTGCACAAAAATTGGTTAAATTAGCCATAATCTTTAATTGCTTAGTATGCGACTACAAACCCTGAATTATCTATTTGTTCTATGTTGTTGCAAAATGATATGAAATGGATTCTTATTTCTTTGAATGAATTTCAGAAGATAAAATCATATTAGAAATGTATACAATGCATTCTAATGAGAATTCCTTAAGTATTTATTTAGGTTATAAGAGTAAACTAAAATATAGGGAACTTGTCTATGACTGAAATTTGTTGTATAAGTAAATAGAGAAAGTTGCTTATCTATATCCCCTTGGTTTTGAATGATTGTTTATCTAAATTCATAGCACATATATGTCAGATACTATCTTGGATTTCATTTAAAGTGAGTAGTGTTTGTTTGGTATCTCAGTGAAGAGGGTGAAACCCTAGATGCGAGGAAAGTTGGATATTTGCAAATAGATATCGTGAAATCCATTTGAAGGGATTTTCTTGACATGATAGACTTTATTTATTCAATGTTATTATTAATGCATGATATCCCAGCGAATGGCATGGAAACCCAAATTCAGCTTAGTTCCAAGGTTTCATACATATATTGATTTATATGATTTGTTGATAGTAGTCTTTATTCAGTGAATGTTTATGTCGCATGAAATCTTTATGGGAGCCATGGGAATAAGTTGTTTCCTAGTGAGAGGTGACAAGATGTGTGATGTCCTTGTGAGCCATGAGAATACTTGTACAACCAGTGAAATGAATACCTTGGTCTAAGGACCTCGAGGTAATGGTTACCTGTCATAGAGGTAACAATGCTATGTGATGATCTAAGGGTTTGAATACCCAGATCCAGTAATTATGATAATGATGTGAAGGCATGAGAATTCCCAGTAATGTGATAAGAGATTGAGATCACAGGTATCATGTGTTGTAAAGATTTGAAAAGTATGTGATAGATGTATTACACCTTTCTTTGTAGCATTTGTTGTGATTAAATAAAACTGTAAGGGTAGGGTGTCCAATGAATCAAGTATTGTGATATCAATGATCTCACTTATTATTAATAATTATTTCCATGATAAGTAATTAACTCTTAATTGAGTTATGAGATGCACAACTCAAGATTTGGGTTGATATGCACATTCTTTGAGAAATTACAGATAAGTTGTTGGTATGTATGCCCTGAGAGCCAATCATGGGATGATTGGTGGGATACATTAAGATTTATTTGATAAACACCAAAGGCAAGCTTCCAATTCTTTCTGGTTCAGTCATATGAGATAGTGATAGAACAGATTGAATGTCTAGAGAATGACAGTACTCAATGACGTATGCTTTCAGGTTGAGGACCTGAACGATGAGATCATACAGATGCTAAGAGTTTGTACATTCTTGTTATGTCCCTAGTCAGATGTCATTATGGAAGGTAGATAGACAACAATGACACACATGACTAGATTGTGGTGTTGGTTGATGACATAATCTCATTAGTCATGATATAGAGATATCAAACCAAACACATAGGTACTTGTTAGAGAACAAGTGTACCGGACAGACCCACCGTGAGTTTGACACATGGAACCATGACATGGTAGTCACAGTCAGTACTCACAGTGATGGTGGTGAGTGTGATTCTTAGACCTGAAATCACTACACTCAACACATGTCGTTGGGCACACTTTGACATCATCAAACGCAGTCCTGAAACATGGGTTGTTATAAAGGTGATGATTGGGTGGCTTTGACACATGGGGCTTTTGAGGGGCGAGTGATAGATATGGGATTTGTCCCTCCTGAGGGAGTTTGATATCCAAGGCCACTTGATGAGTAGGATTGAGATAGGCGTGCGCACGCATGTGTGAATCAGTATGCGATATTGATGTCATACATATCTCCTTCAATCTACTCTGAGATCAAGAAAGTGAATGAATGTTGACAGGATGACTGTTCCATGCCTTGAGTTCATTCGGGATATCAGTAACAAAAGAATTATACATTCACTGTAACACCATTCACGGATTGTAGGATGAAAGTTGTTCTCCAACTTTCTACTTTCACTTGGGTAGCACTGATGTGTGACTAGGCACCGCTCTTTGCTTGTGAAGTCATAAGTGTTATGGACTTTCACTGCCAACGTGAAATGGACCTGCAGGGTCACACACATAGGATTTAACCTGGAAGAGGAGTTTTGTCCACAAAGCAATGTTTAGATTGATTACTAAAGGAGTTTAGTAGTTCAATTAAACACTCAATCAGTCGATGGCTCAATATCGTATGGTTCAAGGTGTTGGATGCATTGATTGGAGTATCGCATTGATTGAAATCGCAATTGACTGATTTTGCCCAACCTGTGCTCCCAACCGATCGGATCATGTGATGAACCGGTCGGCTGAGGTTGCTGAACCGGTCAGCTGGAGTGTCCAGGCCGATCGGCTCATGCCCAGGTTGAAACGACCGGTTCAAGAGTTGAACCGATCGGCTCAACTGGTGCAACCGACCAGTTGGGAAAGTCATGTCGGCAAGAACTTTCCTTTGGTTTCAAATTGCCCAATTCGATTGGGAATAACATTGGTATACGATACCAATTGAGAACGAAACAAGGAAAGTCTTTTTGAGCCAGATTAGGACCATGAACCGATCGGTTCAGGGCACCAACCGATCGGTTGGAGTGCCCCAAACGATCGGCTTAGGTCCAACTGATCGGCTCAATGGCCGAACCGATCGGTTCAGTTGTGAACTGGTCATTTCAAGTTGCGAACAGGTTGCTTTTTGTGGAAAATTCTTGAACCCTTCTACTCCTGCTTTAGTCCCATATTGCCGGACACAGAGAACCCTGTCCCATGACCCGCCTATATGTATAGGGGTATTGGGGGCTTCTCAAAGTACAACTCAATGCAAGCCGGTTGCTTTGCAAAGTTGTCGTTCTCTCTGGTTTTGGTAACCGTGAGAGATCCCGAGCAAGTGCTTCCCGCAAAAGGGAGGTGCAGCAAGGGAAGGACAACTGCAGTTGCAACTGGTAGCAGGAGAGTGTGTTGGCGACTAGTACGCCAACAGGAGGGTGCGACTCCTTCCACTTCCTTGTGGGACAAGGAGTGTGGAGTTCCAGGTGGTCCGTGTGGACTACTACAGAGGCGGGAGGACACTGCCGCTCAGGAGGACAACTGTCATCCGACAGTCCGGTAGGAGGAGGAGTCATCAGTCCCGGTGTGACCAGGAGCTGCACAGACACCGTCCAAGACCGGAGTTGAAGACCGTGCATTGCGCGAGGTATTGTCACCGAGCAAGCCTCGGGACAAGGTATGATTCCACAAACCATCCTTTCCTATTATATAGACGTTGACGCATTTCCTCGGTATGGGTTGGGGGAGAAATTTTTTTGTTTCCGCTGCCTTCTCTGTCTCCCCTAAAACCCAACAGTGGTATTAGAGCCACATAAACTGCTCTATATTTTAGGAATATCGATATGATCGATTTTGGTTTGTCGCCTTTATTTATTGCATGCGATGCGAATAATATCGGCTTTATGCATGTCCAATCCTAAATCCACAAATCCCTAATTATATATATGATATGTATTATTAATGCACTTGATATGCGTCGCCCTTAAATGAGTTTTGTGGTGGATGTGTGTAGCGTGATTATGGCCTATAAACCCCTATCTGTAATTGGTTGTGTGTGGTTGCTTGCATCTCGGTCTGCGCACCGATTTTCCCTCTCTTATTCCTGATGTAACTCGAAATAATTCGAGATTCTTTCCTACCTTTGCTCCCCCCGAATGTAACTCGGGGTTTTCCTTTTTAAAGCAATGTAATAAATAGAATAGGATTTTATTTCCTGTTATGTCGAAGACTGGCGGACATCAAGACGACAACTGAAACGATCGGTTCAAGGCGTGAACCGGTCGGTTGACGTTCCAGACGGTCGGTTCAAGGAGTGAACCGATCGGTTGATGACCGGTTCGAGGAGCGAGACGAGCGGGTGGCGGACATGACGAGATGCACGACGCCCAGGCGAACCGATCAGTTGGAGGAGCCAACCGATCGGCTGGTGGCACCCAGACGACCGGCTGGAGAGTACAGATCATTCATGTGATGAGTTGATCAACTCGGAAGGCAAGGCACAGAAGTTCATCTTGTACAGGTTGCATGTGATGTAGACCTAGATGACCGTGATTCCTCTTGGCTCGAGGAATCACATTAGGATGGCCATAATCATCGCTTTTATCGTTTTGTGCATGTTTTCTGTGGGATATAGCATGTATATGATACGTACTATGTATTGTGGTGATTGGATATGTATATGTATATAAAACCAAATCCCTCATTAAAATATTAAGTTTTAGATGCCTTCCAAATGCGACACACGTGAAAAGCTTGTTTGACCAAGTGTGGGCACGCCCTAGCGTGGTGCACCGTCTACCTCGTGGAAGCGTGAAGGATGAATGTGTGGGTCTGCCCAAGCAGGGTGCATATTCATCGTGTTTGCTTTGGGTCGGACTTAACAAGGTGACCTAGATAGGATCTAGTGCCTTGAGGCATGGAGATGATCATTGCAAGGAGTTGTATATGACATCTAATCAAGAGTTGCATATGATGCAATTGGCAAAAGTTTCCTACCTGAGAGATCTATGTTGTGGGTGACAGCCCAAGCTGGTCCATGACTTAGAGGATTTCAGGATCTTGCCCACTAGAAGGTTGTACGCTGCAATCTTCCGAATTGATGGTGAGGGCTATCAATTTGAACTAAAATAGTGGGAGCGATAATTAATTAAAGGCCTAATTTTATCGTCAACTTTTCAAATCAATCAAACAAGTCAAAAAGAGTTTTGGACTAAAATTGCATATATTTCCTTTTTGTTAATATAAATGGTTAATCAACAAATCACTTTATTTGCGATCGCTCTTTGAGACCAACAAATTAAATGGGAATAATTCCACGACTAGTTAGGATGATGATGAGAAGTGTTCTCAATCAAAGAGCGAAAGCTCTAAGTCCTAGTTATACCAGAACCAGATGAACTCGATCCCACCACATCAATGGCTAAAAGTATGCTTATGGAAGCATACTGAGGATGAAATTGATGAGGAGTGCTTGATGTTGTGTTCTCTGAACTATGAGTTGCAGAGACAACATGAGACATATGATGTCTCCAAGATACTGTCCTAGTATGTCATGACAGAAGGAGATCCAGTAAGGTATTCACACACTCAATGTGATTAGGTATGTGGAAAACCTGATTAAGAAGGATTCCCTCTGAGCTAAGAGTTGGCTATTGGTATGATACTACAAATGTTGTGAGAATCATACAATTAATGATAAGCTACAACATGAACAACTTTGACAAGCGTTGACAGAGTTGTTGGACATGTTGAGGGTAGTAGAGGCAAAGATGAAGAAAGACAAACCATAATCTTTGATGTGATCAAAGAAAAGGTAATTCTTAAGGGCAAGGACAAGGGCAAAGCTAAGAAGTGTTCTGATGCTAGCCAGAAATCCAAGCCGTCTTTAGCCTCAAGGCACATGGGGAAAGGGTGTATGAGGGATTTCCCTCTATATCTGGAAGAACAAAAGAAGAAGAAGAAGGGGATGGAGATCTCCACCTAAGGTATCATGAAATGAACCGCTTCTTTATCCGAGGTATATGATACCAAGATATGGATATGTCATATATGATATGCAATATCCGCAAAGAAGTGATGGCCTTTGTGAAAGGACCAAGAAAGAAGTACCCATCATTGGAGCAAGTGTTTCTGCCATAGATAGGAGTATCTTTCAGTTTATTTCAGCCTAAAAGGGCACGAAATAGAGTTGAGAACTGCTATTTCATATATTGCCAATAGATAGAAACACTTTATTATTGCATATTGTATGACAATGATGGCAATTAATAAAGTTGATGTTTCGATCTTAAAGATATGATCTTTGTGGCAATGCCTTGCTTATCTTGTGGTATTTGATATGCATAAGATAAAAGATACCTAAAAGTTATAGATAACTCAAACAATGAAATTAGCATTAATCATGAGAAATTCATTTCTAGTTTCCATATGATGGATAAATCTAGACTCTTTTGGTTAGAGAACCAGTAAGAGACATGAATATCTTGGACATGATTAATCAATCTTCACTAATGTAGTGAGAGAATGATTATCCTATTAGGTATAATACATGTGATGTATTTACATACCTATTGGAATAAATGCTAATACTTCAAATGGTGTTTAGAGAAAAAACCAATATGAATATCTTGAAGTGTTCAAGATTATCATAGATGAAGTACAAATTTGGTAAAGTATTAATTCTTGATGAGATCAAAGAATGAAATACTTGGACCAAATGTTTGAGATCCTTATGAGTGATTATGATAGTGTATCATAGTGAACTCATGATTAAGGAATAATGATGTCTAAATTAAGAAGGAATCATACTCTAAGGAGTTAGAGAATGATTATCGAATAACTGAATTCTTCTTGATAAAAGAATACCCCACACTAATAAAGGAAATTAAGAATCACAAGGGTTGTGAGTTCTTATATCCGTAACAGATACACCTCAATTATCTATGTGATGAGTTGTTCATGTGATGAGTCAACTATCTAGATGAATATGAGGAACCAAATTTTGAGTTATGATTTATGATCATTACATCCTAAATGATTTCCATGTGAACCATAAGGTATGACCTTGATGGTAGCACTCATTGGATGAAATCCATAAGTGCAAATGAGTCTTAAGTGTTAAGACACATGGATAACATTTTGAGAAGGATGATGCTTGTTGATTGCAACTTAATGACTAAGACATTTGGCATATGGATACTAAAACCGCATTCCTATGAGGAATAAAACCAGGATGTGTACGTGACACAGCCTATAAGGTTTATGAATCCACTAATGCAAATGAAGTCTATAAGTTATAATGGACTAATCAATGTGATTGATTGAGTACAAGAAACTCAAAATTGGATCTTTACTTTGATGATATAGTCAAAGGGTCTGACTGATATGTCAAAGAAGGGATCTGTGATTTAGTGGGAGCGTATTCACATTCCACATATTGATGTGAAATGGAATTGTTCTAGAATGGAAATCCAAAAGTGGAAATTATCTTTAAGGAAGATAGAGATGTTTCCTATATGATAGGAATAGAGATCTATAGAGATAGTTCTCGACAAATCTCTTGACCTGGAAAAGAGAGAGCATACATTGGCAATCTGTACTGAAGGGTTCAGTATGCACAGATTCCGTGGGAGAAAACTTGTCCATGTTATATGGATATTAGTATCCCAAGGCCAAGTGTCCAATTCTTATGAAGAATGGGAACACGAAGAATAGATATGGATCTATCATGTATGTAATCATCCCATTGTCTTGCATGTATGACATGGCAAGGATAAAATGCATTCATCATCTTGTATGTAGGACATGGCAATATGATGTGCTCATCCTGATAACTCGTATGTAGGACATGACGAGTGGATGTCTGTCTACTTCCAGTAAGGGTTACTGGAATACCATAAGAACTTGATAAGTACTTGGGATGTACTAGTTCTATGGAGATAAGGAAGAGTTCGATGTAAAGAGTTACATTGATGCGAACTTCCGAAAGGACAGAAAATTAATCGCAAAATATATATAGGATATATAAAAGTGAAAGTTTGTTGATAATTGGAAGTGTTCCAATAAAACCATTTAAAAGGAAATGTCGAGTATCCGTGTGTTAGAGAACATCAGTGGATACTATATGGATCTAGAAGTTCATGAGATGAACTTATAGATATTCCACTCATTGATGACAAGTCTGGAATCCTTGATCATGCAATGTGGCTAAAGGTTAGTAATGGAATACTAGATCGCATATTACGGCAACTCCATCTCATACGTGCGACGTACAGCGAAGAGATGAGAGACATGCAATTTATACTGACTTTGGCAAGGTGTTGCCATTACTCACTATGTTCGCACTAAGAGAAAAGTAACATGTGGGACATGTTTGAAGATCACTATGAATATGATTCAAGGGTGATTGGCTCGCAGTGCAAGTGGGAGTCTGTTGGTATGTATGCCCTGAGAGCCAATCATGGGATGATTGGTGGGATACATTAAGATTGATTTGATAAACACCAAAGGCAAGCTTCCAATTCTTTCTGGTTCAGTCATATGAGATAGTGATAGAACAGATTGAATGTCTAGAGAATGACAGTACTCAATGACGTATGCTTTCAGGTTGAGGACCTGAACGATGAGATCATACGGATGCTAAGAATTTGTACATTCTTGTTATGTCCCTAGTCGGATGTCATTATGGAAGGTAGATAGACAACAATGACACACAAGACTAGATTGTGGTGTTGGTTGATGACAGAATCTCATTAGTCATGATATAGAGATATCAAACCAAACACATAGGTACTTGTTAGAGAACAAGTGTACCGGACAAACCCACCGTGAGTTTGACACATGGAACCATGACATGGTAGTCACAGTCAGTACTCACAGTGATGGTGGTGAGTGTGATTCTTAGACCTGAAATCACTACACTCAACACATGTCGTTGGGCACACTTTGACATCATCAAACGCAGTCCTGAAACATGGGTTGTTATAAAGGTGATGATTGGGTGGCTTTGACACATGGGGCTTTTGAGGGGTGAGTGATAGATATGGGATTTGTCCCTCCTGAGGGAGTTTGATATCCAAGGCCACTTGATGAGTAGGATTGAGATAGGCGTGCGCACGCATGTGTGAATCAGTATGCGATATTGATGTCATACATATCTCCTTCAATCTACTTTGAGATTAAGAAAGTGAATGAACATTGACAGGATGACTGTTCCATGCCTTGAGTTCATTCGGGATATCAGTAACAAAGGAATTATACATTCACTGTAAAACCATTCACGGATTGTAGGATGAAAGTTGTTCTCCAACTTTCTACTTTCACTTGGGTAGCACTGATGTGTGACTAGGCATCGCTCTTTGCTTGTGAAGTCATAAGTGTTATGGACTTTCACTGCCAACGTGAAATGGACCTACAGGGTCACACACATAGGATTTAACCTGGAAGAGGAGTTTTGTCCACAAAGCAATGTTTAGATTGATTACTAAAGGAGTTTAGTAGTTCAATTAAACACTCAATCAGTCGATGGCTCAATATCGTATGGTTCAAGGTGTTGGACGCATTGATTGGAGTATCGGATTGATTGAAATCCCAATTGACTGATTTTGCCCAACCTGTGCTCCCAACCGATCGGCTCATGTGATGAACCGGTCGGCTGAGGTTGCTGAACCGGTCGGCTGGAGTGTCCAGGCCGATCGGCTCATGCCCAGGTTGAAACGACCGGTTCAAGAGTTGAACCGATCGGCTCAACTGGTGCAACCGACCAGTTGGGAAAGTCATGTCGGCAAGAACTTTCCTTTGGTTTCAAATTGCCCAATTTGATTGGGAATAACATTGGTATACAATACCAATTGAGAACGAAACAAGGAAAGTCTTTTTAAGCCGGATTAGGACCATGAACCGATCGGTTCAGGGCACCAACCGATCGGTTGGAGTGCCCCAAACGATCGGCTCAGGTCCAACCGATCGGCTCAATGGCCGAACCGATCGGTTCAGTTGTGAACCGATCATTTCAAGTTGCGAACAGGTTGCTTTTTGTGGAAAATTCTCAAACCCTTCTACTCCTGCTTTAGTCCCATATTGCCGGACACAGAGAACCCTGTCCCATGACCCGCCTATATATATAGGGGTATTGGGGGCTTCTCAAAGTACAACTCAATGCAAGCCGGTTGCTTTGCAAAGTTGTCGTTCTCTCTGGTTTTGGTAACCGTGAGAGATCCCGAGCAAGTGCTTCCCGCAAAAGGGAGGTGCAGCAAGGGAAGGACAACTGTAGTTGCAACTGGTAGCAGGAGAGTGTGTTGGCGACTAGTACGTCAACAGGAGGGTGCGACTCCTTCCACTTCCTTGTGGGACAAGGAGTGTGGAGTTCCAGGTGGTCCGTGTGGACTACTACAGAGGCGGGAGGACACTACCGCTCAGGAGGACTACTGTCATCCGACAGTCCGGTAGGAGGAGGATTCGTCAGTCCCAGTGTGACCAGGAGCTGCACAGACACCGTCCAAGACCGGAGTTGAAGACCGCGCATTGCGCGAGGTATTGTCGCCAAGCAAGCCTCGGGACAAGGTATGATTACACAAACCATCCTTTCCTATTATATAGACGTTGACGCGTTTCCTCGGTATGGGTTGGGGGAGAAAATTTTTTGTTTCCGCTGCCTTCTCTGTCTCCCCTAAAACCCAACATAAGTTACAGGTGTTATTGACGATTACTCATATGTCAAGTAATTAACTCTTATCAGTGTAATAAGATGATAAATTGCACGATTCTAGTGTGTATGTGCCAAGTGGACATGTAATCTGTTTATTTAAGAATTTTAGACTGCCTGCATGTATAGTATATTGATTACTTAGTATATTACAGTGTTTTGAATATAGTGCTCTTCCAAGTTTAGAATGATATACATGTTGCATTATAACTTCAAATATGTAGACGTGACACCATAGAGATACTAGATTCAAGTATAAGTAAGAGAAGGGTACAATGTAGAAAAGAGCTTTCTAGGAATAATAAAATAATAGACTTAGGGGCCCTGAACACCATAGAACCCCTATGTGAGGTCTGCGCCTTAGGGGTGAAACGACCTAACCCTGAAAGCGTCCAGTATACAGGGGTCGGAGCGTGCTATCAGGTGGAATGGGGGACGAAGCCCTAGTAGAAGTCTCCTTAAATTATATTTAACAGTGTCCAACATCAACCAGAAGTCTTGGTGGCACTAGAGTCCAAAAAATCCAAGAGGTGGCTTGACTCTCTGCCTGTGTGCGCAGGTTAGAGGAGGAGTCCAGTTTAGGCCAGAGAGCCATTTTCTTGTTGCATACCAAGAGAGTAGTCAGAGTTAGCATTTTCCGGGTGTGTCTGCTAAGTCTTGTATGGTGTGATCGTAGTGCACTACGAGTCTTCATATGAAGAGTACACTGCATATGATCAGGGCATAATAAAATAAATGAGAGGTTAAACAAGTGTGTATAGTTATTCAATTATTCTTTGTATATTTCTAAATTATTAGTTCTCTTTATGATGAATCAAGCATTTCATATATTGATTCAATCTTATAGATATCTAGAATATCCTGCCATATTTATGATTGTCAATTATTAGACTCTTTAAAGCTTACTGTTGTTATAATTGATATTAGTTTCTCAAAAGTATATCTGTAATTATATCAGTGCTTTAGACTGTTTCTTTGAAGTACTCATTCACTGAGCGAGTAGGCTCACCCCTCTACTCAAAAATTTTAGGGAAATCACATGGACTTGAAGAATATATCATTGCATTAAAGTAGATTTTCCACAAGAGTTAAGTCTGAGTATAGTTAAGTTCAGTCGGTCCCTGTCACTCTAGGTCCTTGTATAGATGTGAGAGAGTTGTAAATGATGTTTTGTATGTGTGTTTCCTTAATAAGAGAGAATGCAAATGATTGTCATGTTATATGTATATGAAAGTGTGAGAAATAGAATGAATGTATGGATGTGTATCGTTAATTTTGAGATTACATTAGAGAAATAAAAGTTTAATTCTCTTGTAAAGTTAGTTTATGTGGTTCAATGTGAGAAAACAAAGAGTTTGAAAAAAAAGAAAAAGTTAAGGGTGATCTTTGTATTATGTTAAATCCTCAATTTATACCCTAATCTCATGATTAGTGGTAATTGTGAGACCGGGGTGTAACATGATGGCTGACAGGGTGATCTTTACGGCATCGGAGCATGACGTGTGCCCAAGCGCGAGAAAGGAGATGAGAAAGAGGGAGACATGTTTGTGGGCTAGCCGCCAGTCCAATCAATTAACTAACAAGTGGGCCGGTCCAGGAGATGAACCATAGGCTGAACCACGACCCTTACTCATCCAGGTGGTGTTGGTGTCGTCCAATGGGAAGGTGCCACGTGGCCTCAAGAATTAAGCTATAATCTTATCTTGTTTAATTCTTAGCAAATGCTAGGGATGTCCAAATTTAATGAACCTGTATACCAAATTGATCAAAAAAATGAGAGGAATCCAAAGAAAATGTAATCAGAACCCAATTTAGCTTCTTGTTCCAAAAGTATATGCAATATATGTTTTGATGAGTTTAATAGAAAGGAAAGCCTAGATTCACTTTCATATGATGTTTAATTGAGTAGATTAGGTGATGTTGAGCTAATACCTAATCTTGTCATATATGATGAAGAAATCATTGATAATGATGAATAATTGAAGATTCTAGATTAATAATCTTATTTTTGCTGATTTAGGGTTTTGAAACCAATGTGAGTATCTTGCTATGATCTTAATGCTAGTAATATGATGTAGGTATCACGGATAATCTAATATGTGTAAGATGATGATTAGGGTTTCACATAATATGCATAACTAAAGGTTGTAATCTGAGAAACCATGATATGGTGGAATTAGGGTTTTGGACCCTTATCCCTAGTCTAAACATGAGATGAACCTAAACCCTAGTTTAGGAGCACATCTAGATCTAATTAATGAAATGTGAATACATGGTGACACATATGTAGTATGTATATTTTAGATTGAATGATGTGTTTCTTGGATGTTTGGATGCACTCTTAAAGTACATGTGATATATTCTGCATGGTTTCTACATTGGCATAAGGTACGTGGTTACGCTTATGAATACATGTATCGAATTTGGAGTTTTTTGAGGTTTCTCGATGACATTGAATGAAAGATAAACTGCTTGCTTGTTTATTTATTTCTTGCAAATTATAAAGTTCCTATGAGTATCATGTAAAGTAAATAATAATATTTTGAACCCTGGGTTAGACTGATCTCAAGGGTAATTCACACGAGCCCAGGAGGGACACTGATTACACTATGGTAGTAGACCAGATATGGGTTAGAATATGAAAATAAGTTTATGTTCTTATAAGCAAGATAAAGATGTTTTCTTATATGTGTACTTGTGATTTTTATTTGAACCCACATACCCGTATAGAAATATACTGATCACATTTTTGTTTGTTGATGTTTTAGGTATCAGGTATACTTGATTCGTGGACATGAGGTTACAGATTAAAGATGTTGAAGATACTAAAGTTATTCATGAATGTTTAGATATAATGGTATATCATCATACATTTACAGGTTAACTCTTTCTAAAATTTATGTAACTCCTTAGAGGAGCTTTTTATGCAAACATTTAACTATTTGTTCATTAATGGAAATTATTTACTATTATGTATTATTTCTTGAATATGATCTTGAAATTTATGGCTAATGATCTATGACTTTAAGGTCTTTTAGACGCTCAAAAGTGTAGGTTGTTACATTTGGTATCAGAGCACAGATTCATAAACTAATACCTAATAGTCTATAATTTCAAATCATCATTAGAAATATAAGAGAAAATTTATTAAAGCATAAAGTATCTTTTAGGTTTCTCATGTCAAATTTTTGTCTACTTCTCGTCTCTTTGCTTAAAAAGCCTTGAAAAGAAAATTCTTAATTAGAGAAGTAAATGTGAAAAGAAATAACCTTTTGTGTCAGTCCCTATAGAGAGGGTAGACACTAGAAAGATACATGTATGGGTAAGCCATTTCTAAGAGGAAGGACTTGGATTAGGGTATGAAAACTCTAGTGAGTCAAGGAATATGGAAACTCTAAGAGGTAGAGTATAGTCCTTAATCCTAACCCTAAAACTTTAATCTTATATAATGAACATGGTGTGGTGGTATGGGACACCAACCATGTGAAACTTGAAATCAGGAATAAGAAAGATAAAGGGATGGGTTTAGGTAACCCATTCTCCCATGCATGGGTGCACGAGGAGCATAACATGTATGTAAGAGGTCTTAAGAAATATATGAACCCAATAGTTAGATATATATGAAAAATGAAAGTTTGAATATAACTTGCTCAAACCCCTCATGTTGTCTCTAGAAGTTTGGTGATGGTAGCCATGACCCTGGAGCAGAAGGACAATGTAGCACCAAGCCCCTAGAGGGGAAGGTGACCCAAGTTCATTGAATGGACAGAAAACATGAGGGGGTATTCTAGAAATTGAGCAAACATGGGTTGATATGTTATAATGATAAAAAGTTATGTCTCATGATAAAAAAAAGAATATCTATGAAACCTTTAGGGTTAGTGTGCCAACATAGGGTGGGTCAACCTAAGAGTGGGAAGATGACCTATGAGGGAGGTAAAACCTAGATCTTGGGATCAGGTTGTGGCTAGAGAGCCTGACCCCCTCCTATGAGCCAAGAAGGCACCCTAGACTAGGACTTTCCCTTAAAAGGTAAGTGAATAAACATATGTAAGTATTGAGATAACCTTAATCCTCATCTAGAGGGGTGAAGAGTTAAAGATATAAAAATGAAAGAACTTATATTCTTTGAACTCAAGGATGACATCTCTGAGTGACACAACTGGTCGAGCCCAAGAGGGAAGACCAGTAAGGCACCAAGCCCAGGAGGGAAGGTGGCCTAAGTGGACAATCAAGACAAGGAGGGAAGTTCATGAAATGGTCAAGTCCAGGAGGGAATACCAGTAAGGCACCAAGCCCAAGAGGGAAGGCGGCCAAAGTCTACAGTGCAGATGTTTATGATCAAGCCCCTAGAGGGGAAGATCACATAAGGTCAAGCCCAGGAGGGAAGATCGACGTGGAACCAAGCCCTGGAGGGAAGGTGGCCTGAGACCAATATTGGGACTACACTACATAATGTGTACTCAGAATAGACAGATGAAGGCAATCTGGGTTAAAGAATTAAATGAGATAATAATGTACTTAAAAGATATGACATCTCAAAAGGAACCCTTAGGAAGGGTAGAATCCTAATGCAATCTTAGGTTCAAGTATGGTGTATTAGAGGTACATAGGACCGATGGGTTGGGAGTTGATATGCCCTGAATGCACATGACCATGTGGCAGGGAGGTAACAGCTAGGTTTACCCAAGGTACATGACTCAGGAGATTAGATACCTCCATGAGGATCATACATCCTAATGGGTGAATGTGAAAGGCACTCTCTTAATGCATAAGGATGAGATCACTCCAAAGGTACCTATACCCCTAGAGACCTCAAGGATTTGGATAAGGCTAATAATGATGCATGAGATGTAAATAAAAAAAAGGATGTAATGAAGTCATGAAAACTTGAAAGAAGGTGTGCCCTAACTTAAGATGTAAGAAAAGGGACACATACTCTGTGGAATAAACGAATACTATGAAATTAAGAACAAGTATGTTTAAAGTCATATTGAGAATGATCCAACTTAAAATGTGAAATTGAAAAGTAATGTGTGGATGTACCATCTCTGCTCTTGGAATGAAATGAACTTTGTGTTTGGGCTGCACTCAAATGCTTATTTCATCTCATTATGAGGGAGGGAGATTGGGTTGATACATGTTTTTCTTAAAAATTGAGAATAAATGCCTTGAGTTGAATACATAATGACATGAACTAGGGTTAGAGGTGTCACCTTACCCTCATGTGAAAATACTGAATAATAGGTTGGAAAACTAGGTGAAATGAGAAATCACCAAGCAATGATGAAATCACAAAATAAGAATTAAATTATCAAGTGATGATAATATGTGTATGCTATAGATGTGGATATACTTGAATTTTAATTCAGGTGCCAATCTTAGTAATAAAACAAAAATTTATATACTAAGGAAAAGTTATTAAGTCATCTAAGTAGGGTGCTAACCCTAAGTTTTGAAGATAATATGAGTTACCTAGGCTTAGTAGGCCTGAATTTTGAGGACAAAATTTCTTTCAAGGAGGGGTGAATTTTACATCCTTTAAATTTATAGATTTCAAGCCTAAATGAATCTATGGCATAAATAACAATGAAGTGAATTGAGGGATCTTGGTTGATGATTCCAAATCCTAGAAATTAGATTAAATGATCAATTTAAGAAAATAATGTGCGTTGAACATATGTGATCATATGGGGCTAATATAAGATGCAATGGTTACCAAAGCCTTAAGTTAGTTTCTGGGAATGTAATCAAGCTCGTAAGGTCCCAGATGTGATTCATGGACCTTAGGGACACGTTTCAGCCCAATTAGTTAACTAGGGTTTACATAGGGGTCCCTGGGATATGAATTGGAAATGGTGGATATTTGTGATCATAATAGATATCCAAGATATTATTGTTGGACAGATGATCAAAATATAGGATAATGAGAGAATTTCTAAAACGATCCAACATAAAATGTGGCCTAGATAATTAGTTAAAGGATTATCCACTATTTACTTGGAAGCCAAATAATGGATAATGTGCACATGGTTTTCGGTGGGTCAACTAAGTAATGTGGATATTCAATTTAGGAAATGTATCAATAAAGGATGAAGAAAGAGAAAGATGCAATTTTGTGACTCGTGGGCACTATGATTTGGCCCTAAGTAACCACCAACTCAAACTCTTACATTGTTGATTATGGTAACACAAGGGAAAAGAAGAGTTGGTGAGATATTAATATACATAATAAGAAACAAATTGGAGAAGAAACTCATGTTGCCTTGCGAATAAAGGGGAATCAGAACCCATATTGTCGCCATCCCTCTTGTTCTCTACCAGCCTCTTCTCCAAACCCTAGGGGTACCACTATCGAAGCCTCTCCTTCACCAGAACCTATGCTTATTCACACTTATGGGAGGAGAGACCTGCAGGGTTGTTCTTCGAACTGTCAAGCATGCATGTGAGCATCAAGCCAGCAGCAACATAGTTTGCCGCCATTTCCTGTGATCGGCAACGACCGGCCGGTAGAGGAGGCAAAGCCTCCCATGAACTATAAAGGGTTTCAAGGCCTGGAAAAGGAGGACCGCGGAGAGAGTTTCCCTCCACCGTAGTCGCAAGTCGAGGGTGACAATGTTGTGTCTCTCTATCTCTGTCCAGGAGGTTGGGCACTCACTGGAGATATCGAGGCTGCAGGGAGTCATTTAAGCAGCACCATGCCTTGAGCTCCTTGCGGTAGGGGCGAGCAACAGTCGTACGACCGGCAACGCTAACACGGCGCAGCATCACTATTTTTCTCAGAATTTGGAGGCTTATGGTTGGGCAGAAGAAGGGAGGAGGTACCTGAGAGGGAGAACAAAGGGAGAGGGATATTAGAGGTGGATCTGGCTACAGCGCCAGGGGACGCATCTGTAGTGGCGGCGGCAGTAGGAGACACATAGGCAACGCCAGCGTTGAGAGGCCACAAAACGGAGGAGGCAAGGGCTAGTTGACCCAAATCGGTTAGAGCCAGAGAGGGCAACCGACAGAAAGGGAGGGGCCAAGGTCAGCCATCGTCTCCAGCAGTCGACGTTGCAGCACGACTGGTTGTCAGGTGGTAGTAGTGTTGAACGAGAACAAAGGAGAAGAGGGAGGCATCGAGACCCCACCTCGATCATCTAGAACCCAAGGACGTGGAGTTGATGGTCAGCATGGTGATTTTTACGGTGTCGAAGCATGGCGCGTGCCCAAGCGCGAGAAAGGAGATGAGAGAGGGAGACTGGTTCATGGGCTAGCCACTGGTTCAATCAATTAACCCACAAGTGGGCCGGTCCAGGAGATGAACCAGGGGATGAACCATAGATTGAACCATGACCCTTACTCATCCAGATGGCGCTGGTGTCATCCAATGGGAAGGTGCCATGTGGCCCCAAGAATTAAGGTATAATCTTATCTTGTTTGCTTATATGTGTACTTGTGTACTTGTGATTATAAGATTAGGTATAATCTTATCTTGTTCTTATATGCAAGATAAAGATGTTTACTTATATGTGTACTTGTGATTATTGTTTGAACCCACGTACCAGTATAGAAATATACTGATCGCATTTTTTGTTTTTCGACATTTTAGGTATCAGGTATACTTGATTCGTTGACATGAGATTACAGATTAAAGATGCCAAAGATACTAAAGTTATTCATGAAGGTTTATATATAATGGTATATCATCATACATGCACATGTTAACTCTTTCTAAAATTTATGTAACTCCTTAGAGGAGCTTATTATGTAAACATGTAACTATTTGTTCATTAATGGAAATTATATACTATTTTGGATTATTTCTTGAATCTGATCCTAGAATTTATGAGTAACAATTTGTGACTTTAAGGTCTTTTAGACACTCAAAAGTGGGGGTTGTTACATCAAGTTTCACAAAATTTAGGATAATACAAATCACATCTATTTTATTTAGAAAAGAAAAGGTGATTAATCCTTCAAAATATGAAATAAAATGCTTAATGACTTCAAAAGTGGAAAATAATCTTAGATTTGTAATCTACACATTAAAAATAGCCATTGGTGAATTTTCATCCAATTTGGAAAATATTTGATGAAAACATGAAGTTCGGAGAGAAAATGTGTAAAAACTTCAAAATATTTAATAGATGTAGAATCAACTTCAACATGTGAAACTAAAGGCAAATTCATAACCAACATACCTAATGTGACTTGTGCGTGAAGTTACACCAAAAGTTGAGAATCCTAGAGCCAATAATGCATAAAGAAAGAGAAAATGATATTTTCCAATTTAATGTATCAAAAGTCTATAAAATAGAAATCTAATTGCAAATTCAGATTCTACATGTTCATGTTATGCTAGGTGTCAAATTTCATTTATTTTGGAGTTTGTTTGCACCCTTTTTTGAGGAGAGAGAAAAAGAGAAATTAATGTGAATACATTTTATTCAAATTAAAATAGAATTCCATTTAATGTGTCACATTGTTGTTTATACTACTATTTTCGCACGCTTGGATCTGGGTCATTGGTTTTTTTATCGGACGGTTCTCACACTGTCACCTAGCTCAGGATAAAAAAGGAAACATCTGATGCTTCATGTGGATTTTTAAAACCCAGTTTCTTCCTCCTCAGTCGATGATTCTTCGAGATCTTTTCTCTGTTGGTTTCCTTTTTTGATTCCACACATGTTGATCCCTTGCTCGAGCCTTAGAACTCTATAAACAGGAAATATCCAATTTGGCTTTCTCTGCCATTTTTTGCAAACAAAAATCCTCTGCAAATCATCCTCACGTGAGTGCCCAAAAACCATCCCATGCCTCCTTGTGACTCTTCTCTTCCCTCAATTGATCTGTCGTATCCACCAGAACCTCGGGCCTACTTGTTTCCTTCTCTTGACTCAAGAAGTTTTTGTGGTTGATAAGTGTCGTTGGAACTCAATTGATCACACATACACACTCTTGCTAACTCCCTTTCCCTTCTCCATCCTTCTTTGATCACACATTGGTCTGCTTTAATGGGTCGTGTAGGGCACCTGTCTATGTTGATGTCCTGAGAACTTTTTGAGTATGTCGTCGCATCTTTGGATATGTGGTCCCGATTTTGGTTCACTCGAGCTTGTTTACTTCGAATGAGGATGCTTGAGCATTTTCTTTGTTGGTTTCATGTGTCTATGTCCATGCTCTTCTTGAGATTCCACCAATCTTCATCAGGGCTTGTTGATCCGACGTTTTGATGCATCGTTGACTCTGTTATAAGGCTTGTTGTCTTCGATTTGATGTCACGGAGCTCAAGGAATCTTCACCTGAGGTAGAGCGCACTTGAGGAGCGGATTGTGGCCTCTCTAAGATGGCCATGATTCAGCCATGATGGGGTAACATGTGAGGGGGGACAATCCTCGTGAGTGATTCCCCTGTATGCCCTCCTATTTCTTTTGTATTTGATTTTTTTGCACCAGGGGCATTTTGGACATTTCACGCTCGACGAACTTTGTTTCTGCTCTGACAACTTAACAACTTGTCTGTGGGGCTTTTTGGTTTGGTTGCCTGTTATTGGGCCAACTCATTGTGAGCACCCTCATCCTCTCTCTCTCTCTCTTTCGTTCTCGCAGACTATTTGCTGACATTGATTTTCTTGATTGGTCAATTTTCAAAAATTCATAACTATTTAATAATAGCTCAGAAAAATATAATAAAATATGTTTTGGAATCAAAAAATATGATAAGTCTAATGGTACAAGTTTTTTTGCCAAAATATGATTTTATATATATGTGATTTTAATGGACTTTCCTAATTTTATATTAACTTGAAAATTTCAATACTAAATGTTTAAAAGTCAAAAAATATAATAAAATATGTTTTGAACTCAGAAAAGATAATCTAAAACATGGAGTAGTTTTGGTAACCTAAATCACATGTAATGAAAAAAGTGATTTTAGGGTTTTGAATAATTAATGAAAACCTAACCCTAATTCTACATATATGCATCATAGGTGCTTTGGAAACCTAGACTTGGATCTAGGATTGACTTTGGATTGTTTAGATTCTTAAGTGAGGTATGTTTTCATCCCATATTATTCCGTTTGAGCAATTCACCTATTTTCTTCTTTCTCTTGGTCCTATGGACAATAGCCTACACAATATTTTTTCTTTTGAAAATTATGGTTCATGTGAACTACTTTGTTTGGTACTAATCTTTTGATTGTATTTGGACATTCTCTTGGTCTCTTTATTATGCTTTGTTCATGATGTAACTCTATATGATGAATGTGATGTCTTTTACCCACTTATGAGGTGGATGTATATGTTGGTCACTTTAGTGGAGACTACTTTGGAAAATCTGAATATACTTTTACTTGCCTCTTTATTTAGCATGTTATGTGACTTAGTAGCCCTAGAATAGTGTAATTCCATTGGTTTTGGGTTATGTGCCCTTATTATATTTTTAGGATGGAGGTTATGTACCCCATAACTGGGTTTCAAGTTTATGAGGCTTGGCCCACATATCATATATTAGGGAGTTTGGTTATGTGCCATTCTCTATCCAGTTTCAATTTTATGAGGCTTGGCTACCTTTGTTATTTATATTGTTCTAGTTCTATGTTTATCTCACATGCATGCAGGTTGATGATGGGTTATGTGCCCTACTTTCATGATATGTGCTTATGTAGCACAATTTTATTGTTTATTTATGCCAAGTAATTATTTTGTTTACCTCTTATTTACAAATCAATTTCTATTATGTCCTCTTTGGGTAGTCCTTTTCTTTTATGTGGGAAGAATTCTTTACTTGATGTCCTTTTATTCCATAAATTGCTTGACTCTATTTTAGTATGCACATACCAGCTTTTTGTTGATGTTATCTTTTCTATCCTTTTATGGGGTACGCTTCCAACCCCATGTTTGGACAAGGAGAAGACCATAAAAGTGGACCTGGACCACAACAAGTGTAGTTGAAACCTTATGGGAGACTTGCTGGAAATTTTTAGGATCCTCATCTAGACCTATGTTTAGTTTGTCTTTCCTTTATATCACCTTGCATGATGACAGTCTAGACTTATGTTTAGTTAGTCTTTCCTTTATATCACCATGTGTGATGACAGTCTGGTCATGATAACAAGCTTTGTAATGATTAGATACATCTTTATATTATGTTGCTACTTTGGTGTTATGATACATTCATGTTGAATAAATTTGTTATCATCCCTTTTTGAGAAAAAAATTATGTTGGTGTTTGGTTTCGGATGTTGCCTTTTTATTTTAGTAGGAAGGGGTTCCCCTCTGGGATCCCACTCCTTACAGTTAATTAACCAGCAAAGGAGTTCATCAAATTCTTTAGGATTTCAGAATTTCTAGCCAATTGATACCCCCATGTCAAATAGTTCAAAGTTTTATAACTTGAAGAAGGTTAGAAAATGGAGGATAAGCTATATACATGAATCATCATAATCATACTTTATCTTAGTTCCACTAGACCGGAATTTTTTTAGTGTAGGCTTGTGTGTTATATTTCAATATTTCTTGGAAATCCAAATCTTATCGTTGTGAAGAGGATTCTTTGATATCTAGTCAAACCCCAAATATTGGACTATGGTACCCCCAAATCAAACAATTTACTCTAAATACTTATATCGACACTTATTATGCAAGTTGTTTGATTGAAACAAAGTTAACAAGTGGTATTCTTTGTCTCCCAGGACCTAGTTTGAACTTTTTTGTTATTCAAGAAGAAAATCACAATGTCTCTTTAGATGACCTAATATGAATTTATAGCTATCGGTAATTTTTTTCTAAGTCCAATAAATTAAACAAATTCTTATTGGTTTTTTAAATATAGTTTGGTGATTCTACTTAATTTTGAAATAATACTAGTGAAGTTGATCTTTTTGACAATCCTATACAACATGGTAGATCCAAGCATGTAGAGGTCTTCTATAAATCCATCTATGGTTACATAAATAATAATGACATCTTATCGCACATGTTGACACAAAAACCAACTGTAAATATATTCACCAAACCTTTTCCCAAGAAGAAACTTAACTTTACTAGAACAAAATTACTGCTCTTTGTGAGCATTTTCACCCAGATGTATCTTACACTTATATCATACGTGTTTGACTAAAACTGATAATTCTTTTTTTTTGTCGTGTAAAAAACTTGTTACTATAAAACCAAAACTTTGGATACAAAATAGCGCCCCACAAAATAACTACTAGAACCCTCATCCCCACATACGGGGAAATGAGAGGATCCATCCAAAAAGAAAAACTCCAACTGAAACAAGTACAGAGATAGAACCAGAACAACGACATGACAAGCAAGAACCTAGCAAAGGGAAAGGAGCTACATACATCACACATTATACGCACCCACAAAGATAGTCTATATGAAGCTACAACCCGACTGTTAGACACCAATGATCAGTCATCTCCAGTACCACTGCAGCACAAGAAATAGGTGGATCACAAAACAAAGACCAAAATTAGGAGAGAAAGGACTGCCACTCACTACCTCCTCTCCTATCATACTAAAATAGCTACACCTAAACCAGAACGCCATCCAAACAAGGAACATAACAGAAAAAAACCTAGAGTTGGAGGACTATCACAATCACAGCACAAGATTTCTGCAACTGAGAGCATAAACCATGGAGCCAATACATTCTGAGCACCCACAAATAATTGGACACGATCGATGGCCAGCGGTTGCAAACCTCCAGATGCATCTAACTGGAAGAATCCCCAAAACAAGAGAGAATCCTATTCGGAACCACACCATAAAATTTGTCTTTGGAAACAAGCCAACTTAGATGGACCCCAAGAAATCCATCATAGGAATTTCTTTGCCATCAATAGACCTACGCTTTTTCTTCTTCTTCTTCTTCGACCTTGCTTCTTTATTCACCCTAAAGTCATCAAAAACCTATGGGTCAAAGTCGCAGGAGCTTAAAGAAGAAGCCTCTTCTGAGTTCCATGTGAGCTTTTGTTGATATTCCAGGGCTAAACCTGTGTCAATCGTCATCTGCTTCACGCATTTTGGCATTGGACTCATCTTGGACAGAAGAAGCTCCCACTCCAAGTTGAGCGCCTCATTTCCTCCTACTGGAGAGAAGCAACGCATCTCCGGTTCAGGTAACCTGCAGGGGTTGCCTTTTCCTTCAGGCTGAGCTAAACCAGTACATGCAGACAGATCAACTGCAGCTTCCCCTTGGTGTACTCCAGCACCATGTCGAAGACCTTTCTTACTGCTACATTTCCCGGCTCTGAGTTGCATCTGGCTGGGCAAGGATTTGCAGCTGGCGTTCTTTGGACACGATGGCAACCGGTGCCCAAAGAGGTTGCAACCAGAGCAAACCTTGGGTTTCGCCACATAACTAATCCTAAGATCATTTGGGATTCCATCGACAACAATGGTAACTGCCTTCAGAAACGTAGAGCAGGAATCAATCTCCACGCAGACCAAAACATCCTTCAGGCAGTTGACAGACAAGTTAGCATCATCTAGATCCAAGGGCTTCCCGACCAAACTTGCAACACCACCCAATCTTCTAGCCGTCCAATGGAGTCCTAGGTTCTCCAGGTTAATCCAGACTGGCAGCTTGGAGAAGGATAGGGGAGGAAGAGGGGAACCAGGTTCCCAGGCTTGGGCGACGACGAGGGAACCATCCAACATCCAAGGCGCCTCCTCCAGAATCCTTTCCCTTTCTGAGGGGGTAGGCAGCTTGACGACGAAGCCCTCTGCTTCCTCTGCAACAATTTCAACATCCCCGCTGGGTCGCCATTGCCGCCGGATCCAGCCGAGAAGCTGGCTACGGAAGGGCTTCCTCCCTGTGAATCTTGCTGAGACATACTCCCGCCATGACGGTAGCGCCTCCTCCTCGCTAGAGATTGAGAAGCACTTGGTGCCGTTTCGGATCTCAGGCTCAATGAAATCGACGACAGCGACATCTACACAGGGTCTGCCCAATCTACTGGCCGCCAGCCAATCGACCACCGCAGTCGATGTAGAAGACGTTTGTCCTCCATTTGGGGTCTGCGGGATAGAGGAAGAATCTGACGAGGGGTTTTTCGGGGGAGATTCCACCTGTAAGGGGTTGCTTTTCGGGGAAGAGGGAATCCTTTGCTCTCCGGTAGCCACACTTGAGCTTCCATGAGGAATCGTAGCCGATTCAATTGGAGGAGACCTCGCCGCCGACGAGCCTTCAGAACCTCTAGGGTTTTTGCCCCTTCCTCGCCCTCTTCCTCCCCTTCCGCCTTTTCCGCCCCTAAAACTGATATTTCTTGATTTAATTGAATTTAAATGTGTCTTATTGCATACCTACTGATTTGAAACTACCATGTTCAATTTCTATTTTGTGTGAAAGAATTGCCTATGAGGACCTAAAAGTACATGCCCTTAAATTCAAACATTAATTGATCTCACTTAATTATAATTTTAGGAAATTTGATTAAGTCTAGCTCTTAGAGTTTATTAGTATCTCCATTATCTTAATTCATTTGAAAATATTCACACAACAAGTATATCCTTGGGTTGATGAAAGTTTTTATTGAAAAACTTTTCTTCTAAAAATTCTTTTGATAGACAATATCAACAATAGAAAAAATTTGTCATCAGAAGAGAAATTTATCAAAAAAACTTAGCCAATGACATTATGTTTTTTATAACCAATGTTAATTAGTAAAATCCCTCTTAATTTTTTTCTTACTCGACACTAGATCCTATGGTAGTGTTCTTCAACCTTTCCACCTCCTACCCAAAAACCATAGCTTTCCAACCCATTTCCTACTCTAAGACCTTTTTACTAATCATAGGTATACCTTCCCTAGGTATCTATATCTCTCATTTCACCATGGTTTACCTAATAAATAGAAAAAAAATCTAACCTTAGGGTAGATAGAGAAGGAAACCCTCTAAATCCTAGTCTATGATAGTATCATTTGATGACATTTCCTTCATCTGTTCCCAACCATTAAATGTATAAGGAAATTCTTCCTAGGTCCCCCATTCCTTTCCAAGTATTAGAGTATTACAACTTTAATGTTCTTGGCTTTTTTCAAAAATTTATTTTGTATGGACTTGGTGTTTTTGTCTCTTCAATCAAGTTTCATAACTCATTATGGATCAAAAATGTTTATAACCAAATTGAAATGTAACTTCATCTCTTGTATATCCTCCACTAACATCATTTACCTTCTTTTATCCATTATAGTCATTTCCCATTTTGGAATCTCAAAAAAGATTTCAAATCAATATTTTATCAATTCCAACATTTTACTTCTAGTAGGAGGATTTATGCTAGTTTTATATTTAACTGAATTTTCCCATTTCAATAAGTAGTATGACCCTCCTCTTCAAATACATGATGTTACATGGCTAATAATAATGACATGGTTATATACTACAAGAGAGTGACCCTCCCCACATCCTCCCTCACACCTTCCACATCAGTTGTTGCTCTTATTCTGCATTGCAATCTAAACTGTAATCACAATCAAACTGACATTAATAAGAAACTCACAATTCTCATTTATTGTCTTCTTAATGAAGTTAGGTAAAAATGGTAAAGACACATCTTGCATCCATGACTTGCTTTTACTTGATGCAAAATACCACAGAAACTAACCCTTTTGATCCTAGACAGAGATGTGGCTGTTTTGAGCATGTCGGTGAAAGATCCCTTTTTGATGAATTTGATAATCATATTGTAAAGTGACAATGTTAAATATCACAACCAACAAGAAGTTCATGGCTAGTTACACATGTACCTCCACCTGTTATACTAGTTTGAGCTCATTCTGACCACAAACTCCACCTCCATCTAGTTGAGATGACTTCTAAATTTCAAACAAACTTTGTGGGTTACATGATGCATCACATTATATTTTTTTGGCCAAGTCTCCAATTATATGCACCAAGCCACCAACCATATCCGTGAAGACTCCTATAAGCTTATGTTGAACATGCACCTAGGTTGCTCCTCCTCATATTCTAGCTACATAGGACCATATTGTCCTTCTCTCCTACTACTAACTATGGATCTTATGCATATTATCGGTTGCCCTATATTTTTTGTTGGTGATAAATTTTCATACTCATTTCTATCTCCATGTATTACTATTTCTACACCTAATGAGGTATTCTTACTTCCCTTAGTGTCAATCCTCTAAAACATTTATGGATGCAACTGGGTTCTTTCTCCTCTTGTTTAAGAGGCCCACATCCATGTGTCCAATGGGTTCATGACATGGCACATCATAATGAACATTAGACCGAGTGACAAATGTAAAAAAATGTTGAGATAGAAGAAGATGATGATTATGATGATTAATAATAAGAAGGAAACCTGTTGAATTGAAGATGAAGTTGATGAAGTTTAGGATGATGACAAAGCATAACTTGATTCACGGTATCTCCTGGTATCTTGTGTTGATCATTTTGATTGGTTTAAATCTAGTCGTAATGTTCTTCTAAGAAATTATTGTGATCTTAATCATTTACCATGTAAGGGCATGTGTATCTAAGACATCCATTTTATTTCAAAACTTATATCGGTTTGTGTGTTTTATTTTTGCACATTTTGTGTTTATTCTTGTCTTTGTGTACTCAAACCTTGCATTGACTAACAATTTAGTATTCTCAGGCTACACTTGCAATATTGACGATACAATGTGAAATTTCTTCTGTAAGTTTTGGACTGACTTTTCCTAGAGAATCCCATATTATTCTTGCTATTCTAACCCCTCCCCAACCCAGATTTTGTCATGACAAAGGGGAGAGACTTTGAATATGGATTGGAATATGAATATATTGATATATCTTTGAATGTAGTGGTATTAAATTGATATGCTACTCTTCGTGTTATATTAATGGTGTTAAGGCTTTCTATTACTTATTCAAAGCTTACATAAAAAAATGAGAGAATAAATTTAGTGGGAGTTAGTAAAATCAAATCATAATAAACCCATTAGTGCTTAATATATGATATCTCAATATTTATGTTTTAGACATAGTTAGGAATGGGTTTTCACCTTCAAAAATGGGGAGAATGTTGAGTGCCTAGTTACATTGTCCAAATACATATTTTGACAATGACTTCACAATTCCATTCATGTGTGTCTACTGCTTCCGTTGAGAATGTTTTATATTATGATACACTCACCATTTCCCCCAGATTTTCAAACCCTAGAATTGGATATCACAACATCTCTTAAGAAGAGTGTGATAGTTATATCTATGAACATCCTTGAGGTAAATTACTTTGAGAGTATATATGACTTGTAATTTGTATCAAATTTATAACAAGATCTAATTAGAATGATTTATGACATACTAGAATGCTTGAAGAAACCCTAAACAAACCCTTATCTATCCAAAACATTTCCAATGGAGATTTAGGTTATCACATAGTGTAGGGATTCCCTACACACCTACATTAAATGAAGTTTATTGCTAGTAATTTATCCAACTAAGAAATTAATTTGTGATATAAGGTCATGTCATCCGAATTATATATTTGAAAATTTAGTGGGTAACCTAATGTATGTGTTCAATAGCTATTCTTTGATAGAGAAATTCTTAAGGAAATTCCACTTGTTGTATTGTTGTTGTCTCTTTATAGCACTCAGTCAGAGGTTAGAGGGGGCACAAAACTTGAATCATATTCATTAGATCATCACTTACACCCCTTATGTAACATCCTCAATTTCATAGATAATGTAAGCCTTTAATGTGGGGTCTTCTAGTGAAGGCATGCCAAGAGACGTAATGAATGTAACCATGGCCAGGTATGTAATCAAGTACACAAAATGTGTAATCCAATCCATCTGATCAACCAATACACACATAATGACTTTAATGTGTATGATTGTAGTCGGTTGTATATGAATATAAATGAATTATTCCTATGGACAATAAGGTGACGAATATATAATATGATGAGTCCAGTTCATGACTTGAGAGCCTTAGACCTAGCTTAGGTCTTCCTATTATGTAACTAAGAAATATTGATCACATGTATCATACATGGGCTTCAATTAAGAAATTATATAGGTTGAAGACGTATTTTCATGATTTGGAATACAATCAAACTCATATACCCTTTGAAATACTAAGGGACGGGCCATGTGCCCTAGAGCTCAATTCCAGCCCTATTGGACCATTTAAATTCTACAAATAGGTCCTTGGAGTGCAAATTGAGAATTGAGTATTTCGTGGTCATAATGAATGCTCAAAATATTTTTAATAGAATAATAATTAGAATATAATATGGTGGGAGAAATTTCAGATGATTTTGATGTATATAGTGGTCTAAGTAATTAAATTAGTAATTATAATGTTTATATTTAAAAGACATGTTTGGAGTATTAGTACAGCTAGTTTTTACTTAAAATCTTGCTCATATAAATATGATGGTATTATAGTATTTGTCCCAAAATTTGAGGTCAAACTGAGATATACTGTGGGCTATATAAATATTTCTTATAAGTGGAGTTTAATCAAAAAGAAGAAGAAAAAGAAAATAAAAAAAGGGGGCGACCCCAGTCCGCACGGACTGGAGGCCGCGACCCCAGTCCGCACGGACTGGAGGCCGCGACCCCTGTTTGCTGGGTGCGAACAGAGCACCCACAAAAGGGGGCCCTCACCCATGATCGCAGGCTCAAAAGGCTATAAAAACCTCGGATTCCGAGTTATGAGGGGTCGACGACTTCGATCCTAGGGTTTCACATGAAACCGAGAGCGGGAGAGAGAAAGGGCACGTGAAGAGGATGCATGGCAGCTGCGGTAGGGTGGAGGTCGAGCTTCTGATCTGCGGCTACCTGTGCTCGTCGACGACGATGCCCAAGACGGAAAGGGCGGACGGAGGTATGGGATGCTTGAGGGCAAGCCACGGCGTCCACATCGTCGAGGTCGGGGTTGCCTAGGAAAACCCTACGTCGGCACCCACCCACACTGCAAGAACAGGGGAGTTTCCCCCGTCCAGTTTCACGGGCTAGGAAGAAGACGGGTCTTGTCTTGGACCCGTGACCAAGGGAGAAACATCAGAGAAGGGGCGCCACTGTCTCGGCCCTTTGGATCCCAAATCAATGGCTGGGGTTGATCCAAACTGAGGTACTTTTGAAAATTCATATCTTGAGCTACAGATCTCGGTTTGGGACAAACAAGATATGTACAGAAAGCTCATGATGAGTACTATCACATAAAAATACTTTCAGATTATGATTTTAATATTTGTTATTTATTAAAATAGTGTATTCAAAACTATATGATTTTGATGTTTTGTCAATTAAAAATAGCAAACGAATTTAGAAATTCTTACAAATTTTATGGAATGTATATTTTGATATGTTTAACATTAATTCAGATCTTGATCTTTCATATATAAAGTTTTAATGAGGTTTTTAATGTAAACCGTAATAAGGGTATTTTGGGTATTTCACCCATGATTTGATTTTTAAATGACATGATATCTTAATACACGATCTTACTACATTGTATGATTACTGTTCTAAAAGTTTTGATAGAGTTTCGTACATAATTGGATTCATATTTAGTTTTTGGCCTTAGTGGCCATTATGTAAGATGATTCATGAGTATTTGTGAGGCAACATGTATTTTATGTGCCTATTTAGTATGGAAAATTATTATAATTATATTTTAATCTGATTTTTATAAATGAGTCAGTAAGAGTAGTATTTGTAAGTATGTATGGAGATTACTCTTGGTATATGAGGCATATACTTATATATTAGTGTATATATTATTTTTGGTATAATGAATATATCAGTATGTGTATGCCGTATAATGTGTGAATCAAGTTTAATTTAATATTTAAATATAAAACATGCTTTAAATTAGAGTCAGTCTTAGTTAAATATGATTCCTAATTCATTATAGGATATTTGGATGATGGGGTTTGAGATTTAGAAACGAAGAGAGGAGATTACACATGGACTTATACAAATTTGTTGATGACTAGGTATTTATGATTGTGAATCAAGGAAACAAGGCTACATCAAGAACACCTTCAATATAAAGGTAAGTGGTTCATGCCCATGAGTATTCATATCTATCAAACCTAGCATATTCTTGTAAGACTTTATACTTTATGTGATCCAATGTTCTAAGATTTGATGTTAATATATGCAAGTATGTTTTTTTATACATTCATGGATACATCCTTACATGTGCCTAATATCTCGAGAAGAGATATGTTATTAAGATTTATAAGAATGATAGGGACTCATGAACCAGGTTCATGAGAAAACTAAAGGATCATGTTTCTATAAGAACTATTAGTAATGATTCATATTGATGAATAAGACTACAAGATAAGATATACAACCAAGATTGACAGTGTGGGATAAGAATGTAGAAATATTTCAAGTAGAAACATGCCCTTAAGATTTTATACATATGTAGAGACCTAAGACTAGATTCCTTAGAATGAAGAATATCTAGAATTTAATTACAATGTAAGAATATGAATTTCAGAATATTAAGACATGGTCTACTTTTAGAAATAAAGGTATCGGGATCACAATGTGCTATGAAGATGAGTTCATGATGGCATTATAAGATAATGACACATTAAGTTATGATTAGATTGCAATACAATATTTCGTAAGATTTCTATTTTGAAATTTAAGATCTAACATGTAAGTTCATATGCACAGTTTCAGGGTAACATCATATTTTATAAAAGGATTGAACCATCTTGTCAGAATTGATATTTTTAGATATGTTGTACTTATGATACTTTCATAAGATTGACTTAAGATACTTGGTATACTTAGTATTTCTATATTCAGTATAGATCCTTTTCCTAAGATTTTATACCAATTGGTCATATTCAATATCAAGAAAGTCATCTCTATTAAATTAGAGTTTCAGATTTAGGCTGATCTAGATAATAAGCACATTAGATTTAGATTCATACTTAGACTACTCACTGTGTGAGTAGCCAGATTTTGAATAAAGATATATGATAAGGGTTTTAGACCCAATCTCAATTATGAAGTAATTGAGATCCATTTTCACATTTAGTTCTAGATTAAGTTTATCACTTAAGAATAAAAGATTCAGATTCAGATTTAGAATTTAGTACATGCTCAGTTCTCAGTAACCAATCTCAGATAAGTTCAGTTATCAGTTTAATATAAGATAAGTTCAGATTCAGTATTCAGTAAAGCTATCAGTATTCAGCTTCAGTTCAGATTAAGAATTAAGTAAGTTTAGACTTAAGATAAATAAGTCGAAACCTTCACATAAGACATTATATGATAAGTCCTCATTCAGTAGTCCCGGGACGTTTCAGAGGTAGTTGTTGCCAATTCAGAGGAGTGTTCACTCCAACTCAGAGGTGTTGCGGCACCATTTCATGGCATAGACACGCCAATTCAGAGACACCTCGGTGTCATTCAGGGCATGTAGTGCCATTTCAGAGGTGTTGCGGCACCAATTCAGGGCGTAGATACGCCAATTCAGGAGGACTTATTGTATAATGGTGGCCACAAATAGATAAAAATCGTAAGTAAAAGATACTTTAGATTAGAACATGTATGTAATCTCATCCATGAGTGTGATGAGAGGAGTTCAGATGAGATAAGTATGACCTAGACACTTTGGTGTAGGTCATGAGACCCATGGTATATGTCTCCAAAAAAGATAGAGTAGAAAGATAAGAGTTAAAGAAGTCAAGAGATATTATGTTTTCAGATTTTAATCAGCTTTTGCTATCAATTGTATAATGTCCAAGAATATTTTGTAACCTTGTTAGCTCTTCAGTAATGTACATTTTAGAATACTCATGCCACTTACACTAACGACTATTCTTTCCCAATGCATGGCTGGGGACGCGATGTCCGCAGGTTTT
Organism: Alisma plantago-aquatica; assembly: GCA_963693085.1. Taxonomy (NCBI): domain Eukaryota; kingdom Viridiplantae; phylum Streptophyta; class Magnoliopsida; order Alismatales; family Alismataceae; genus Alisma; species Alisma plantago-aquatica. Next base: position 509,044,251 of record OY856411.1, on the reverse strand, counting down.
GGAGCGATTGAAGAATAAAGGGACCAACAAAGGTTTAAGAGACTTTCAAGCTTGCCTAGTGGGGTTCCATCTACCGAGATGATCCAGAGTTTAGACATCTTTTATTATGCGTAGTCTTCTTAGTAGATTATGTTGGATAACTTGTTTTTCTTTATCAAAACTATGTATGAATCAGTTTTCCAATTATGCAAAGTGTTTCATTTGCTTTTATTGCAATGATTATCATGTTTGTGACACTCCCAGAAAAAAAATATAGCTTCCACTCATGTGTTATGAAAATCTGGGTGTTACAATATGGTATCAGAGCAATTTGGTAAATGGCCACTAGGCAAACATGATTCTCATAGTCACCCTAGAGTGGAGAGGTAAGATCAAGGTTTAGGGATAGATTCCAAAAGAAGAATACCATGACCTAGAGTGATTAATGGGATTAAGCTCAGAATAGATAGATATCTTAGAGGCAGAAGTCAACCTAGTTTAGATCTAAAGTAGCAACCTAAACCTAGCAAATGAGATAACCTCTTCATTCTCAATGGTTATGGCCAGCCAATTGAGGATTGAAGAGGGATGTCTTAAGCAGTAGACCTTTTATGCATCTCTCATTTCTTACTAGTCCATGTAGTATGGGACACATGTATCAGTGGGTGAGTGAGAGATAGCATCTCAGGATCCCACATCTCTAGGTATGTGCCTGATCACCACATATCTAGGAATGTAGGAGTTACCTGAAGGACCTTAGATTTGACAGTCATGTACAACTAATGTTAGAAAGTCATGACAAACTTGAGATGAATGCCCTAAGTATAAATCCAAGTATAGTTTCACAAACCCTAAGTATGAGTTGAGAAGTAGACCAAGGTAATAGATAGTGCTCACCTAAATATTTTAGTGAAATACATAACATATCTCTTTTCATGCAAAAGTTTGAACATAAATTAAGAGGTAAGTAGAACCCTAAGGTGGGTGGTAGCCTAGAGAAATTTCGAGGATGAAATTTATTTTAAGGTGGGTAGAATTGTAACATCCTCAATTTCATAGATAATGTAAGCCTTTAATGTGGGGTCTTCTAGTGAAGGCATGCCAAGAGACGTAATGAATGTAACCATGGCCAGGTATGTAATCAAGTACACAAAATGTGTAATCCAAGCCATCTGATCAACCAATACACACATAATGACTTTAATGTGTATGATTGTAGTCAGTTGTATATGAATATAAATGAATTATTCCTATGGACAATAAGGTGACAAATATATAATATGATGAGTCCAGTTCATGACTTGAGAGCCTTAGACCTAGCTTAGGTCTTCCTATTATATAACTAAGAAATATTGATCACATGTATCATACATGGGCTTCAATTAAGAAATTATATGGGTTGAAGACGTATTTTCATGATTTGGAATACAATCAAACTCATAGACCCTTTGAAATACTAAGGGACGGGCCATGTGCCCTAGAGCTCAATTCCATCCCTATTGGACCAATTAAATTCTACAAATAGGTCCTTGGAGTGCAAATTGAGAATTGAGTATTTCGTGGTCATAATGAATGCTCAAAATATTTTTAGTAGAATAATAATTAGAATATAAGATGGTGGGAGAAATTTCAGATGATTTTGATGTATATAGTGGTCTAAGTAATTAAATTAGTAATTATAATGTTTATATTTAAAAGACATGTTTGGAGTATTAGTACAGCTATTTTTTACTTAAAATCTTGCTCATATAAATATGATGGTATTATAGTATTTGTCCCAAAATTTGAGGTCAAACTGAGCTATACAGTGGGCTATATAAATATTTCTTATAAGTGGAGTTTAATCAAAAAGAAGAAGAAAAAGAAAATAAAAAAAGGGGGTGACCCCAGTCCGCACGGACTGGAGGCCGCGACCCCTGTTTGCTAGGTGCAAACAGAGCACCCACAAAAGGGGGCCCTCGCCCATGATCGCAGGCTCAAAAGGCTATAAAAAACTTCGGATTCCGAGTTATGAGGGGTCGACGACTTCGATCCTAGGGTTTCACATGAAACCAGGAGCGAGCGAGAGAGAGAGGGCACGTGAAGAGGATGCATGGCAGCTACGGTAGGGTGGAGGTCGAGCTGCTGATCTGCGGCTACCTGTGCTCGTCGACGACGATGCCCAAGACAGAAAGGGCGGACGGAGGTATGGGATGCTTGAGGGCAAGCCGCGGCGTCCACATCGTCGAGGTCGGGGTTGCCTAGGAAAACTCTACGGCGGCACCCACCCACGCTGGAAGAACAGGGGAGTTTCCCCCATCTAGTTTCACAGGCTAGGAAGAAGACGGGTCTTGTCTTGGATCCGTGACCAAGGGAGAAACATCAGAGAAGGGGTGCCACTGTCTCGGCCCTTTGGATCCCAAATCAATGGCTGGGGTTGATACAAACTGAGGTACTTTTGAAAATTCATATCTTGAGCTACAGATCTCGGTTTGGGACAAACAAGATACGTACAGAAATCTCATGATGAGTACTATCACATAAAAATACCTCCAGATTATGATTTTGATATTTGTTATTTATTAAAAATAGTGTATTCAAAACTATATGATTTTGATGTTTGGTCAATTAAAAATAGCAAACGAATTTAGAAATTCATACAAATTTTATGGAATGTATATTTTGATATGTTTAACATTAATTCAGATCCTGATCTTTCATATATGAAGTTTTAATGAGGTTTTTAAAGTAAACCCTAATAAGGGTATTTTGGGTATTTCACCCATGATTTGATTTTTAAATGACATGATATCTTAATACACGATCTTACTACATTGTATGATTACTGTTCTAAAAGTTTTGATAGAGTTTCGTACATAATTGGATTCATATTTAGTTTTTGGCCTTAGTGGCCATTATGTAAGATGATTCATGAGTATTTGTGAGGCAACATGTATTTTATGTGCCTATTTAGTATGGAAAATTATTATAATTATATTTTCATCTGATTTTTATAAATGAGTCAGTAAGAGTAGTATTTGTAAGTATGTATGGAGATTACTCTTGGTATATGAGGCATATACTTATATATTAGTGTATATGTTATTTTTGGTATAATGAATATATCAGTATGCGTATGCTGTATAATGTGTGAATCAAGTTTAATTTAATATTTAAACATAAAACATGCTTTAAATTAGAGTCAGTCTTAGTTAAATATGATTCCTAATTCATTGTAGGATATTTGGATGATGGGGTTTGAGATTTAGAAATGAAGAGAGGAGATTACACATGGACTTATACAAATTTGTTGATGACTAGGTATTTATGATTGTGAATCAAGGAAACAAGGCTACATCAAGAACACCTTCAATATAAAGGTAAGTGGTTCATGCCCATGAGTATTCATATCTATCAAACCTAGCATATTCTTGTAAGACTTTATACTTTATGTGATCCAATGTTCTAAGATTTGATGTTAAGATATGCAAGTATGTTTTTTTATACATTCATGGATACATCCTTACATGTGCCTAATATCTCGAGAAGAGATATGTTATTAAGATTTATAAGAATGATAGGGACTCATGAACCAGGTTCATGAGAAAACTAAAGAATCATGTTTCTATAAGAACTATTAGTAATGATTCATATTGATGAATAAAACTACAAGATAAGATATACAACCAAGATTGACAGTATGGGATAAGAATGTAGAAATATTTCAAGTAGAAACATGCCCTTAAGATTTTATACATATGTAGAGACCTAAGACTAGATTCCTTAGAATGAAGAATATCTAGAATTTAATTACAATGTAAGAATATGAATTTCAGAATATTAAGACATGGTCTACTTTTAGAAATAAAGGTATCGGGATCACAATGTACTATGAAGATGAGTTCATGATGGCATTATAAGATAATGACACATTAAGTTATGATTAGATTGCAATACAATATTTCGTAAGATTTCTATTTTTAAATTTAAGATCTAACATGTAAGTTCATATGCACAGTTTCAGGGTAACATCATATTTTATAAGAAGGATTGAACCATCTTGTCAGAATTGATATTTTTAGATATGTTGTACTTATGATACTTTCATAAGATTGACTTAAGATACTTGGTATACTTAGTATTTCTATATTCAGTATAGATCCTTTTCCTAAGATTTTATACCAATTGGTCATATTCAATATCAAGAAAGTCATCTCTATTAAATTAGAGTTTTAGATTTAGGCTGATCTAGATAATAAGCACATTAGATTTAGATTCATACTTAGACTACTCACTGTGTGAGTAGCCAGATTTTGAATAAAGATATATGATAAGGGTTTTAGACCCAATCTCAATTATGAAGTAATTGAGATCCATTTTCACATTTAGTTCTAGATTAAGTTTATCACTTAAGAATAAAAGATTCAGATTTAGATTTAGAATTTAGTACATGCTCAGTTCTCAGTAACCAATCTCAGATAAGTTCAGTTATCAGTTTAATATAAGATAAGTTCAAATTCAGTATTCAATAAAGCTATCAGTATTCAGCTTCAGTTCAGATTAAGAATTACGTAAGTTTAGACTTAAGATAAATAAGCCGAAACCTTCACATAAGACATTATATGATAAGTCCTCATTCAGTAGTTCCGGGACGTTTCAGAGGCAGTTGTTGCCAATTCAGAGGAGTGTTCACTCCAACTCAGAGGTGTTGCGGCACCATTTCAGGGCGTAGACACACCAATTCAGAGACACCTCGGTGTCATTCAGGGCATGTAGTGCCATTTCAGAGGTGTTGCGGCACCAATTCAGGGCGTAGATACGCCAATTCAGGAGGACTTATTGTATAATGGTGGCCACAAACAGATAAAAATCATAAGTAAAAGATACTTTAGATTAGAACATGTCTGTAATCTCATCCATGAGTGTGATGAGAGGAGTTCAGATGAGATAAGTATGACCTAGACACTTTGGTGTAGGTCATGAGACCCATGGTATAGGTCTCCAAAAAAGATAGAGTAGAAAGATACGAGTTAAAGAAGTCAAGAGATATTATGTTTTCATATTTTAATCAGCTTTTGCTATCAATTGTATAATGTCCAAGAATATTTTGTAACCTTGTTAGCTCTTCAGTAATGTACATTTTAGAATACTCATGCCACTTACACTAACGACTATTCTTTCCCAATGCATGGCTGGGGACGCGATGTCCGCAGGTTTTTGGAGCGATTGAAGAATAAAGGGACCAACAAAGGTTTAAGAGACTTTCAAGCTTGCCTAGTGGGGTGCCATCTACCGAGACGATCCAGAGTTTAGACATCTTTTATTATGTGTAGTCTTCTTAGTAGAGTATGTTAGATAACTTGTTTTTCTTTATCAAAACTATGTATGAATCAGTTTTCCAATTATGCAAAGTGTTTCATTTGCTTTTATTGCAATGATTATCATGTTTGTGACACTCCCAGAAAAAAAATATAGCTTCCGCTCATGTGTTATGAAAATCTGGGTGTTACACCTTAAAAAGCTAGAATTTTTCCCAATCAAGTTTAATGTCTAGAAGGCATGTTCAACCAAAAATTGGAGTCACTTGGGAACTTTGAATGGTTACCAAGTGGTTCCTATGATGTAGTCATGATAAGAGCCCCAAATCATTCCCTTGAGCTTGACGTGTCTACGGATACCCCTAGACAACTAATGTGGAAGATGCATCTTAGGCACACACTTGGGTCTTTTAGTATTAATAAATCCCCAGTTTGGACACAGTCTTAAACAAATCAGCAAGCACTAGATCTCTTTTAGTATTAATAAATCCCCAGTTTGGACACAGTCTTAAACAAATCAGCAAGCACTAGATCTTAGTTCATTTGGGATAGGTTCCTAAATTAGAGTCTAGGGTTCAAGGGTTTTATCTTGGTTTTTAGAGTCATACTAGGTCAGTTAGGAAATTAAGAAAAGGTTAGAAGCAAACATAAGAAATAAAGGAGAAATTAAACTAAGGCAAGAAAGAAAAAGCTATCACTAAATACTAGACTAAGAAAGCAATCCTAATTATCAAACTAGATATGGCAACTAGCTTATCTAGGCAAAAGAGATCACTAGACTAGAAATTTAGGGAAAAAAATCAAGTAAAGGGATAGACTAGAAAATGACTAACTAAGGCAAGAACACACAATCACAAAGGAACACTAACGAAACTAGAGAGGTCTAGCTACCATGAACAAGTCAAGAAACTAATTAAGTAAATAAAGAAGATATCTAAGCAAGCACTAGATAATGCAAAAGATAAATTAGGATTTCTAGAAAGTAATGGAGGTGTGGTCATTTGGTGTAATGTGAATATCAACTAGATGGGGTCATGACATGCAAACAATATTTGTTCATTTAGATTATCAAACCATACAATCAAGTTATATGTTAGAGAATTTTCCTCAACTACTAACTGGCCATGGATGGAATATGATGTGTATAGGGGAAATAGTCCCTATTACCCCCTATCCAACCTTATGATGGTCATTTGATTAGCGTTTAGGTGGAACTAAACTACGATCCAACAAGTCTAGGTTTCTAGAATGGAAACACTTAGGACAATTGGGGAAAGGGTAATAATGGAGGGTCTAGATGAAGGTTTTACACCTCATGACACCTACCATCTAGCCTTAAAGTATCTCCAACCAATGTAACAAAGTATCTCTAAGATAGCTACTTAGATCTCACACTTAGGAGTAGGATAGTGGATAGATATGTAGAAAGATGGTAGTTATATACGGATCCACAAGTTGAACCTAGGAGAAAATCCCAAAATAGCCACATATAATATATTTCCTCTATAACCTAGGTGTTTTCAAGCACAAATAACAAAGCAATCTATGGGAAATGAGATAGATGTAGAAAACAACCATTAGCTAATTAAACTATAGAGTTTACATATGATTCCCCCCAACACGGTATCAAAGTCACATTTTTCATCCCAAACATCCCACCTATGGGGCTTTGATACTCAAAGAACAATAATGGGAAAAAGAAGAAGTAGTAGAAGAGCATAACTCCGTGAAAGAAGAAGAATAAGAAGAGTAGAACTCAGTGGAATCTTTCTAAAGACTCTTTCTTCTTCACCTCCAACTGTAGAAGCATGTCCTCCTCCGTCCTTAATAGATAGCAAGCATGGAATGGTGTTTGGAAGTGGCCAAAGCCCTAGAAAGCTAGGGTTTTGAGGTGGAAGATCATGGAAGTGGAGTGGGAGTAGGTGGGAGAGAGTAGGTGGCTCAATGAATGCTAGAGTATGTGGTGGTGGTGTGTTAACCCTTTCTCTCAACCACCACCAAGGTATATATAGTGTCTTGGATAACATAAGGTTAATCGAGGCTAGAATAGGAAAACCAATTAAAAAGTGAACTAGGGTAGTTGAGCCCCATGATCATTTTGGGTACCATGGCCATAGTTTATAGGATGGATGCTTGTCGTGGGAACGAGTGAGGTCGGATGGGTAAATTGGTCACATTGTTTTGAATTTTGGGTGCTTGGGTAGCACTGCCATGGTGGGTACCAAAATTGTGGTGGGTAGGTGGTGGCATGGCCATGAAGGTCACCATGTTCATTTTGGATTTGGGAGGACTTTGCCATTTCTTCAACATCTTGAGAACTCACATAATGACCGTTTTGGCTAGCATGGCCCTGGTGAACCTTACACATCATAAATATCTTTTTGGACATGATTATGTTGGATATCTTGTTGTAGATCTTCAATTCATTGGATTTTTCCTGTGATTTGGAGCATTTGTACCATGGTCGTGGCAATGTGCCATGGGCTTTTTTGAGGTCTTTGTTGTGCAATTCATCTCCAAAGTCAATCTTCATTATGCTCTTTGCTTTGGATCAACTCTTCATTTATGGGGTAGGTTGGGGGATGATCTAGGGCTCATCCTAGGGTACAGAAACCATAGGATCATCGTCTCTATCTCCCTTCCATACAAAGTGTGGTTCAAGTACCTGAAAATATGCAAAGAACATTCATAAGGGCATTTGGTAGTAATACGCTTATCTAGGGGAATAACATGCATTCTATGGCATTTGGGATATGACTAAAATGTAAAATGGCACAAGATGAAACCCTAAAATAGGGTTGCATCACCACGCCAAACCTAAAGCATACTTCCCCTCAAGTATGCTCCAACTTCATCTCTTCTTCACATCATTCAAGAAAGATATGTAAGAATGAATCATCAAAATGTTCGTTGGCTATATAGAGTTAATATGTGAAATTAGGCATGAAATCCACTACTCTTTATTCATTTTTCTATTTTTAATGTGATTCAATCTCAGAGAATAAAAACTTCAAATATGGGATGCTAGACAGATGTTCAAGTCATGTAACTTCTAGCATGCTCATCAAATATTATATCATGCATGCCATACATAAAAATGGTTAAAGTTGTTGTTTCTCTTTCTAGGACTCAATCATACACTTTGCTTCATATCTCATGACCCACTTGGCATGTGTAGGGGTGTGAGTTCTAGAGTTTATTCTCCCTAACCCTAATAGGAATAAAAAGAGAATAAATGGTTGTGGAAAGGAGTGTGTGCTATAACATAGGATCACCCATCTATTATCTCCTTTTTTCTTTTCTTGATATGCTATTACATAGAGTTATCTCTTATTTCTTCTTTTTATTTATCTTTTACCCATGTGTAAGGAGAGAATATGGTGATTGGAAGAAGTGAGGAGGTATAGATGTGTCCACCCCAAACTTTTTTAGGGTGGCCAAGGCTAATGTGTGCACTTTGGCATCCTTTCATGAGGCGGAGAGGTAAGAAAATGATGAAAGAATGTTGAGTCAAAGAGAGGTCACAAGTTCAAATTCATGCATGATTTCATTCAAGCAAGGTAATCCAATCAACATTCACCAAAACAGACAAACCATGCATAAAATGAGCAATCATGGTATATAATATTCTTCCACATGGAATGAGATCCTAAGAGTTCAAGGCTTGCAACAATCACATTTTATTGTAACAGACAATTTCCTGCAGAAGTCTTAGAGAACATAAATTCCATTATAGAGCTCATTTAATCAAAATTATTATCAATGGGTTGCATTTTCCATGTTTTAGCCATTCACATCACAAAAAGAAGAGATCTGAGTTGAAAATACCATTAGGAAATTAGATCAAGCTTGGGAAAATTTGCTAATTGTGGCATATTTCTTTGGAATCACATAAAAACCTACATTAAAAAGTAATAAATAACCAACATGCGTATTCTAGCTAAAACACATAAGAAATTATAAAAATCTTCATGAAATGCAATGAATGGAATAGAATGGCTAAAAGAGCGCAAGATTTGTAAAATTATGCAAAAATGATAAAAAGTATACCTAATGCATGCAGGTATGCAAAGCGAGCAATATCCTAATAGTTGGATAAACATAAAGTTTAGTTATACTATTTCATCATCTCAAACAAAACTTAGAGCAATGAACATCGATGGGCATAGGGTAAATTAAGGGCTTACCATCCCAAACTTTTAAACATACCTCAGTATGACACAAAAGTTTACAATAGTATGGTAATGAGCATAGGGTTTTGGTGGACAATCATCAAGAGGGGGAATAGATCAACGTGGCTTGCAATGGGTAGGATAGAAGTGCCATAGCTTGTGTTGTGCAGAATAGTCATTTTGGTTAACTAGCACCACAACCGTGATATGTGGAACAACTATGGTGGCTACTTTCATGTAGCCTTTTTCACCCACCCCAATACTTTCTTTTATATTCTCCTTGGATAACTCCTACATGCATCATTCTTCCATCAATATACATGTTCTAACATGATTCACAAATAGAAAAATCATCAAGTATAGTGTGTGTATTTCTTGGAAATGTGAAAATAAAAGTATAATGAAATGGGGTCTTGAGTGTAAAGATACTAAATCATGGTGGGTTGGCTCCCACAAGTGTTGGGCTAATGCCTTTAGCTAATCTTGGTGTTATTTATATTATCAACCATCCACATACAAAGTGTTCCCTTCATCAATATAGGTGGTCCTCTCAAGTGCTTTCAAAACACGGTCCTCGTCCAATGAATTGTGTGATATTTTCAAGTCTTCTCCTTCATATTTCCCTTCTTTGAGCACATCATAGTCTATCTCGAAGTAAAAGTCAGCATCAATCAAATCTTGATGCTCCCTGGCAGTCAACATATTGATTTATATCTTTTTGTTCAAGTGGGAAACTATCAAAATGTCAGTGTGCACTTTGATTTCTGCATTGGTTGTAGATAAGAACGTCTTCTCAAGATGATGGGAATCTTCCCATATTTCGGTTCTACGTCTAAGATAAGAAAATCAATCGGGTATGTGGCATATGTCTTTCTGTCCACCACTACCATCTCATTATTTATCCTACCCTAGGTATTCTGGTGGATCCATCGGCCAATAGAATAATTCATTCAGTTGGTTTCAACCTTTCCAAGTCAAGCTTCACATTACACACTATAGGGCATAATGTTAACTCTTGATTCAAGAAGTGTGTGCTCATAGAATTTATTATTGATATAAAAAGGGTTAAGAGGAACCCCTAGTTCACCCTTCTTTAAGGGGAATGGGTTATCCAGTATGAATCTCACTTTCTACATCAATCTAATTTCCTTGGGTGGCTTCCCTATTATCTTTCTCTTGAAGGTACAAACATCATTAAGAAATTTTGTATTGGTTGAAATTTTCTTGATGACATCAAGCAATGATATTTTTTCATTTACTTGCCTTAATACCTCAAGAATGTATGTTATGTTTTTGTCCCCCCTTGGGGAAGGGGTCTTATAAGGCATCAAATAAAGGTGGCTCATTGATCTCATCCATGTTTATAACTATTGAGGACTTTGGGGTACCACAAGCAGACTTCTTGATTCATGGGGTGGAATACTTGGTGATGTCATCTTAAAAGATGGTGGGACACATGGTGTTACAAAATCAAAGGACGATGGGACACATGGTACTATCATTTCAAGAAAAGAAGGGATATCCAAATTTTCAATGTTGTCAACACTCTAATAAGATCCTTTTGACAATGGTATTTTATCATGATCCTTGTCCACTTACTTTTTGCCTCTTTTGGTCTGCTCAACAACCTTTTGTAGTCCTCAAGATGGTGACCATGATCACTTACTCATGGGGATGAAAAGGAGCTCCTGATGATTGTGGTGGTGGAGGTGGTGGTATTTGATGTGGTGGAATAGGATTTTGGAGGATGTTGGGTGGTTGTTGTAGAGGTTGTTGTGGAGGTGGTTGGTATTTTGGTGGTGGTAGTGGTGGTTGGTATTAGAATGGTGGTTGTGAGGGGTATTTGAAATTGCATGGAGGTTGTGATGGTGGTGGATAATAGGGATTTTGGGGATGTTGGTATTATTGTAAATATGGTACTTGACCTTGTAGTGGAACATAGGTGCCTTGAGGAGCACCCATAGATCTACCAACACTATTTGGATCGACTAAGGTTTGAGAAGGAAGTCTTTCCTCCTTTTAACGGGCAAGTTACATAGAGAATTGATAAATTTTTTCCCTAGTTAGCTAATGTTTTGTCCTTGTAAGGACACATCCTTCTTTACATCATCGAGGCTTCTCAATCTTCCAAGAACTTCTTTTTTAAACTTGGAGTTGCACTTGGACCTTGGTGCTGTCTTTCTTGTCCTTGTCCTTCTTTCCCTTGTTGCTTCCATTATAATTTAGGGTGATTCCTCCATTCTAGAGTGTAATAGTTGGACATAGGACCTTGGTTGTTTCCATTTTCATAATATTGAAGAGCTTGCATTTTTTCACTAAGTGTCTCTACAAAATGGGAAGATTGACTAGAAGATCATCCCACATGTGTCTTCATCAAATTCATCATGTCATTCAAGATTTTCATCATTTGAGGGTTGGTGTCGTCCTTGGGGTGAGAAGGTGTAGATCCCATGTTTCTATCATAATGGTTTTCCACATTCGAAGCAAGGTACCTTGAGTTTTTAGCCAAGTGCTAAAAGAGAGGCCAAAATTCCTCAGGATGTTTGGCCATGAATGCACTGTCACATGATGAGTCCACAACTGTTTGAACCATCTCAAAAATCCAGATGTAGAAGGATTGAACCTATTTCCATATAGGCACCTAATTATGGGGATAGTCTCTTAGCAACTTTTAAAACCACTCACGTGTCTTGTTGAACTTCTCATTCTCCTTCTGAATAAAAGAAGTGATGTACCTCCTCATTTGTGTAAGCTTACAAATAGGATATAACTTTTTCAAAAACTCATTCTTCATTACTTCCCAAGTAACAAACTTTGTATATAAAGAACACCACCCCTTTGCCTTATTCTTAAGAGAGAAAGTGAACAAGGTGGGCCAGATGAAGTCATCAGTGGTTGTAGGAGTCCTAAAGGTAAAGTAAGTCTCTAGAAAGTCATCTATATTCTTATATGAACTTTCATTTTCAACCCCATAGAAGGTAGGAAGTGGTCCAAGAAGAGCTGGTGGAATTGAGAACTCTTGCCCTGGAATCTGATCAACTCTAGTAGCAATATGCAAATTGTAATTGGTAGGCATGAATTATTCATGAAGAGGCTTTTCGAGATATGGAGGTGGCAATTTGTGTGCATCATCAAGGTGTCCATCTCAGTCTCCCATATTGGCTTCCAAGTGTTGATTTCTCCATTTCATTTGGCTACTCATACCTACCTTTGAATACTCAATGAAAGATTCAATAGAGAGAGATCAATGTTCGAACATGCACCAAGTGTCACCTACACAAGGCACAATCAAGAAATGGAAGACAAGTTAATAAACTCATATGAAAATGGTCACTCAAAGAACAATGAATAGCAATGGTGAGGGCAATAGAAAAAGTCAAACCTAAATAAACTAGCTAGGGCAAGTGCCACTCTCCCCAGCAAGGACACCAAAAGGCTTGGCCATTAAGAATAATGAATAATGTGATGGCCATATGCAACCAACTAAATTGGCAAAAAAAGGTTCTTAAGGGGAGAATCACACCACAAATACTAGGGATCATGGCACTTTCTTTTCCCAGCAATGGCATCATAAAGCATTATGCATCCATGAGTACCACTATCCAATTATTGTTTCTATGCGCACCTTAGACACATAGCTAGTCTTTTTATATTTATAAAATGTGATTTGGACACACTCTTAAACAAATCCACAAGTGCACAATCTTGAGTTAGTATAGAGAATGGCAAGTCAGGTCGAACCCAAGAGAGAGAGGGGGGCACTTGAGCTTAGTTTGTTTGGGCTAGGTTCCTCAAGAAAAGTCTAGTGTTCAAGGGTTTAATATTGGTTTTAAGAATCATACTAGGTCAGTCAAGAGATTAAGAAAAGGTAGGAAGAAAACATACTTTAATCATATACAAGTTAGGTCGAGTTAATTATTCTATGAAACTAAGAAAGAAAGGAGCAACTAAGCTAAGACAAGTAAGAAAAATCTATCACTAAAGATTATACTAACAAAGCAATCCTAATTATCAAACTAGATATGGAAACTAGCTTAAATAGGAAAAATAGAATACTAGACTAGCAATTAGCCAAAAGAGCAAGGAAGGGGCTAGAATAGCAAATGTCTAACTAAGGCAAGTGCATTCAATCACAAAGGAACTCTAGTAGAAGATTTTGCTCTCACCTCTCTCTAGAATCTCTCGACGGCCACCGCTGGGAGGAGGGAGTGCCACCTCGGTGCCTTCCTCCCCCTAGCCCTCATCGGCCACGGCGTGACTTCCTTGATCGTAGGTAGCAACGATCTCTAGAGAAAGGGAGTATCAAGCGAGCAGCATCCTTGCCGTCTCTGCCAGGATCCCCCGTTTGGTATCCAGGAATGAAGAGAGATGAGAAACTCTGTGAGGAGTCAAGATTGGATTGAGGGTTGGCAAATTGACGTTGTTTCGACTCCACTCCATTCAAGCGTGATGGATGGAGAAGCCCATAGATCCTGTGCTCGCACGTTACTGCTCTATCAATGCCAACAAAGAATGGGCTCCTTGCTCGCCCTTCTCCGCATCTACTCTTCTTTGCTCCGAGATATGACTTGGTTTACCCAGGGAGACGGTGGCCCCTAAAGTGGCTAGATCTGCTCTCGACGACCTTGGCGATGGGTAGGCTCCCAGTTGGGTGGTGCGAGCTTGTGTCCTTTTATCTGGTAGGCAGCTTCCCCCCCCCCAATCGCTATCCGCAGGCCTTCTTCTCCGGCTTTGGGTGTGTTCATTTGGATACCATTGTGGTGATCGAGCCCTTCACTGGGTGGCATGGGTCTGTACCCTTCCTGCCCTACCGGTGGCACTTTCCTGCTTGTCAGCAACATTAGTCCCCTCTACGGGGGTAGATCTCCACTCTCCCCCTATTGGTCCCTGCTGCTGTGTGATGGAATGCCCTATGGGTGTTTGAATCTGGCGATTGGGGTCCCCTCCATAGGGTCCCTTGGTCTTTGACTCATGGGTTCATTGTGGATCTGAGGTTTGGTTGATTGCTTCTTTGCAGGTGTCGGTGTTTGAACATTCAGATGGTTAAGCATGGCTTGGGTAAAATGGGGGTAGAAGGACTTTCCTCCACCTCCCTCTTGACTACTCTACTACTGCGTATGGGACACCTCCAGGTGTTTGATGTATTGCCTCTGGGCAAATAGGAGCTATTCTGACTAATTTGAGATGGATTTAGATCCTTTGCAGGATACCAACAGGGACGTATGTCAGGGAAGTCAATTGACGGAGATCTCTATTTCTTTGTGTATTATCACTCTTTGTGGGTGGATGTATAAGACAGTTGGTAATGAGAATAGCATTGAAAGGTTGAACTCGATCTACTTTGTTGTTGATCCCTACTGCAAGATTGCTTAGGTTGCTTCCCTTTCAAATGAGTTGTCTTTCAACTGGGATCCCCGACATAGCAGAGGGTACCTCCTCCATCATCACGCTAGTCGTTCCACGGATGGTTGAAGGGTGGATGAGGTGCTGCAGTGCTAACTTGGCAAAATCCTATTGATCCCTCTACTACTGTGTGATGGAACACTCTCAATGTGTTCGTTGAAATGCCTCTATGCAAATAGAGGCATCGGGTCCTGGACGGGTTCCTTGTCTAGAGTTGGCCTTGGGACACTTGATGATCGTGAGTGTGGTTGGTTCTATGGGGAGCAGAACGTCCTTGTTTCTTTCCCCCTTAGTTCCCTCTACCATTGTGACAAGGCAACACCTTTCAGGTGTTTGTTGTGGTGCTGCTATGCAAACAGCAGCTTTCAGAGTATGTTCCATCCTATGATGCTTCATTGGACCTCAAGCTGGAGCTATCCAGAGAGTAGGGGATGATGATGTTGTTTGATCTCAGTCCCCTCTCGTCACAATTTGTGGGAGTATCAAAAGCTAGTGAAGAGAGGATCAGCGGTCTACAACCTCATATTTGTCTATTCTTTGCTGCTATGGTGATTAATTATGCTAAGTAAGCAGGATGTGCTCGTGCTTCCCGTTGTTGACTTGGACTAAGTCTAAGTCCTGGATATCTTACGAAGCCTAGGATTGTAGTGTAGGTGTCGATTCCCTAGAGATCTTGGTCTGATGGGGAGTGGCATGCCTGCATCGTCTTTGTGCTCATACTTTGTGGGTGTCCTTTATGCTATTGAGTGCTTGTCTATGCATAAGGCTTCGTGTCATTAGGTTGAGTTGTTTAGGGTTAAAGCCTTATGTTTAGTTTTTAAGGTCTTTATGGTCTTTTGCCCTTGATTACCAGCTTGTTGGTATCAAGGTTTTTTATCTCTTACTGTTATGGGGTACTTCATGCCCAAAGTTTTTTTATTATAGTAACACATTTTTTTTACCAACCAAAAAGGTCTAGCTACCATGAAAAAAAACAATTAATTAAAAAGAGAAAGAAGCTAACTAAGCAAGCACTAGCTAATTCAATAGAGACATTAGGGTTTCTAGAAATTAATCTAGGTGTGGGTTGTTTTCGGGTAATGTGAGTATCACCTAGGTTGGGAGTAATGACATGCAGACATTATTCATTCATTTAGATTATTAAACCAAACAATCAAGCTATGTGATAGATATTTTCCCTAAACTAGTAATATGATATGGATAGAATATGATGTGCATAGGGGAACTAATCCCTATCATCCCTATCCAACCTTATGAGTCTCATTTGATTAGGGTTTAGGTGGAATTAAACTAAAATCCAACAAGCCTACGTTTCTACTATGTAAGAACTTAAGGGAATTGGGGTCCAAGATAGTAATAGAGGGTGTAGATGAAGGTTTTACACCTCATGATACTTCCCATGTAGCCTTTAAGTAGCTCCAAGCCAATGGCATTAAGTATCTCCAAGATAACTACTTATATCTCAAATGTAGGATTAAAAGAGTGGATAGATATGTAGGAAGATGGGTAGCTATCTAGGGATCCACTAGTTGGACCTAGAAGCAAATCCCAATATAGCCACATATAAGCCATTTCCCTTGAAATCTAGGTGTTTTCAAGCATAAATCACAAATAAATTCATGGGAAATGAGATATAACTAGGAGAAAATCATTAGAAAATGGAATTGTAGAGTTTTCGTTTCATTTTCACCCAACATGGTATTAAACTCACATTTTTTCCAAACATCCCACCTAGGGGTATTAGAAACTCATAGAACAAAAATGGGAGAAGGAAGAAGAAGAAGTAGAAGAGTAGAACTTAATGGAAGCTTGGTAAAGACTATTCCTTCTTCACCTTGAGCTACAAGCATGTCCTCCTCACTACTTGATGGATGGAAAGCATGGAATGGTGGTTGGAAGTGGCTAAAACCCTATAAAGATAGGGTATTATGTAGAAGATGATGGAAGTGGTGTGGGAGTAGGTGGGAGAGAATATGTGGCTCAATGAATGCTAGAGTAGGTGGCTATAAGTTCTGACCCTCGTTCCCAACTGCCACCAAGGTATATATAGTGTCTTGGGAAGCTTAGGGTTAAGTGGGGATAGAAAAGGAAAATCATTGGAGCAAGTGAACTAGGGTAGATGGACACCACAAAAATTTTGGGCACCAGGGTCGTGGTGTATAGGATGTATGTTGGTCATGGTGGAGGGGAACGGGCAAGGTGGAATGGGTATATTGGTCAGGTTGATTTGGTAATTGGGTGCTTGGGTATCATGGTCATCGTGGATACCACGGTCATAGTGGGTAGGTGGTAGCACGGCCTTTGTGATCGCCACAGTCATTTTGGAGGTAGGTAGGACTTGGTTGTTTCTTAAACTCTATTCATCTTGAGAGTTGCATACCACTGACATTTTGGCTGCATAGTCATGGTGGATATTGCACACCACTTCTGTTTTAGTTGTCATGACTATGGTTGATAGCTTGTCATATCTCTTCAATTCCATGGATATGCTTGAGATTTGGAGCATTTCTATCAAGGTCTTGGCAATGTACCACATGCCATTTTGAGGCCTCTTGCTTCTCGTTGCTTTAGATCAACTCTTAACCACATCAGTTAGGTTGTAGGATGATCTTAGGATCATTTGAGGGTATAGAAACACAAGGATCCTACTCTCTATCTTCCTTCCATTTAAGGCATGGTTCAAGTACCTGAAAAAACATGTAAATAACAACCATAAGTGCATTTGACAATAATAAGCTTATTGAGGGTAATAACATGCATTTTATGGTGTTAAGATATGATTAAAGAGAAAAATTGCACAAGATGGAGCCCTAAAATAGGGATGCATCGAAGCTCTCTTACTAACTTAAATTATAGTGATTAGGATACATTATAGAGAACCATCCCTAATTTTTATCTCCTAAGTATCCCATATCTCTCTTCCAATCTCTCTTTCTAAGGCTAACTAAAGCTCGTCCTTTTCAAAATATTTTATAGGGCAGGTGGCCCTACATAAGGGTTGGTAGACCCTTGAATAGGTTGTTGGATCCTTGTATTAAAAAGGAAGCTAGTTACTCTTGATCTGAAAAGATATGTCATTTGGTGTGTGCTCTTGGTGAGGTAATAATTGATTGTATTCAAGTTGTTAAAAATAGTTTCATCATTGTGTACTCACTTCCAGAGAAATACAAATACCCCAAGATTGACAAGGACCATATTGAGTTGGGATTCATTGTTATCCTCATCCCTTATTACTTTTACAAGGAGTTTGATCTTGGTTTCATGAAATATGAAAACTACACTTTTCCCCTAGAATATTGTAATGTCAATTTTTGTCAACAACAAGATGATTATGTTCTTGTGAAACATGACCATACGTACTTCTTAGCAGGTTTCCTGGTGACTGGCATGACAAGTAACCAATGCCAAATTCTCATAATCATTTATTGAGATATCCAATATACAATTGATGTGTTAATTGAATAAGGATTGACATAATTAAACTCAATTAAATGAACATTAAAATTTGATAAGAAATTTTTTTCAATATTCTATTAGATATGATTGTGTCTAAAAGAGAAGGAATGGAGGACTCTTGCTTCTTGGATGCCACTTTTAACATCCTGAGGAGTACCTCCCATGCTATCTTTAAAATCTAACTTGATATTTAGATGATAATAATGCCTTCCATCTCCTTGCCAAATAGTTATAGGAGTATACAACAAATGAGAATTGTAATTATTGTTGACTAAGATTTGTATTGTTTTGCTTGAGATATTTGACTTGGTTGATCATATGGGTGTTCTAGAGTTGGTCATTGATTCCAACATAGATGATGATGATGATATCAATACTAATCAAATGATTGAGAGTGATATATCAACTTTTATTTATAATATCATGGTGATTTTGGATGTTGTCAATGAGCTAGGTTGATATTGATACCATCTACATGGTTTATATAGTGATCTGAGTTGTAAGCAAATTGACTCTACCCAATTTGATTGATATTATAATGGGGTAAAATAATTTCCTCTAGTTCACATTCACCTTCTTCTTATCTATCTTGATCATATATTCATGTTCAGTTATAGCCACTTCCATATAATTTGTAATACATTTTATTGACAAAGAAACACTTTTTACTATAGATCATTCCTCCTCATTGACTTTTGATCCAAAATGACATATTGTTGTCTTGTTGAGTGCACATAAAAGGTTTTTTTGGATGGTCCCTTGTTAATATTATGAAAATGAATCTCTCAAAATTCTTACACATATCCACTTTGGTATGACTTTCAACTTTATTCGGATCATAAAGGGGGACTCAACCTCAAGATAAAGATGTTATGATTTTAAGAGTGATTAAGATAGAAATTCAGGATTCATTTATCTTGTTTTTTATAATTGGTGGGTGGGTCATATCCAGGTCATCCTAAAGAAGGATATATTGATAGTGGTTGAAAAGGTCATAAATAGCTAGTGCCCATGTAAAAGATGACAAAGTGGTGTGTGTGTTTGAAATACAAAAACTCACTTCTGTGACATGAAAATGTCAACTACCTTTCCCTTTCAATTATCAAATTCTTTAGAGTTTTATAGAGAATCCATACATATATTTATTGGACGGATTATCCACAACCATTTTGATAATGTCACCCATATGATTACAAGATGACCACCTTCACCTACAGTGGTGGACCTTGTCCTACAAACTAATGTCCTTCAGAATATGCAACACTCTCTCTACTTATGGTGTGGCATGATGTCCATTTTCTATAATGTGTTTGAGAAGTTTTTACATGTTCTCATTGACATTATTTTATGCATGACAACACCTTTATGATTGCCTATAACACCTAGATTAAGAATTAAAGAGTGTTAGTGATGTCAATATGGTTTTTGATCTAGGAAAATAGTCACTTTATGGTAAGAGAAGGTATTTCACTTAGCATCATACAAGTGGATAAGGACAATGTGAATCTCATCTTTTTCCTTCCTTCACCTTATTTATGTTAAATTTGCTTTTATCTATTATGGGTCATGCACGATTCAATCAAGAACTTCATCAAGGATTTATCTAAGATCAATAACCCAAAAACCCAATTACTTTATGACAATACTATTTTAGACTTTAATATTTATTTATTCATTATAAATGAAGAAGAAATATTTTTGTTATGCTTCAAATAGGTTACCACCTAATTTCACTAAGAATTCTAAGAATATATGTGATTCAACTAATTTTGAAGTGAGTGATATAATTGGTCAATGTTTTGATAACATTCCTCATGTTATTTACTACACTTGATGGACCCTTATGTTACACAATGAAACTGTAGCCTAATAGGGAAAGATATGTATGTTATGATACTTTGCCTTAAATATTCTAGATCTTACTTTTTTATGTTTGAGGTCATTGTCTTCATAGACCATTCTTCCTTCTAATGCCTAGTAAAAAGGAAGAGACAATGTCATAGTTTAGTTGATCTGTGGGGGTATGTGTTAACCATGTGCACAAGTCTTAAAATTTATAAGTCAAGCACTAACCCACAAGTATACTGGTGTGTATACTATGCTCGAGATTGTCTAAGAAGTAGGGTATATCTAGTCACAGGTGTGTTAGTCTTCAACAATCCAGAGCGATTTACTAATATTGGTTTGGTTTTAAGTTAATCTATTTTATAAAATTAAAGAAATAGGAAACACTATCTCTTAAAGAGAGATTTACATCAGATTTAAAGGATCTTGGTTATTGGATTTCACTTTCACATAATTACTCACAAACAACCATGGAAATTAAACATGGTAATTAACATGATAAGGAGGTTGTTGTCATCAGAAAACTCCAGGTGGTATGAGACAGTTCTAATCTCCACATAGTACTCTCGTACTTATGCCAAGATTCAAACTGAAACCTTAGATCCTCAACTCAATCCCATCCACTCCCATGGTCTAGGATACATTTTCAAGATAACTACTCCATACTTATATACATATCTTCCCTTATCACATAAAGAAGCATAATACATGTAGGAAAGATAGCTTGTAGTGCATACAAGCAATTAAACACCATAGATTATCTTGGAGCAGCAAATTAACTAGCATTAACTAAGACATTCGAGTTCACATGAGTAATGATGTAGGAGCTACTCTCCCACACCCAAGAAATGGAAATCTACTCGTTCATGGTGATGAAACACAAGAACATACTACAGATTTTCAAGTCAAACATGACTAGAGGAGAAAAGAAAAAGGGAAATCCAAGGAATGAAGAAGAATATGGTAGAACTTTGGCTTGGAGAAGAAATTCCACCCAAGTTGGTGCTTATTCTCCAGCAAACTTCTTTCCCAAGAGGTATGAATGAGGTGGAGAAGCTCCTACTACAATCCTTGAAGAAGAATGGAGAAGAATGGAGGTTCTCTCCTGAGTAATTGCTTATTACCCTCCAAAATCACCCTCCCTTTGCTCTGAATTGTTTTCTTGTCAAAGAATATTTCAAAATGATGAGAGATAACTATCCCACAAGTGAATTTTTGTATTTGAAATGAGGGATGGTTGTTTTACAAAACTACATAAATCAACTGGGACACGCTACGTTTGAGAACTACACACCGTGTCTCCATGTGTAACTAATGCATAAATTGTTTTGCTTGAGGAGTACACAGCGTGTTGTGTGAGAGACACATCGTGTAGATAAGAGTTGGTGAATTCCTAAGACAAAGCTTATTGGGTTGGACATGGCATGTCTTAATAAACACATGTCGTCTAAATTTACAAAAAAATTAGTGTATCTTTTGATTGTTGTGTGTCGTATCGCTACTCTTCAGAGGAAAACGAGATCATTTGTAATCTTAAATGTCATGTGTTAATTAACACACATCGTGTTTCCTTCAAAATCTCCAAGAAAATCTCAATGAAGTATGCAAACTCTTGGGGAATCCAACTAAGGTCAGACTTTCATTGGATTGACCCCATTTTCTCATCATAATCATGTACCTATGGTCATAAACATGAAACAAGTAAAACAACTAAAAAGGATGGGAAATCAAGTATGAGTAGAGACAAAATGAGATACAATTTAGATTGAAAGTATGTGCAAAAGTGGATGAATATATATACAAAATGTGCACATTGGTCTACTTCTACAATAATGTGACATTGAGATTTAAACAACTAGGTGGGATAAAACTTACTTTATCACCTTCCTCAACTCCCTAGGCACCATATGCAAGAGTATGTCATTGACTTCTTTACTGATGTTTCTTCTTTTTCATAGTTTGTAGACATAGTGAGTTATATAGATATTGAAAACCCCCTGACTAAATGAAGCAGGACAAGGAGTACATCTACCAATTGTAGAATGGTCATGTTACACGGTGCTCTATGCCTAAGAAGTATAGCACCAACATTATTTATTTCTTATACTCATTAATCCAATAAAAACTTTTCTAATCACATGATAACAATGAAAGTACAACATAGTGGATTCCTATGGACTTCTTTATGATATTATTCACATTCCTTCATGGAGTCCAATGACAGGGGATATTTCATGACATGACATGACATGAGGCCCCATTGCCATATTCTAACTTTTAACATTTTTTATGTGTAAATAATTGACTTCATGGACCCTTCCTACCTTGAGGGGGACATACCTACGTCCTTGTTGCAGTAAATTACTTCAATAAGTTAGTGGAGAGTGTGGCACCACAAACCCATGATACCAAGTCATTCGGAAGTTAAAAAAATAAGCATATATTTTTCATACTTGGTGTTCCATGAGTTGGTGTCAAAGACAACATGTAACACTTCTTATGTCATTATCTTATATATTTATTGAGAAAATGTCATTTGGCACGCAAGATGGCTACCACATACCACCTTTTTCTCACTTGGCAGGTTTCGCTATCAAACCATGAGTTCAAGTTGATCTTTCATCATATGTTGTTACAAAATATATGTTACTGGGACTTGATACTTGATGTGTTAGAAATAGCTTACAAAAAAAATCAATTAAGGTACACTTCTATGTTAAACACAAAACCACATGCTTTCTTAATATGTAGGGACAGGTGGGGTTCAAATCACATGGATGAATTGATGACATGTTTGCTAAATTATACCTAACTTCTAACTTCAAGGAGGAATTTGGAGGGAAGAAATCGGATTTAGTTTGAGTTAACTACATAAAAATATATATGTTAGAATAAGAAAAACTAACATTAATGAAGATATATAATTAGATTATCATATTAACACTAGCAAGTGAATAATTAGGACAAATAAGAAGAAATGTAACTAAGGTAATGTATTAAGCAACTAGCAAGCAAATACATGGGCTGTGATAAAATAATGATATTTTTTTTGGATTTGGGTTCACCTAGTCAAGAATATAAGTATGTGTGCACGACATGAATCATAAATACATAATTAAATCATGTCATAAACATAATTTTGAAGTAGTTTTTCCCTTTTAGTTGATTGAAATGGATGACACAGATGGTATCTGGAAATATTACATCTCATATCACCACATATTCAACCTTATAACTATAAATTTCCAAGATAAATCATAATCAAGGGGAGTGAAATATCGCATATCACTTCTAATATAACATTACAATGACTCTTAATATATGTCACCTTAAATTAGTAGATAATTTGGATTTTGGGGCAACTACATAGAAGAACTAGTTTCCTACAAGAATTCTTGGATCCTTTTCATCACTTTACACATATCCATCCTCCCTTGATGTCTTATATGGCCAAAAGCACACGTACAAACAAGAATGAGATAGATATGAGATAAATATATGAATCAAATGGCCTATAAATATGATATCATATCCATCCCATTATTATGTCAAGATCAACCATCACCTAAAACCCACTATGTAATTTAGTAAGTTAGAACTAAATAAGAGTGGGAGAGAGACAGAAATATAAGGATATATGAATCTTTACATGTCTTGGACGTAATCCCTATCCTTTCATATCTTATGAGATTGATCTTCCCTTGTTTGTATTTTTTATGACGTGGGACCATCCTCTAGGAAGTGCCATGATTGTGACCCCCCTTACATTGTAAACCCTTGGCTTCTCCCAACTACTTGCACATCAGAGTCAGCAAGGTAATCTCACACAGAGTCTAAGGTGAATCATGGGACCAAGGATCTTCAAAGTTGCACAACTGAATATTCGAACTCGGGTCCCTACTCTGAGGAACGTGGGCCTTCTCCACCGAGCTACAACCCCCACGGCGCCCTTGTATGAACTGGATGAAGAGGAAATGATAATAAAATGGAGGTGGAAGTGGTGTACATGGTATGTGAGAAGGGTTTCAAAGTGATAAGGATAATTGAGGAGGTGGTAAAGAAGTGTTAAAATGAGTGTTATTACTTATGGTATAGGTTGTGGAGGTGTAATATGAAACTCTTGTAAGTAGAAGGTAGAATAGAAAAAATACACATTTTTATTAAGGTTTTGGTTTCCCATGGACATGGTGAATGCAAATGGTTGAGATTTGGTCTATTGGAAATAATCACGGTTCATGGTGTTTTCCATCTCACGACAAGTATTAGGATGATTGGAGATATGTTTTCACTATTGTAGGAGGTTCACTATTGTAAATGTGGTGATTAGAAAGATTGTGGTGGCTATCCTTAACCATACACATGGTGTTGAGTCTTATTTGTGGTAAATAAGGGTTTCAAGCTCTAGAAATGACTATAAGAACCCATAGAAAACATGGTGGCCTTCCCTTGCCATGTGTGTGGCCAGTGCCTATGACCATGATATAGCTAGGAATCAATTATAGATTCCTTTTACATCTTTATGATTTCTTGAAATTTAAGGACATAAACATTGACAAAGGTGATGGCCATAATGAATGTAATTTAGCTTCATCTTGTTAATAACATTGTGAACCTAAAGTCCCCTAGCTTCAATTACTCTAATTTGACTCCAGTTCATCATAGAAGTTGCAATCAATCCTCATGGGTCTCAACAAAGTGCCAAAGAAAATTTTGAGTAACCATTTAAGCTTCCCCTTAGATACAATACATGATCTTTATTCAAAACAAGAAATAAACGTGGAATAAGCATGATTTAGGCATGCATTGGTTTGTTGGGATTAACATACATTCTGGCATCTATTCCTTTAGTATTTGACATATTAGAATGGAATTGGGGAAGCAAAATTAGACTTTATCACCAACCCAGGATTGAAACATCCTTGCCCTCAAGTACCCATTGACTTAAACTCCTGGTGAAAAAAAAGAACTGATATAAATGATGGTCATCCACAAAAATGATGTTTGTCAAAAAAGTAAGGTAAAACACAAACATAACCACAAGAAAGGATCAAATTTCATGCATGGTATATCTACATCTTTAATTTGAGGTGTTATGTCCTAATTAAAACTCTAGGAGTGGTTGATTGTGATGTGATATATAGGTTTATAATTAAAAAAAAGTAGAGGTGAGTTATGGAAAACTTCTTCTCATATTCTCATGTCCACCGAAATCTTGGAAGTTCCATGAGGTATTTGTCTATTGGGATGTGGAGTAGGGTTTTATACTGAACTGGGGTTGTAGTAATCCCAATTTTATAGATGATAATGAGAGAAAAAGATTGCATAGAAGAAGTGATTCTTCTACATAGTCCACATTTATATATTTTTTGTTCTTTAATTTATTTGCACTTGCTTTCTTCTTTTAGGGAATTTCTCTTTTTCTTCGTGACCGTTTTAATATGATATGGGTATACTTGGTCGGAAGAAGCATAAAAAGGAGAGTTTGACATCTCAAGCTTTGAAGAGTGGACAAGGATCACTTTGAGATTATGTGAGGTAATTAGATATGAAATGATTGAAGAAGTGGAAAACAAGAGAAAGAAGAATTTTTCATTAGAATATATGACTTGGATTCTTAAATAGTAAATTACTTCAGTTAAATATGTCATATCTTTAATGGTTTTAATACAACAATGCACCTCAAATTTTAATGAGTCTTGTAAAAAAATCTCAATATTAGATATTTGTAGAAAACCCACCTCAATCCACCAACCCTATTTCTCATGAGGAAAGTTCCAAAAATAGAATGGATCATAATTTGTCTAATATTTTGACGTATGAGACATGATCCATAGGAAACAACCATCAAAGGTCGGCACAAACACTAAGAACTAAATGGGGACCTAAAATAGATAAATAATATACATGCCATAATAGATGATTTTGATGGCAACAAATTAGATTACATTTATAAAATTATTTATCGAGAAAATGAAATTATCTTAATAACCATTTTCTTGAAAAGTAACTAAAGTACAATATATCAATATAAAACATAACAATCAATTGCATAAAACTACATGATATGAATGGAATACATTTTTAAATAAGCTATATATCACAGAAGTAACTAAATGCTACCAAATGGCATGGATGATTTAATGAAAGAACAAATACAAGAAACAAGATATATAATATTTACCTATCCAAGAATTTGAAACATAAGCATGACTCAAGTCTTAGAATGATGGGAGAAGAAGTCATTATTTGGGTGGTGCATGTGGGTGTTGACTCAAACTCATTTTTCTCTAGTAGTCACATTATTGTTGGTACAAGATACCAATAATCATACTCTAGAGGTGCATGATGACATGTCTATGTGGTAGTAGCCTTGTATGTGCAAACACACATAATTTGATGAACATATTGAATTAAATGATCTACTTAATAGACTGGATGTTGTCAATTTTGTCACTTCTAGTCTTGGTGTATATGAATATAACCCACTTTAGTTTCATAAGTACTCATGTCATAGGCATATTTTATTGATCGTGGATTATTCTAAAGAACTTTTGTATGTACGTACTCTCACTAATTAAGGAGGTAACCTAGATTTTGACATGATTCTTGGACACTCTATTGCAAGGGCTTTACTTTAAATTGGAGGCTCATTTTGGGGGTGTCAAGTAGTACCCCTCCCTTTGGTGATCTGTTTCCCACTTAGAAATTTCCTTCAGGATATTGAGTCTCGTGATGCATTCTGGTAAGAGGAATTGAGGCATGGTAAGGAAGCTTAGGTGTAAAACTAGAATAATTAGGGTGATATAGATATACATAATTTCATCCCTCATAGTAATAATGTGATACCTCACCAAGTTGTCCATGAAGATGAGTCACAACCATGAGGATTCGTCAAGATCCTTTGGAGTGTAACTACACTAGAGGGAAATGGACATGAAAAGGAAACATATAGTAATATTAATGTTTTCCTTATTCAGAATGTTCATGAGATTATCCATTTCCATTGCTCCCATCTTTACCAGATCCATAACAATGATCTTGTTTAGAATAAAGAGATCTTTGATTGTACATGAACCTTGATCATCTAACTATATAAAAGTAGGGACAAAACTTCTTGATTTTTAAATTATTAGAAATATTTTCACATATACTTCTAGTTGGAAATGAATGTATCATTCAAGTTTTTGTCTAATAGAGTATGAATGTTACAAAATAGCTAAAACTAGAGAGAACATCTTATGTTTTGATCTTCATTATTTCCATCATGTTGTATTAAATTGAAGGAGAAAGTGAGTATATGCATTTTGCATTATGAAACCTAGTTGCACCAAGGTACATCATGAGAAGGGTGGTGTTACACCATGTCCAAAAATTATATATGTGTATATCCTTTACATATCTTTGGTGAGAAAATTAATCTGGCAGTCGTGTTGGAAAATGATAATTACAATATGAAATTAGTGTCACCGCCAGGTTTTATTTGTAAGACACGGAAAAACAAGATAAACTCTTTGAATCAAAAGTAGGAAACCAATTAACTCTAGCATCCAAAAGTCAGATAGATTAGAAAGATGAAAAGGCTAAGCAGAAATCAGATTTGGTAATCATGTTATGAGTGGGGAAGGTTTAGCATCCCCATATCGCCTGGTTAACCAGTATTGAACTTGTTTTTTAGTGCTCTTGAGGTATGAAAATTTCATGTTGTGTTGAAAAAAGAAAGTAAAATGGAATAAAATGATAAAAAAAACCTCTTTATATTTATCATCTTCCAGGGTGAAGATAGTTGTGTCTTTCCCATCATTTCCCTAGAAGTCCTATATTTAGGTGTGGGTGGTCCAAATCTTCTTAGGATCTCCCACGAAGGAAATCCTTCTCAGACGGTTAGGATCAATGCATAGGAAAATCATAGTATGATGAAAAGAAATACAATTTAGAAGCAAGATTCAATCTCTATTTGAGTAATTAAATCAAGTTATATAAGCAGATCACATGATAGTGGTATGATTCAGCCAAACAAGCAATTATGTAGTTAGAATAGTTAAGATAATCATAAGCATGAGATAGAAGTTAAGAACAATTAAGGATTAGCAGTTTAGATATGTATGATTACTGTAGTGCAGTCTAACTACGCTCGAAAAGCATGGGATGTTAGAAGAAGGATCCTCTTAACATGAACAATGCTAGAATAAAGAGGGAGATAGTTGATCTTATGGCTTCAATAGGGTCAACATGGGGATGAAATATGTTGGATGTGGAGGGGGTATTTATAGGATAGTTTAGGGTTTGGGGTCTCGATATAAGACTTTGGAAGTGGTGGTAAACAAGGCAATGTTGCACGAAGGTGTGCCCAAAAATCTAAGTGATCCTCCATGTGTCACGTGGTGGATGGCTATGATTTGTTCGGTTTCCTAGATGGGAGAAAGCATGTCACCCGACTTCTTGGATATTTCGGGAACATGTTGGATAAAATCAGATAGAGTCGGTAGAAAAATCAAATTATGGATAAAAATCAATAAAATGATGAAGGAAGCAAAAGAGGTATTGATTCAAAATTATCCTTCATTATTATTGAGAAAGGATGCGTATTCTTGTGAGAGAAAAAGACAATTTGATATATTTTAGAAATGAGAGAATGAGAATATTTTATTCTAGATTATTCAATTGAGTAGTTTATGACAAAGGATTATAAAAGTGTATTGACGAGAAAAATGCACTTGAGTTTGGAGAAGAACATTTTCTATACTGAAAACCCCAAACTAGATAAAAGTGGGTGAAAATGGATGGATTAAGTAGGCAGAAAATATGAAAAAATATGGAAAAGGTGGAAAAAGGAAAAATGTGGGGAAATGAAATGAACTCCATCATTAGCCAGAGAATGGACATTATCATGAATTTCTATTGATTGAAAAAAAATTGGTGTCAGTAGTTTGCCCCTATCAAGACAAGGTTTGAGATAATAGTGAGAACTGTAGGCTTGAGCCATGTCTGATTCCCACTTTTTGTCATGACTGACAAAATGGTGAGACTCGCCAAGGATGTTATGATGAACCTTGTGGAGGGTGGAAAGTGTAGGTTACGTCTATTCCTTTTAGGGATGAAATAATAAAATAATCATATATAAAATAATAATCTTGGAAATAAAATGATATATCCAGAAAAAGGGTAACCTTTCATCTGAGGCAACCTTTCATCCAAGGCATTTACCTATATATGAACAATCATTCATTCACATGGAGTGATGATGAACAAGTGGAGGTTTATCGTACGCAAAAGTGACTTTGATTATTCTTCAATTCTTACATTCACACATTTCCATTTTCTCACTAACTCATGCCTTAGTGAGAAAAGATGGATGTGAAAAGCATATTGAATAGAGGTTTGTCATAGATCATTAAAATCAAGAGTCTGTGAACATGAAGAATCATGGAAAATTCTTGATTGTGAAAAGATCTTGAAAGGTTAGCATCTCTCTCCTTTTCCCTTTGATTTGGTTTTTTGAATAGATGTCTGAGTAAGTTAGGTCAATCATGAGATATGCAAAGTGGATGAATTTAGGGTCACGACCAAAACTCTAAAGTGGTAAAATATGGTGACTTTGCCTATCTGAGACAAATCTTTGATCGCTCAACATTAAAAATTGGGCTTCAGACAAGTTCCCTGTTACAAGATGACTTTTATGGCCAACGACTGAAAAGGTCAATCGCCTAATCCCTAGAGCATTTGTAAGCTTGTAGTATAATGCAAATTGGAAGAGTGCTTTAAAAAGTTGAGATCAGTCATTAGGTAATCATCTAGTGATAAGGAAGCCTTCATGGTGTGTTTCCCATTAGTCCATCATCCACTTCGCTAGATTGTCAAAGAGTGGTTATCCCTGACTTTCTAGTTCTCACCTGATTTGATCAACCTACTTTTGAACTTCATCCCTGTCAGGATAGGATCATTAAATATGGAAAGGAGAGAACATGTGAATATTGAAAGCTCCTACCAGATGTGGGCATTGGAAAACTATAAGGGACATGATTGGTATGGTTTTAGGTCATGATCTTGGATCCCAAAAGATTTACAAATACAAGCACATGATTGGTTTAGTTTTAGGTCATGGTCCAAGACCCACAAAAAGATATGGATTTTGAAATTTGTCTAGTTTAAGGTCATAATCCATGACCCAAAAAGATATGAAATTTGAAGATTTCTTAAGGTCATAGTCCATGACCCAAAAAAGATATGAAAATTAATACTAAATTAGTTTAAGGTCATAGTACAAGACCCAAAAGATTTAAAAATTATAGATGGATTAGTTTAAGGTCACAGTCTAATACCAAAAGATTTGAAAAATGAAATTGGATTAGTTTAAGGTCATAGTCCAAGACCCAAAAGACTTGAAAATTAAAGTCAAGTTAGTCTAAGGTCATTGTATAGAACCCACATGATTTGGAAAATGAATATGGGTTGGTTTAAGGTCATATTATAGGACCATAACAATTTGAAAATTAAAGTTGGATTAGTTTAAGGTCATAGTATGGGACCAAAGATATTTCAAAATTAAAGTTGGATTAGTTTATTGTGATAGAGTGAGTTTTTATAAATATTTATCTCTCTTATAATTATGCTAATTGCAATAATATCCTCAACCATCTCTCTCACTAAATTGACTCAATGACTTATCAATTTCAAATAATGCAAGCCCTAGTATTATATGATGGTGAATTATAGGTATTAATGTATTTAGTCAATAACCATGTTTAACCTTCGAATTTGGACCCCAAATTTATACCATGGTTACTTGATAATGTCATGAAGCCCTCCTTAAAATGTCAATTTAATTGGATTAACCGTTTAGGAATTATGAGCATTTGAATTCAATGTACATAATAGCTATTAAACCTTAACGGATCTAGACCCTGACTCGGATATGGATCCGGTAGAAGAGATGACTGAGTCATCCTCCTCACCCACCTCTCATGGAACCAGGCCTACACAGTAGTGCTGATTTTTGAACACTTGTCTCTCTCTTATCTCATGATCATATCTCATCAAAGATGGTTCTTCAGATTCAGTTTTGCCTCCTCTTTCCAATGAGCCCAAGAAATATCCCTAACGATCAGGGACTCAAAAATGCCCAAAGCGGCGGCACCATGGACCGTCGACAACATTAGGGGATGCAACCCTAGGCCTCGTGGTGCCTATTTAAGGAGTCCAGTAGCTCTGCAACCTTTCCTTTAGCTGTAAAGACCCCTCAATTTCTCGTCATCACTCCCCCTCTTCTCTGCCCAACTCCAACTCCAACGGCCTGAACCTGTGCGACCTACTTGCACCTCAAAGCTCCTCACTCCAATCGCTCACATTTGTACCATCTCTAGTCCTAGGCAGAGACTTCCCAACTCTCGCATGAAGGTGTAGTGGTCTAGAGGGCGCCATCGACGAAGCACCCCCTGTGTCACCTGACCTGGCTCTGGCCACCTTCACAGGCCCCGTTCCTCACCTCCACACAAATTTGAAGCTCGTCCATAACTCCAGGAAAGGCCATAGAGCATCCCTAGCTCTCAGTTGATCTCCATTTGAGGTATAACCTTCGAACTGAGTTTTTCCTCTGTTTATGCACCTTCATTAGTATCTAGATTAGCCATCCTTAGTTCCTGCTATGTACCTTAACCACATAATAGCTTCATGAGGTCACAGAGCCTCTACCAAGGCACCAACACCATCACCTTGCAACCTGCACAGACCCCTCTTCTTCTCCCCGTCCAACCTCCCTACTCACATGAGCAATGGTGCGAACAGGGACCAGGTCCCCTTTTTGAAACGAACAATCAAAGGCCCAATTTGACATAAATGCCCATACACGGTCACGCTTAGTTATCTTCTGGGCATGGGCGTTTTCATCTTTTTGGTCCCCCTTTCTGACCCTCTGAGCCGAGTTGTGGTTCGCGGGTAAGTGGGAGGATCCGAGAAGTCAGATCCTCCACTAGATCCGTGAGGTCAAACCTGCAAGTCTTTTTTATTTTCATTTTATTCTTCTAGAAATTACCTGATTGGTCAGTTTTGTAAAAACCATTATAAATAGCTCCAGTATCTGAAAAATTTCCACAAAATATCCCTCTTCTCATAAAAATGAGAAGAACCTATATAAATCATCACATGTACCTAAATCCAACCGTAGATCGATACATTCTTTTATGACTTTGTTTTATGTCCTTTTTAACTTTAATTTATGGAAAGTAAATATGAAATCAATGACAAGTATATTTTGTAAGACCTTGAAGTATCAAATCTGACCTTGATTTCCTTAACTCAAAACCCTAAAATGATGATCAATTATAGGTTCACTTTAAAATCACATGAATGGCCCTTATTTCTCTCTCTCCTCCTATAATTGTGATTAAAAGAAGAAACAATTATCCAACATACCTGATTCACTTTCAAATCCTAATCCTCCCTCCAAATACGTTGATCTGAACCAAGGACACAAAATGGAAACTAGTGAGTCAAAAAAACCTAATATGAGGTGTTGACAACACATAATAACATTAGGTATTTATTTCCTTTCAGGGTGATCTATTTACTGTTCTTCTAGATTCTTGGATTCTAGATATAATCAAAATAGGTACGTGGTCTTATTAAGTATAAGACCAGTTTTCCTTGGTTGCTTATGATATGGTATATCTTGTGTGTAACTACTTGCTTATACCTTGATTGGTTGAACTACTATACTATATGCTTTGCCAAAACTTAATGAAACATAAAAGGGCATTGTGATGAGTTGTAGCTACTAGTGCACATGGCCCAGTATGGATGTATGTTGCCTAACATGGATGTATGATGAATTGCCCATGTTAGATGTATGATGAAATAAATTTTGCCCATACTGGATGTATGATAAGTGCTTATAAAATTGTAGTACAACTGCATCTATTGAAATGTATAAAAGAGGTGTTTACCTGATTTTCTACCTTAAGAAATGGTTTTGTTTTCTTTCTTCATTCTTCAAGTATTTCCATATATGCAATCATACTATTGTATCTTTTACCACGTACCAACTTTTGTTGATGATTTTTGTTTCTCATATTTTCTAGGTACAAGGAACAAATAAAGCACTTCAAAGTACCTGAAGCCATCAAATAAATGGACATGGAGGATAGATTAGCTAGATTTCCTTTCTTATCTCTTTTTTAGTTAGATAGATGTTTATTCTACTATATGATGTTTAGGATGTTCTAAATCCTATATATTTTCCTATTATAGAACTATTCACTTCTTCTATCTAGAATAGTATGTATGACTTTATTATTATCAATGAATGACTATTTGTGTGGCTATATAATTGGGTTGTGAACAACGATCTGGCTCCTTCTTTTGATTTTAGTTGACTACTACAATCTCTTATATTTTCCCTTCTGACATCTATAGATATGAGTGCACGCATATATGTGAATGTCATTAAGGAAAGTATATAGAAATTGGGGTCGTCAAATTTATGGTCATATTCTATGACCATGGTGTATCAGGATCTATGGTCATAGTCTATGATTGTGGTGTATCAGGATCTATGGTCATAGTCTATGACCGTGGTGTATCAGGATCTAGTTTTCTTACATTGTCAAATATTCTTTTTGAGAAATAGAGAGATTTTAACTTTTTAAGATAAAATTTGAAATATTTAGTTTTTATCATTTTTTTAATATTTTATTTGCATTTTATTTTTTTTGTTCTAAGATTTTTACCATTTTTGAAGATTTGGAAATTTCTTAGAAAATACAGGGACCACTTTGTGCTTTTTTGTAAAACTTTGTTTTGAAAGGAGGGGAATGAGAGAAGGTCAGGCAACCTCCTCATTTCTTACATTTTCAAGCAGCTATGATGACTAAGAGAGCTTAGTTGAGAATTCTCTTAGTTGAGAAAATGGCAATGGTGGTGACAACTAGAGGAGGAATTGCATTGCATCAAAAACGGCACACCACTATTCATTATCCTAGATCCAGATGTTCTTCATCTATTTCTTAGAAGTGTGATGGGGAGTGATTTCTAGTAGTGGTAGAGCTTAAGATTGTCAATTTTGGCAGTGTTTCGTGGTATTTTTCAGTGTGAAATCATCTCTATGAGGTATATTCTTCATACTTCAACTTTAGTTTTATTATTTTGGCCTTTGAAATTTGGATTTTAGGTTTCTAGGAATTCTTTGCATTCTACAAGTTAAAGATGAGCGTGTTTTGACCGGAAGTTCTTCTATTTTTATTATTTTATGTGTCTTTGTGAGCGTATAATGCTTGATTGTGTTGGTTTAGATTGATGTGCAAAGCTGAAATCATTACTACTTTAGATTGTAGATGGCAGTCAGCAACTGGTATGAGGAGGTGGACATTTCTCAAGAGGATTTGATTATGTATGAGCAAGATATTAGTGATGATGTAGGGACTAAGGTGTATGCATGTTACATTTTACATCCTTTATTTGCTAAGTTCTTATTTTGATATGAAATTTATAATCTTTGTTTTCTCTATGCAACTGTCATGATAGAGCAAGATGGATTCTGGGAGAGCTTCTCCATGCTGAGAAATTCATGGTTCATCTAGAAAGGATGTGGATGTATGTTCATCATTGAGAGCGTCAAACGGGAGATCAGATAAAATTTATAAACTTTGTTCTTTGTCATCTCCCTTTTTTGTTATGAATGAATCACACATGTATTAAAAACGATGGTGTTTAACTTTGTATTTACTTTTCCTTTTAGGGTCTTGGGTAATCAAAGGTTTATATGTGGATTCATTGAATTGAGATGGGGTTTTGCATTTTGGATTTGTTTCCAAAGAGTTGGCATTGCTTGAGAAGACCAATTTTGGGATTATTGGCCACTACATGATTGTAGATAGGAGTTATGTCAACCCCTTGATTGAGCACTGCCACTCAAAGACTAATACCTTCCGCATTAAACAACACTATTTATGCCACTCGATTGACTGGAGTGTCCAATCGATCGACTGGTGAGCCAGTCGATAAACTGAAATGTCCATTAGATCAAATGGAGCTTACTAACCATGGTCGATGGAATCAACAAGTTGACTGGTTGGGTAGTCCAACCAACCAACTGAAAGAGGTTCCCAGTGGATGATCAAAATATTGAGTATACCAACTAGAATTCCCAATAAATCGACTAGATGTGAAACAACTGGTTTGATTGGGTCAAACAATTAATAATATGTGTAATGGTGTGCATTAGTCATCACATTAAAAGACAGTGTTATTGCCCTATTGACCACAAGCCAATCGATCGATTGGATAGTCTAATCGATTGAATGGTGTGTCATTCGACCGATGGGATGGTCTAGTCGACCGATTTGTTGTCCACAACAGTCATCAAGCCATGAGATATGACATATCGTATCCCTTGGGTTTTGAAAACCCTACCCATTCACTCTTATATAAGGAGGGGTGGCCAAGGCTCAAGACACGCAATAGACATAAAGTCTATAAAGGAAGTTAAGAGATTATCTCAAGACTCCTCATCTCACAATTTTGGTAATGTGGGAGAGAGCCTTAGAAGTTTTACTCAAAAGGAAGAGATAGAAAGGGCAAAGGAACTCGACGCTAACATGTAGACAAATGGAAGGACAACTCCCTCCCAGTGGCTATGGAAGCACAACTGGAGTTTTTGGTGGTCTGTGTGGACTACGTAGAGGTGTGGAGACTTTTGTTGCCATACTAGGAGGATGTTGTCAACCACAGTCTGTGTGAGCTACACCAAAAACACACTTATAGTTTTCGTATTTGTGTTGCTTGAGAAGGAAGCACATCTCTGTGCAAGATTTTTGTTGGACTTTCTCCAAGACCAGGTACATCTTGCATCTCTTTCCCAGATTTATTGTTGTTGATGCATTATGGTGGTTAACGAGAATTCGGGTAGAAAATTTTTCATTTTTTTTCCTTCTATGCTCCCATATTTCCCTACAATCTGGTCCTGTGACTCAAACATTTGGTAAAAAAATGTAAGGAAAAGCATATAATTTAACCTAATCATGCACAAACTACATACAATGTGATCTGATGTGAATATGACCTGACCCAAATTGACACGATTCGAAATAGGAACACATATCCAAAAATCCAAAATTTTCTATCTAGGTTGAGTATTTTATTTTCATCTATTTTACTTTGAGTGGCCCAAAATTGCCCAAATCGGCACAATTTAAAATAGGTACACATACCTAAAAAACCCAAAATTTTCAAATCGGGTCAAGTATTTTTTTCATCTATATTACTTTGAGTGGGAGTCGATTGTGTTAAATGTGGAAGAGAGAAAGGAACACGGTCTTTTGTGTCACAGAAAGAATGTGAGAGGGGGTAGTTTCAAATTTTGGGATGAAAGGAGGGGTAGTTGGAATTAGAGAAAATAGAGCGGTATTTAGGGATTTTGAGAAAAGATAGGAGGATTGTGGGGAAGAAAACTCAAAGAAATATTGGATTTTAGAAAGTTGTTAGAAGCAATAGTATGTCAATAGTTCAAATAATAGGTTTACATGCCAATTTTAAGATATATAAGAATATAAGAACAAACAAAGTAGGAGAAACAATTAAAGATGAGTTATAAAAATTGAACTAGACTTGTAAGATCCTCAAATTTGGTAATTCGAATTCAATATAAGACTTGATTTGATAAAAAAAACCACTAATTGTAATTAGTATAATAACAAAGCTATCCACTTTGTGGCATGGGTTCAATCCATGGCCCAAGTAAGGCCCAAGAGACTATTTGTCTTGCAA
Organism: Alisma plantago-aquatica; assembly: GCA_963693085.1. NCBI lineage: Eukaryota > Viridiplantae > Streptophyta > Magnoliopsida > Alismatales > Alismataceae > Alisma > Alisma plantago-aquatica. Next base: position 509,007,344 of record OY856411.1, on the reverse strand, counting down.
ATAGATCTTGGGTGCACAAGTTTAAGAATTAAGAAATCCATGCATAAATCAATAATAATGGCTTTATGCGTTGTTATATAATTGAATTATGGTGTAATAGGCAAGTCTATAAAATATTTTATAGATAATGTGTGAATTGGATAATTAATGGAGCAATTATCTAATCATGGTTTGCAATACAAGTTGTGGAAATTAAACAAAGATATTTGGATCTGACTTTTGGAATACCTAAATATAACATCAAATAGCAGGTTTTCATAAGATTTTATAGGAAAAGGGGTTACTGAGAGAGATATATATATAATTACTTTCTTGATTTGGGGTTTATCAAAAGTAAATAAAAATAGAAAAAGGTATAGAAGAAGAAACAGCGTTCTATCATGGATTCACATCTTGTAATGGAGATTGTCCCCTTCCAAACCTACAAGGGTTACAAAGCCAAAAACCCTACTACCATCACCTATATAAGGTCTGTACACATAGCAACTAATCCGACGATTACAGACCCTTTGATGCCATCACCATCCTTTCTCATTCCTATCTTATTCTTTGGGTGGACTAGATCATCTTCCAAGATTTCAGAGGTGACCCCAGACCATGGAAGGGAGTTCACGTGCCTTGATATCATGCTTTAAGACTAGACAGTGTCGAAGTCACCTGTGGGTAAGATCTCTTCACCCCGATGGCCAGTTCCACATTTGTACTAACCTGTTTTGAGGAGCTTCGTCGATGGTCATGGTTCTCACTGTCCCATCCACCTCAGCCCTAACCTAAAGCATTTCCATTTTTAACATGGTGCACTAGAGGTGAAGGCACCCTTGCTTGATCCATTCAAGCCCTAGAGAGGAGAGACAACATGATAGTTTACTCCTCCATGGTGGCAGTGAGGAGACCTCACGAGGAGGAAGACGGACGGGATCACTTTGAATGATGTGCCCCTTTGGTGCATGAGAATCCAACTCATAACACAAGGGTAGTCAGGTCTTTACACTATGACTTAGACTCAGTCTGAGGATATAGATACATATAAGGTAATTTGCCTACATGACACTTTGTTATTGGTTCAACTATGATTACCTTGCAAATAATATAGTTATTTATTCATACATTAGAATATAGAAAAGTTATATATCAAATCATCAAGAAAATGAGTATAATCTAGATAAAATATGTGTGAGACCATATCTAATTATAGTTCCAAAAGTAAGGCTAATACATGTTCAAGTGGTGATTACTACATGGAAACCCTAGATGTGATAATTAACATGTTGAATATATATTTAAAATGTTTACTTGGCTATAGAAACTAATATCTTTAAATAATGATAACCCAATATGATGATGATAATGGTGGCGAATAATTAGGGTTTTGGATCCAAAGATCATAACTTGCTATGATGTTACTACACATGAACTGATCTAAATGTTCATAATAACCTAATATGTTCAATCTGATGAGAATCTAAGTCCTTGATACATTTTGTATAATAATGATCATCATTACAGGTTCTGAGTTAGATATATGATAGTTCATGTTTAATACCTAATCTGCTTTATCATTATGATGTTGAGTTGCATAATCAAGATAGTTGCTCTAAATGGTCTCAAATGCTTAACTTGATAATTAGGGTTTCACCTAATATCTGAATATGATTTGTGACCCTAACGTGATGTGATGAGACTAGGGTTTGGTACCCTTATTCCTTACCCAAACTCGAGACAACCATAAACCCGAGTTTAGTATGTATGTTAGATTAGAATTTTTTGAATATGGTTGGTGACAATTTAGAGTATACATACATGTATACAATGTTGATTGATTATGTTTAATGCTTGAATGTTTGGTTATATGCTTGAAGTACATGTTGCATGGTTTCTATCTGGAAATGAGACACATGGTTACAATTATTAATACCCGCTCTTATAGACTTTTGATGTTTTCTGAAGTTTCAAGAATGAATTTTCATTAAACTGCTTGGTTGTTTATTTACTTCCTGCAAACCATAAGGCCCTATGTGTATCACATTATATGAAAAAACTTTCTCAAACCCCAAGATGTTATCTATGGAGGGTTGAGTGTATAGTAAGAGATAGAAGTTGATTACGGAAATGACTGATTACCAAGACTGGAACGGAAGGTCACCGAGAGGTCAAGCTCAGATGGGAAGGCCAATAGAGTACCAAGCTCAGAAGGGAGGGTGACCAAGAAGTCAAGCCCAGATGGGAAGTCCAATCAAATATCAAGCACAAAAGGGAAGGTTATGTGCATCCATAGTAGGGACAACACCCCGTCAGAGGGTATACCATAGAAATTGAGAAATCAAGGATTGAGGAGTTATAACAAAAAATGCATGTTCGAATATTTAATGATAATTGTTGATATGGTTGTTATGTTGTTACACCTACATGCACATATATTGGTTGCACCACGTACATAGTATAGAAATATACTAAACGCATTTTGATTGTTGATGTTTTAGGTAACTGCCAAATATGAAGATATCACAAGACATGGTGAACTAGATGAAATTAATTAAAGATACTAAGGCTAAGTTAGAGGGATTAGTTAGATGTAAACTTCTTCTCATATGTAATAGTTTTCATGTTGAAAATTCATGTAACTCATTAAGAGAGTCTCATTATAAACTTTGTAAACAATATTTGTGAAATAATGAAAATATTTGGTATTATTTATTACTTGCTAAATCTGGATCTTGGAAATTTAGGTAATGACTCTCGGCTTTAAGTTCCTTTCTTAATTAGGGGACACTAAAAAGTGAGGTCATTATATTTTGTATCACAGCCCTAGATTTTTCAAATAATACTTAATAGTTGTTAATTTCAAATAATTCATAGAAATATAAGGAGAATTATTAGGTCATAACCTAAGGATAATGGGGTCTAGAAAGGATCATGGCTTTGGGGGCTGACAATATATTTTCTTCTGCACCATTAGGTTGGTATACCAGGACTCCCTTATCCATTTTGATACCTACCAGGCCAGAACCTCGGGTTTGCCTAAAGTAATGTTTCCTCTAATATTCTCATCTCTAATTCCATCCACTTCTCATCTCTTCGCTAAAATAAACCCTAAAAAGGAACATCCCTCCTCATCTCAAGTTAGGGTTTTGGAGAAGAAGTAGGATTAAGGCATCCTCCACCAATTCATGTACATGTAATGTGGGAATAATAATAAATTTAACAAAATGTTTTATGGGTTTTCCTTATAAGGTTAAACCCTAAATGGATCTAGGATTGGTTTATGAAAACCCTAAGTGGGTCAAGGGATACATAGTACCCTAATATGTACAAGTGTAGTCCCTAATCCTAAACCTAAACCCTAATCATAATTAATAAGAATAGTATATCTGGTAAAATAGTAATTCTACCCATATGAACCTTAATCAAGTAAAAGGAAAGACCAATTACAAATAATTTGGATACTCACATGTGTAGTGATGCATGCAAGATCCATATGAAGAGTTTTGTATATACATAAGAAACATAGGCAATCAATGGTTACATAAAGATGAAATATGAAACTCTCAATTCAACTTTTAGGGTTGGTGTCCCGGGCTGGAATGGGTCAACCCAAGAAGGGGGAAAGGACCTATGAGAGAGGCAAAACCCAAAACCCATGAGGTTAGGTTGTGGCTAGAAATCCTAACCTCCTCCTATTAAGCACCCTAATAGGTAAACGTTCCTCCACACATGTAAGAGTAGGAGGTAGTCATGCACTTAAGTGAAAGTGAGTGACATCAGTCTAGAACATTAGTTCTAGATTAAATATCTAAAGCCTTGTTGGATATGTGATGGATGGGATAGATGAAATATTTCTAGATGAAACGATCTAAGTTTTATATAATGAGATAATATGGTTTATGATGATCTCAATCAGATTTGATAATTTGATTTTAGTTTTGATAATTTGACATAAGATTTGATGATTCAAGTATTTGTGCTTCTCTGAGGTAAGATAAGCTAAGTTAAGATAAGATGTAAAACAAAAAGAGCCTCAATCCTTTCTACAAATAAGGACATCTAGTTTTAGGACTAGTTATAGCGTTAACTCAAGAGAGAAAGAGAGAGAGTAAGACCCAGAGGGAAAATATCTAAAACCTAAACTTCAGGATATGAGGAATTATGAGAAATATTTGTTATGATAATTCCTAAACTAGATTACTCCTGGATGAATGGGTTGATTTGCTTTATGCATGATTCGTATGGTCGTGTTCTACCCTAGATGTCCTTAGAGCACCAACCCTAGAGACAGAGAAAGAAGTTGCTTACATATATGTGAATATGATATGAGTACCTACCATCTAGGTGAGGGAGAGAGAGTCCTAAGATCATGAGGAGGTAAGGAATGTTAGTAAGTTGTGAAGCATCATGCTCGAGTTGGTGGTTCCCTACATAGGACTCAAGTGGTTGTTTATAGAAAGAGAGAATTGGTTAAGAATACTTTGTGAGTAGAGATTTGTGAAGAGAATGGCATTCCATGTTTTGGTTAGGTTTGTGCTTGAGTGTAGATACCTTGTGAAGTTGATGATCGATGCTAATGACCTAAACTTGAGAACCCTAGACCAAAGAGGGAAACAAAGCTAGTGCATATAATACTCATATGGTTGAATGAGCTCATAGAGATTGAGCATGGCACCACCCTCAGGTAATGGGTTAGGGGAACCTTAATTGGACTTTTAATTTATGCTTGAGAAGCCACTCTTGTATATTTTGTTTAGAACAATTACAATATAACATATGTATGAATATTACCTAACCTTAGGATGTGATATATGGATATGACATGATGGGAGACTTAGAAATGGGTTTGCAGTTCCCTATCTATAGTTGTCTAGCCATTTGCATGAATTGTGGTCATGTGAAATAGTTGGATAATCTCAAGATGAACCTTTGATAAAGATTACAACCTAATCTGAGAAAATGAAATGAGATAATATCGATGATAAACATTGAATGTGGTTGTAGTTGACATGAGGAATGTGTGGTAAGTAATTTTTTCTTCTTCAAGGTAGGCTTTACCTCTTACTTGGATTACTATATGGTATGGTTATATTATGTGTGTACAAAATACTTGGAACATGATATTGGATGAAATCATTATTCTTGTATGCTATCTTGATTGATTTCTCATATTTATATAGTCTTGAACACATGATACATAATAAATTTGTTCCATTATATCTAAGCACTTCAACTCTTTATTAGTAAAGTACTTGATAATGATCCAACTCTTTTATATTAGATCATAAGACCTTAATGCAATCAATTCTTAGTTATTAAATGCACGGATGATATAATGGAAAATATGCCTAAAAGAGACGTTTTATGATGGTAATATAAGCCTTGGTTCAAGTATGCTTCTATTATCCATTGTTACCGCCAAGTATTAGTTTTATCTTGTCCTGGATTAGGACTTCCCTAGAGGGTTGAGTTCACAAATCAGTTTAAGAATTGAAGTAACCTTCAATTTCATCTATAGCTTGAAAGATTAAGTATATCAAGCATGAAATCACATATATTGAGTATAATTCTTTAAACTCAAGTATGCCATCTCTGAGGGACATGAGGAAAAGTCACTATAAAAGTGGTTGATAGTATGGGACCAAGCCCGGAAGGGAAGGTCTCCATTATCCCAATGAAGGGGCATAAAGTGAATAATGTGCACCATAAGAGATGGGGAAATCTGGGTTAAAGAATTATATGGAAAATAATGTGCTCAAATATTGTTGGAAAAACCTCAAGAAAAATGTAATGAAATCAATTTTTGACATCTCAATAAACCATTGGGAAGGTTAGTGTCCTAAGTCAACCCTCAGGTTAGGTAAGGATGATTAAAGGTACATGATACCTATCAGGTCAGGAGGTGATCATACTTTGAATGCATAAGACCATGAGATCAGGATATTGCCATCCATGTGTACCCAAGGCCCATGGGGTCAGGATATTGGCCACCTTCATGAGTTGATTAGGCCCAAGGGGACACTGTGAGAGGCACTCCATAGGTGAATAATACCCTTGGGGGTCAAGAAGAGATTACTCCAAATGTACCTATACTCCTAGAGATGTTAAGGGAATAACTATGGCTAATGAGACATGCAATGTAAATGTAAAGAATACAATAATTCATGTAGTGATGTTTGGATAGAATCGTAAAGGGAGTTGTGCATTAACTTAGAAAATCACTTTCGATGTGAGGGTATGAAATTTAAGAAAAATTTAGAATTAAAATGTGCTCATGGTTGGAGTCATTGTTAGGGATGATTCAACTAAAATTTTGAATTTGAAGATACTATCCCAGTATACCATCTCTGCTCTTGGAATGGGGTAAACTTTGTATATGGACTGCAGCCAAATGCTCCTTACATCTTGTTATGAGTGAGAGATATTGGGTAGACGCACGCTATGCTTTAAAAAAAGTCGTCTTCCCTAAGTTGAAAACTAATGGAATAATGTAGGATTTTGAGGTGTTACCTCACCCTTACATGGAAATTAATGAATAATAGTTTGAGAACTTAGGTGAAAAAGTAATCATCAAGTGAAATCAAAAGCACAAGTGAAAATTTAATCATTAAGTGATAATATCATGCAATGAATGAGGATGTGGAATACCCTAGATTGAACTTGAGTACCAACCTTAGTAATAAAGGGAGGAACTGGCATGTCAATAAAGGTTGGTAGAGATAATCTAGATAACTATATCCAAGAAGGTTTGCTAACTCTGATCTTTGAAGCTAAGTTGAGTTATCATTCACCTTAACTTGATTTGGTTTGAATTTTGGGGACCAAATTCCTTTTAAAGAGGGATGAACAAAAGATCCTCAATTTTTGTAAATTTGAATTCTATGAATATAAGTTTTTATTTGATAAGCAAATTCCTTAATTATAATTGGTAGAATAATAAAGTTATCCACTTTGTGGCATGGATTCAATCCATGTACCGAGTAAGGCCCATGAGACTATTTGCCTTGCAAATAGATATTGGTGGCAGAAGTTTAAGAAATAAGAGATTTTGTGCAAAAATGAATAATAATGAATTTATGAGTTGTTGGATAATTGAATTATGGTATAATAGACAATTTTACAAAATATTCTAAGATCATGTGTGATTTAGATAATTAATGGAGTATTATCGAACCATGGTTTGCAACACAAGTTTAGGGCATTAAATAAAGATATTTCGATCTGGCTTTTGGAATATTTGAAGACAATAATAAAACTAAGAGAATTCTAAAAGTTAAGAGAAAAAGGACTTTCCATATGACGTGGGTAGTTGTTTTAAAGAAATACTTAAAGTGCAAGTTTTGTATGTAAAATTTATTTCAATAAATCTTAAAATTTTGATATAAGTTTGGGAAGATATTAATAAGTTTCCATCCAAGTTTCTTAGCAAAAAGATTCTCCTATAAGACTAAAGAAAAATCATGAAGGACCAAGTACCTATTTGTAATAACTAAATATCATTTCCTTATTTGAAGAGAGAGGAAAAGATATCGAGAAACATCCCTTTGTCACCAAACTTGGTTCAATACAAGATTCCAAGATAATAAAGAATGTATCTAATTTCAGTATCAAATGGAGTAAACATGAGAGAGAGATATGATTTACTTAAGGTTTACAAACGGGTCCCTAGGATACAGAATAGGGAAATATGTATTTCGTGTACATGATAATTACTCAAGATAATTTTGTAGGATAGATAATCCAAATATAATACTATGGAAGAAAATCCAGAATAGTTTAAGATGATATGTGATCTAGGTAATTATTTATGTAATTCTCTAGAGATTTCTTAAGAGGCAAGTTTAAAGTAATTGACTAATTGGTTTGTATCCAATATTTTATCTAAATAGGATAAGACCAAATAGAAGTTTTCCCTAAGATTTATAGTAAAAGGAGTTATCAAGTGAGAGATATAATTACTTTCCTTATTTGGCATTTTATTAAAAGTAAATAAAAATACAAAAAGGTACACACGAAGAAAGATTGTGATATCATGGATTCACAATCGATAATGGAGATCATCCCCTCCCTGGTGTGCAAGGGTGGAAGAGCTGGAAACCCTACTACCATCTCCTATATAAGGTCTGGACCCAGAGCAACTAATCCAAGGATTACATACCCTATAGTGTGATCACCATCCTTTTCCATTCCTATCTTCTTCTTTGGGTAGACAGGTGCATATGCCTAGCTTTCGGAGGTGACCCCAGACGATGGGAGGGAGTTCACATACCTGGAGATGATTCTTCAAGACCATCTAGCATCAAATTCACCCTAGGGTGAGATCTCTTCACCCTGATGATCAGTTCCTCGTCTGTAGTAACCTATTTTGAGGAGCTCCACCAATGGTTATGGTTCTCACCCTCCCAGTCACCTTAACCTTGGCCTAAATCCTTGCCATGCTTGGCAGGGTGCAGCGAAGGCAAAGGAACCCTCGCTTGATCCTTTTAAGCCCTAGAGAGGAGAGACAACATGGTGGCAGTAAGGAGACCTCGTGAGGAGGAAGACAGACATGATCTTTTTGACCAATTTGCCCCTCGAGTGTGTGAGATTCCAACTCACGGTATGAGGGCAGTTCTGCCTTTACACTATGACTCAGACCCAATCCTAGGATATAGATACATATAAGTTTATTTCACTATGGCACTTTGTTATTGGTTAAACTATGATTACCTTGCAAATAACATAGTTATTTATTCATACATGAGATTATGAAAAATTATATATCAAATCAATCAGGAAAACAAGTAGAATCCAAATAAAATATGTGTGAGACCTAATTATAATCAAGTTCCAAAAGTTTGGCTAATACATGTTTAAGTGTTGATTAATACATGCAACCCCTATATGTGATAATTAACATGTTGAGTTTATTAAAAATGTTTACTAGGATATAGAAATTGATATTGTTAAATATAAGGGTAACCCAATATGATGATGATAATGATGATGAATAATTAGGGTTTTGAAGCCAAAGATCATAACTTGTTATGATATTAGTGCATATGAATTGATCTAAATATTATTAATAACCTAATATGTTCAATATAATGAGAATCTAAGTCCTTGATACATTTTGGATAATAATGATCATCATTAAAAGGTTTTTGATGCATGGGTTTTGAGTCACTTTTATAGGCTTATTTTATATCTGTTTTATGCATGTATTTGTCATTTTCTTGATTATATTTGCATAATTCACTATAGTTGTCCTTTAAACTCTTTTTGCATCAAATTATACTTCTTTTATCATATTTATATGATTTTATATAATCTCCGGACTTATACACATGTTTCGGCACTTTTTAGGCACTTTTGTATTGTCCAGAGTCGATACTATCGACCCTGGTGTCGATACTATCGACATTTTATCATAAAGCAACCCCAAAACGCGATCTTGGAAGGAAAAACCTGTATCATGGTCGATACCATCGACCTGGGGGTTGATACTATCGACAGCGTCGGGATCTGGCGATTTTCTGCACTAAAATGGAGCGTTTTAATCTGACGGTTGAGCTTTTTCAGAGCCGTAAAGTGGTCCTATGACCTAAGAAGAGCATGGACGGCCCGAGGGGGATCTCATATCGTTTTGCACAACATCCAAGAAGGAGAGAGAGAGAGAGAGGAGACAAGAGACGAAGGTCGTCAACTGAGCGATCTGGGCACCTCCGACGGGCAATTTTGCTGCCGGAAGACTACAAAGCGCACGTTTCTCGAGGAGGATCTCTAGGAACACCTTTGTATCAGGGGTTACACGAGTTTGCTCCATGTTTACCATGTTTTTCTTCTCTACTCCTATGTATTTTCTATTTTCAACCATGCGGGGATAATCCCCTTAATCTTTAGGACCGGGTGTAGCCCGGGGAAGCATTGTATGACGTTTTTATCATAGTAATTCATAATTTGTCTCCTAAATCTGTGGTATGCTTTCGTTTTCTCAATTATATTTTTATGATTAATCACCATAATGATAATCTAATGCCTTTAATTACTTTGAAAGAAAAATTAACCATTAAAAAGAGACGAAATTCACATTAATTAACAAATCCCTTGAACAAGGTGATGTACGGTTAATGGTGGAAACCCAGAGGTCGATTCTAATGCACCTAGTTTAGGGTATAGGTTAGTACGACGGTGGAACCGACCTAGACTTAGGTAGTGAATTGTACCATGACAGTGGACAATTCTGACTACAGGCCACTACCCAGATTGAGAGATGAACTTGAGTAGCTATATGGAAATTCATACAATGAAAACCCGCGATGAAATCACAATCCTAAAGATCTCTATTTGAATTGATTAAACTAAACCCTTAATCGATTGCTCTGTTTTATTTTATTTTCTTTTATTTTACAACAACTCTCAAACTCTTTTAATCGATTTAGCTGATCGCAACCAGTTAGTAGTAGTCTACTAAAATTCATGTTTCCCTGAGTTCGACTCGGGCCTCATAAGGCCTATATTACATTGATACGTATACTTGTGTTTGCACGCACGGTTTACGCGTGTCAAGTTTTTGGCGCCGTTGCCGGGGAAACGGTGAATTTAGCATTACGAGTGTTGCGAGCGGCCACACTAGGACACTTTTAATTCCTGTAATTTTTTTTTCTTTTCATCTTTTGAACTGAATTGCAAATCTTATTCATTGTTTTAATTATTAGTACCGGTTCATACACTACCATTTGAAATTTCAGGTACTAGTAAAGTAATAATGGGTGACGGAGCAGAAAATGAGGAGCAGACGATCTGGGAAAGGATTAAAGCTTCTTCTTCTTCTGCCTAGAAGGGGCCAATCAAGAAACAAGCTATCAACATACCCAGTTACAAGATTGATCCAGGGCTTATTCAGTTGGTCAAATCACAGGCTTTCCATGGACTTAAAAATGAGGATCCGGTGACCCACATCAGCACATTCGTGGAAAATTGTGATATGATAAAGATTGACATGTTCCCGCAAGAGACACTCTACCTGAAACTTTTTCCCAGTTCTTTAGCGGGAAATGCTTGGGAATGGATGCACAATCTGGATGATGAGTACATTGAATCTTGGGATCACATGGTTGAGGTGTTCTTTGAGAGGTTCTTCTCGCCTGAAAAGACAAATGATCTAGTGAGGAAGATACACAACTTCAGCCAGTGAGCCGGTGAAACATACTCTGAAACTTGGGAGCGCTTCCAGATCATGCTGAGGAAGTGTCCACATCACGGCTTAGACATGGAGAAGCAAGCTAAAATTTTCTACTTCGCCCTAAATGAACATGATAGGAGCAATTTGGACTCAGCAGGTTCTAATTTCTTTTTGAACAACACAGGCACAAGGTGTTGGGAGATTCTAAGGAACATGTCCAAAAAGCAGTCTTGGGGTGAAAGAGATGCACCCGAGCAGGTTGGCATTACACATGAAGCAAGGGCCATCAAAGCGCTTAATGACAAGTTGGATCTTACAGCCAAGAAGCTCCTAGAGAAAGAGGACAGTGGGTCTGGTTATGAAGCACATGCAAAGTATATGCATCAATAGGGATATAGAAATAACAATTATGATTGGAGGAAGGAACAAAATTTTCATAAGCTGCAGCCTAGCCTAGAGGAAAAGAACAATGAATTGCTTAGCCAGGTGGTGAAACAAAATCAAGAGATGATGAGTACATTCTCCAAGCAGTTATAGTCTCAGGGCGAGATTTTGAATAAATTTGGGCAGACATTGCAAAGTCATGGAGCATAAATGAGGGCACTAGAGATGACTATGACCCAAATTTCCAATGAAGTGGCGGCCATGAAGCATACAAATCAACAAAGACAGGCTGGGAATGCAGATGTTGTTCAAGCACACCATCAAGTGAAATATATATCTGTGATTTCTGAGGCAGAGCCCCCGGTGGTGGAGGTCCAGGACAAAAGCAAAATGATTTTTGATACGGAGGCTACACCAAGAATATCGTATCCTCACAGTCATTATGGACTACCGGGCGGATGTTGTCCATCCAGAAAAATCCGCCAAGAGCACATCGCGGCTGCGCCCGCACCTAGGCAAGAGGAGCAGGTGAAGGCCATGCGTCATGGTGAAGCTACAGTCACTGAGAGAGGGGAGCAGCCACAAGTCATTCCATCCACGGATGATGTGTCAAATCCTATCCTACAAGGTGGTGTTGAAGCGAGCTTAGGGGAGGAGACCCCTAAAGTTCCATATGTACCACCACACAAGCGAGCGAAGGACCCAAACATGCCTTTCCCGGATAGTCTGAGGCTGAAGAAAGAGCATAGGCACTACAAGAAATTCTTGGATATGTTTAGGAAGCTCCATATTAATATTCCGTTAGTGGAAATGATAGAACAAATTCCAGCATATGGAAAGTTTATCAAGGACATAATCACTAAGAAAAGGTGGATAAAAGACACTGACATTTGTGTTGTTGATGAAAAAGTGAGTTCTATAATCCAAGGACGGCTACCAAGGAAGAGGAAAGATCCAGGATGTTTCTACATCCCATGTTCCATAGGCGGCCAAAATTTTCCACAAACACAGTGTGACTCAGGGGCAAGCATTAATCTTATGCCACTTGCCACTTTTCAAAAGCTGGGATTGAAGAAGCCAACACAAACTTCTATGACAATTGAGTTGGCGGATGGATCCATTGTGAAGCCACAAGGTATATGCGAGGATGTGCTAGTCAAGGTCGACAAATTCATCTTCCATGTTGACTTTGTGGTCATGGACATGCATGAGTTGGAAGGAGGTGAGATGTTATTGGGAAGGTCGTTCCAAGCTACGGCTGATGTAATTGCTGCCATTGGGCGAGGTTACTTGACACTTGGTATTGGTGATGATAGAGTTAAATTCAAATTACCACATGACTCATTGGAGACATCTCTTGACAACCCAAGTTAAAGGTATCTTTATGTCAAGCCTAGGACATTAAACAAGGGTGCTTGTTGGGAGGCAACCCAACTTTCGGTTCATTTTTATGTTTGGTTATGTTCTTTTATGTTTATGTACTTAGTTTTTGCTTAGGTTTTGATAATTTTTGTAAAAATGGTACCCTAACTCATGTTTTGAAGTGTGCAGAATGGTAATGTTGATACTATTGAAACCCATGTCGATAGTATCGAGTTTGGATCAAAAAATGCTGAAGAAAAGTCGATACCATCGACCCTAGGGTCAATAGTATCAAGATTCCTGAAGATTTACAGAAAAATTGGTGACAGTAAAGTCGATACCATCGACCCTAGGGTCGATAGTATCGACACTTTTGAGTTACCAGGCTTTTAGATGCATCGATTTAGCAAAATTGTTGAGTCTGGGTCGATACCATCGACCTTGGTCGATGGTATCGACACCTGCAGGACAGCTACATAAAACAGGTCGTAAAAGGTATCGAAACGAGATTTTTTCGAACCGTTTTTTGCAGAGGAAAGATGGATGAAGCAAGTCACGTCTTATAACCACTAAGACACAAAAATGGGCCACAAAAAGGAGGGATATAGCAAGCATCACTTGGTCCACTTGACCATCTAACCATCCTTCTTCACCACACTTCAAAGCAAACGGTACCGTTATTCCACCTCTTAAGCGAGAATGTTGACTATGAGGCCATAGTCATATTCAAGCTTAGGGGGGGTGTTGGAACAACCCTCTATCTTAGTTTTTACTTACTTATTCTGTTGATTTTACTTTTGAGATATTAGTTGTTTTTATTTCTAGGTTTACTGCTTTTGTAGGATCCACATCTATCTAGTGTAATATGTGGAGCAATAAATGCATGGTTTCAATTGGGAGTTTTACTCTTGGGTTGTGTGCACATAAAAAATGAGAATTTTGAGAACTTTTTTTTTGAGCTTATTCTTGTTAGTAATTGAGTTGCATAACTGAGGAAGTGCTTGGGTGAGCCAGCTTCAGGACATGGGGACATGAATGACCATCTTTATTGTCCAAGGAAAAGTGATTGACAAGGATGTTTGAGCCCAAACTGACCAAACGCTAACATGACCTTAGACTAAAGTTTAAGAGAGAAATCCTTCAGTTACCCTGTACACAGGTCTTTAGAGAGGTACATATGATATTTTCAGAAGGTTCTGTCAATTAGTCTTGTGATCTGATCCACCGCAATTTTATTCACACTCCACCATAAGAAATGGGAGCACATTATTGTCTTTCACTTTTTGATTGCATCTCATGTAGATAGGTCTTGCATGATATCTATTTTCACATATTTTTTTGCATGAAAATGAAAGAAAAAGGATAGAGTAGTTATACATGCACATTATCCTTAGGTGTGTGTCATTTAATTGCATAACTATCATTATGTAGTTGCATTTGCATCTTTTGAGCATATTGTACACCATGTATCTTATGTTACTCTGAAAACATTAAAGTGGTGAGCTTGATCCATACCCTCCAAATAGAATGCTTCAAATGTATAATTTATGTAACAAGAAGTGAGCCCGACAAATAATTCATTGTCATCTATGAAAATAAGGGATTGAAAAAAAATTGAAGAAAAATTGAAAAAAAGAGAAGAAAAAAAAAAGAATTGAGAAGTAATAAAGAAGAAGAGGGAGAAAGGAACATGTTCTCACCCTAGAACTAAGAAGAATAAGCACATGGTGTAGTTTTCTTAGATATTCCATCTCACCTTGAGACGGAATGATAGTGCATGCATCATTCCACCAAAAATATAGCATTAGGACATTTTCACTTGCATTTTGCATCATGATAGGTCATTAATTTTTGTATTGCATGATTGACTGTTATGTGCTTCCATCTCTTCCACAACCACCTATCCCATCCACCTGTTTCTCTAATCGGTAGGCCACTCATGATATTCTCCTCAATCATTAATATCAGGAGATCTGCTTCCATTTAGATGGTAGTTAGGAAATGAGCAACGTAGATAGGAGATCACAAGATGCATCAAGTATGGACCATATGAGTTTATCATATTAACTACTTTAATTGATAGTGTTTCACTGATTGGGGGACAGACATCTTTTACATAGGTCTTTGGTCGCCTGGATGGCAGTTAGTGTTCAGTGGTCAATGAGGGCCGGTTTGTGGAAAGAAAGTGGGGATGATGTAGATTCATTTTATGTATTTATGTCCTATTGCTGACTTATCTCAACCAGATCCAAAGTTTTGTTGCTCGAGGACGAGCAAGGTTTAAGCTTAGGGGAGTTTGATGCATGGGTTTTGAGTCACTATTATAGGCTTATTTTATATCTGTTTTATACATGTATTTGTCATTTTCTTGATTATATTTGCATAATTCACTATAATTGGCCTTTAAACTCTTTTTGTATCAAATTATACTTCTTTTATCATATTTATATGATTTTATATAATCCCCGGACTTATACACATATTTCGGCACTTTTTCAGGCACTTTTGCATTGTCCAGAGTCGATACTATCGACCCTGGTGTCGATAGTATCGACATTTTATCAGAAAGCAATCTCAAAACGCGATCTTGGAAGGAAAAACCTGTATCATGGTCGATACCATCGACCTGGGGGTCGATACTATCGACAGTGTTGGGATCTGGCAATTTTCTGCACTAAAACGGAGCGTTTTAATCCGACGGTTGAGCTTTTTCGGAGCCGTAAAGTGGTCCTATGACCTAAGAAGAGCACAGACGGCCCGAGGGGGATTTCATATCGTGTTGCACAACATCCAAGAAGGAGAGAGAGAGAGAGAGAGGAGACAAGAGACGAAGGCCGTCAACCGAGCGATTCGGGCACCTCCGACGGGCGATTTTGCTCCCGGAAGACTGCAAAGCGCACGTTTCTCGAGGAAGATCTCCAGGAACACCTTTATATCAGGGGTTACACGAGTTTGCTCCATGTTTCCCATATTTTTCTTCTCTACTCCTATGTATTTTCCATTGTCAACCATGCGGGGCTAATCCCCTTAATCTTTAGGACCGGGAGTAGCCCGGGGAAGCATTGTATGATATTTTTATCATAGTAATTCATAATTTGTCTCCTAAATCTATGGTATGCTTTCATTTTCTCAATTATATTATTATACTTAATCACCATAATGATAATCTAATGCCTTTAATTACTTTGAAAGAAGAATTAACGATTGAAAAGAGACGAAATTCACATTAATTAACAAATCCCTTGAACAAGGTGATGTACGGTTAATGGTGGAATCCCAGAGGTCGATTCTAATGCACCTAGTTTAGGGTATAGGTTACTACGACGGTGGAACCGACCTAGACTTAGGTAGTGAATTGCACCATGACAGTGGACAATTCTGACTACAGGCCACTACCCAGATTGAGAGATGAACTTGAGTAGCTATATGGAAATTCATACAATGAAAACCCACGGTGAAACCGCAATCCTAAAGATCTCCATTTGAATTGATTAAACTAAACCCTTAATCGATTGCTCTATTTTATTTTATTTTCTTTTATTTTACAACAACTCTCAAACTCTTTTAATCGGTTTAGCTGATCGCAACCAGTTAGTAGTAGTCTACTAAAATTCTTGTTTCCCTGAGTTCGACTCGGGCCTCATAAGGCCTATATTACATTGATACGTATACTTGCGTTTGCACGCACGGTTTACGCGTGTCAGTTTTGAGTCAGAATTATAATACTTAGGGTTTAAGACCTAATATGCTTTATCATTATAATCTCGAGTTGCATAATCAAGATAGTTGCTCTAAATGATCTAAAATGCTTAACTTGGTAATTAGGGTTTCACCTAATATCTAAATAGGATTCATGACCCTAATGAACTGTGATGAGATGAGATAAGGGTTTGGTACCCTTATTCCTTACCCAAACTCGAACCCTAGTTTAGGATGTATGTTAGATTAGAATTTTTTGAATATTATTGGTGACACTTTAAAGTATACATCCATGTAGATAATGTTGATTGATTATGTTGAATGCTTGAATGTTTGTATATATTCTTGAAGTACATGTTGCTTGGTTTTTGTGTGGAAATGAGATACAGGGTTACGATTATGAATAATCACTCTTATAAACTTATGATGTTTTTTGAAGTTTCACGAGAATGGATTGTTGTTTATTTACTTCCTCAAAACTATAAGGCCCTATGTGTATCACCTTATGTGAGCATAACTTGCTAGAACCCAGTTTTCTAATACTGGAGGATTGAATGTATAGGTAGAGATAGAAAGTCATTATGGAAATGACTAATGATCAAGTCTGGAAAGGAAGGTAACTGAGAGGTCAATCCCATATGGGAAGGCCAATAGAATGCATGTCGTTATGTATGTCTAGAGAGCCAATCATCTAATGATTTAAAGGAGGCATTAGATATCTGATTTGATAATGATAAAGATAACTCTGTCTATTAAGTTTGTCTCAATCATGAGATGATGACACAAACATGGTAAATGTCTAAGGAATGATGTTACTCGATAGCATATGTCTTCAGGTTGAGGACCTGAACAATGAGATCATATGTATGATAAGAGGACATGCATTCTTGTTATGTCCCTAGTCAAATATTATTATGAAAGCAAAATAAATAATAGTAATACATAAGACTATAGTTTGTGTCAGTTGATGACATAATCTCATTAGTCATGACATGTAATATCTAACCAAACACATAGGTACTTGTTAGAGAATAATATATCAGACAGACCCACCTTGAGAGTGATACATGGATACTATGGAATGGTAGTCAGAACAACTCTCACAGTGATAGTGATGATTGTAGTTCTTAGACATGAAATCACTATACTCATCACATGTTGTTTGTTGTACTTTGACATTAACCAATGATACCTTGAATAAAGGTTTCTAGAAAGGTGATGCTCATGTACTGTGTGACACATGGGGATTGAGTGTGAGTGATGTAGATGAGATTTGTCCCTCCTACAGGAGATTGATATCTTGTCCACTTGATAAGAGAGACTGAGAAATGTATGTCCATACTCGTGTGACTCAATATGTGATATGTGAGCTCACATGCATCTTAGATGGTCTGCTCTAGCTCTAGGAACATGAATTGAACGTTGATAGGATGATGATTCTATGACTCGATTTCAATCTAGATATCATATTCAAAGAAATTATACCATCATGATAACATTGATCACGCATTGTAGGTTAAAGTTGTTCTCCAACTTTACAATTACATGGGTAGCAATGTTCTGTTGCTAGATATCACTCATTGTTTGTGACGTCATAAGTTCGTTACGGACTGTCACTGTCAATGTAATTTGGGACCTATAAGGTGACACACAGAGGATGCACTTAGAATAGGAATTTATTCATGAATGATGATTAACTTGATTACTAAATTATTTAGGTATTCAATTTAAACAATGGTTGAAAATTGGTTGATTGGCCTTTGAACTGACTGGTTCAAGTGTTGAACTGATCAATTTAAGTGTCAGGTCAATTGGAAACAACATTGGCTGAACAATACATGAACCAGGGCATGAACCAACTGATTCAAGGTCTGAGACAACCAATTTAAGTGTTGAACTATCTGGTTCAATGATCAATTCAACCGGATCATAGATTGATGTTGACATCATGTTTTTTACATTAATCGAATATTGAATGCCAATGTGATTCAAAATAGGAAAGCATATGAACCGACTGGTTCAAGGCTTGAACTGACCGGTTCAATAGTGAACTGACTGGTTCACCATTTGTAGCTTCTATAAATTTATTTAATTTTATCTCATCGACATCTGGATGAACTGGAAACCTTGACCGTGGCCATCCTATATAGGGGCTAGTCTAGGCTTTCAGGGATATAATAGTTCTCTCTGGCAAGTTGTTGTCCTCTCTGGTTGTGGTGACCAAGACATCACAAGCAAGTCCTACCCATAAAAGGGAAGGACAACCATGGAGAGATAATATAAGAGAGCAAACTAGTCCTAATAGGTTGATGTTTGAAGGGAAAACTCCTTCCCATTGGCTCTGATAGCACAACATGGAGTTCTCGATGGTCTGTGTGGACTACTCTAGAGGTGAGGAGGCCTTTACCATCTCCTAGGAGGAGGACATCAACCGCCCTCCATGGTGTTGGACTATGAGGCCATTGTTGATGACTGCTCGAGTGTTACTTGAAGAAGAAGCACACTGCTGCAAGAGTTGGCGTTAAACTTACTCCAAGACCAGGTATATCTCTTGCTACCCTCTTTCCTAGATACATTGTTGTTGACGAGATCTGCTGGTTTGAGAATTAGGCATTAAAATTTTTATTTCAGCTGCCTTATCTATTGCCTTGATTTCCCGACAGTGATATCAAAGCCACATCAATTTATAGTATATCAGGGATTTAAATCAATGTGATCAGATATATTTTATTGCTTGCAATGTAAATATTAAAATTATTAATGTTCATATTCGATTAAATACCACATACAATATATGTATATGTATATATATGTATATATATATATGTATATATATGATACAATACATATATGCAATCAATATGTGTCACCCTAAGAGTTTATTTATGGTGGATGTAAGCATGGCTATATCCAAATCCCCTATGGGTTGTGTTCTTGGTTATTTGGTTTATTTCCTATGGTTATTTGGTTACATACCAAGTCTTTTCCCTCCTTTATAAATGTAAATTAATGCTCCTATTCCTATATTCCCCTTTAATGTAACTTGATATTTTCCCTTTTACAATGTAATATGGAGTAGATAGTTGGAATTTATGTTTCTCGTGAGAAGGCATCAATTACCAAATGAACTGATTGGCTCAAATATTGAATCGATTGACTGGACGACTGAGGAGGCTATATGATAGGAGGAACTGATTGAACGGTGGTCCAACTGATTGACTGGAGGAATCTAAACATTGCTTGAACTTGAAGACCAAACGACCGATCCGAGAGACTAGTTGACTGACCAGAAGGTGACCTAATTGGTTCAAGAGTTGATTGATCCACTTGGACTGTTTCCAGCATAGTTATTTTTCAACAACATGTTGCCACATATGATGTGGACCTTAGGTGGTAGTAATTCTTGTGTCTCCAAGGAATTATAATAGTATGTCCATAACCACCGCTTGTATATTTCTGATTGCATGTTTTTCATTTGTGGTTATAGAATGAATATGATACATAAGTATGTGATGATTGGATATGTATATGTACTTATATAAAATCCCTCAATAAATATTAAGTCTAAGATGCTTTCCATAGGTATCACACGTGAAAAGCTTGATAGGCCAAGCGTGGGCATGCCCTAGCATGGTGTGTTGTCTATCTCGTGGAAGTGTGATCGTAGATATGTGAATCTACCCTAACAAGGTGTATATTCTATTGTGTTGGCTTATGGGTCAGGCTTAACTAGGTGACCTTAATAGGATTAAGTGCCTATAAACATACAAATAGGATATAGCAAGTAGTTGTGCATACCATCTATCCAAAAATCGCATGAGATGCAATTGGAAAAAGTTGGTTGGATATCAACTTAATTATTTTGAATCTTAGCTCACTAGAAGGTTGTAGGTTGCAATCTTCTGAATTGGTAGTGAGGGCTATCAATTTGAACAAAATCGTGGGAGCTACAATAGTTTGAAGGCCTTATTAATATTGTTAAACTTGTCAAATCAAATCAAATCAAAAGTATTTTGACTAAAACTATAATCTTTTGTAGAATCTAATGGAAAATGAATCATTGTTGCGATCAGTTCTTAACAAGGACAAACTAAATGGGACAAACTTCCATGATTGGTTTTGGAGTTTGAGAAGGGTTCTCAATGATGAGCATAAGCTTTATGTCCTGGATACACCAGTGCCAGAGTAATCTACTCCTGACGCACCTAGCACTGAGGTGGATGCTTATTAGAAGTGTTCCAATGATTCCTTAGACATTAAGCACCTTATGTTGAGATGTATGAACTATGATTTGCATAAACAACATGAAAACATGGATGTTCTCGAGATGATAATGCATATTAAGAATCATGTAAAGTAAGAAAGGTATAATGTCTCTAAAGCATTGTTGGAGTGCAAACTGACAGAGGGAGACCCAGTAGAGTCGCATGTGCTAAATGTGATTGGGCATGTGGAAGATCTAGAGAGACTATGATTCCCTTTAGGTAAAGAGTTGTCCACAAATATGATTCTACAATCATTTCCTAAATCATATAGCCAGTTTATCGAGTGTTACTACTTGAGTAACTTGGCCAAACCCCTATCAAAATTACTTGGCATGTTGATTAATGCCAAAGCAAGAATGAAGAAGGACAAACCTGTGATGATGATCAGTAGAGTGAGGTCTAATGACAAAGGCATGGCCAACATGAGTTCTAAGGCTAAGTTCAAGTCCAACTCTTCTGCACTCAAAATGAGGAGAAGGGTAAGTGAAAAAGGAATTTGTCCTTTTCACTAAAGAAACTAAGGAATAAGAAGAAAGAGATAGAGATATCCACGTAAGGGCCTAAGAAGAAGTAAGCTAGAACTTTGTGGAGCAAGGGTTTTTGCCACTACAACTGGAATCTATCATTCAGCTTGATGGGCATGTAACAGAGTTAGTGAATTGCTATTATGTACCTGCCATTGATGAAAACATCATGTATCTTATATGGATAAGAACATTATGAATAAATTGATGTTCCATTCTAAAAGATGAGATATTATATGGAAATGCCCTATGTCTCATAATCTATACTCGATAGTTGTAGAGTCAAATGTGTATGACACATATATTGAATGACTTGATGACTCAAACAAAAGTGTGAAAATGAGAAATGCATTTCTAGAATCCATAATGATGGTTATCTAGACTCTTTAGATTATTCAACCAATAGATACATGCAAATCTTATTTATTAGGCAATATGACAAAAGCCTCTTCACTAGATGTAGTGGGAGAATGACTATTCTATTAGGGCTCATACATACTAATGTATATAGACCTTTTAGAATAAATTGTAGAGGTGGTTAATAGTACCTCATTATATTTACTATTGATCTCTATAGATATGCAGATTGTATTTAATGAAATATAAGTCTAAATCTCTTGAAATGTTCAAGAAGATTATGAATGAAGTACATAATTTGGTATACTGATCTATGCCATTCCTTCAAGTATACCTGACAAATCGAGAGGTGTAGCTTATTAAGACACTTTGATATGATTGATGTGGAAAATTTCTAACCAAGAGTTTTAGGACCTTCTGAGAGACCATGATAACGTATCATGATAAATTCCACTTGAAACACAATGATTGTGTATCAAAAAAAAGGAATCACACCCTGTTAGTCATGGTGTGATTATCAATAAAATCTACTTGGCCTTCCAATTTCCTTTTTGGGCACATGCTTTACACTAAACAATGTACCGTC
The DNA here is from genome assembly GCA_963693085.1 of Alisma plantago-aquatica. Taxonomy (NCBI): domain Eukaryota; kingdom Viridiplantae; phylum Streptophyta; class Magnoliopsida; order Alismatales; family Alismataceae; genus Alisma; species Alisma plantago-aquatica. Next base: position 508,985,021 of record OY856411.1, on the reverse strand, counting down.
TAAAATGGTTCAAAATACACCATATGAGATAGGTCATGGGAGGTGTCCTGATGTCTTTTATAAGGATTAGGATTGAAAGCTTGTGTAAGAAAATAGTTTCTTGAAAAGCTTTGTCCACAAATCACATAAATGTTATTTTGTTGAATACTACTTTTATATCCTAATCCAACAAAAAAATTGTCAGTTGCCAGGATGGCTCTATTCTTAAAAGTAATTTCATTCTAAAGGAATCAGTGGGAGAAAAATAGAACTCAAAAAGTTCGAGACTAGAAAGAAAACATTGAACCGAAAGAGGTAAAAAAGGAACAATGAGAATCACAAATTGTTGTGGAATCTCAAGTTCCTTATGTAACACAAAACCTCATAGATCTTGTAGAACATGCTTTGAGTTTGAAAGATTATGATATCTTATAACTCAAGAAGGCAGTGAGTTGGTTATAGATGATGAGCCAACAATCTACCTAGAAACTATTGAGGGACTAGAGTCTGAGAAATGGCTTGAGGCCATGAGATCCAAGATGGAGTCCATGTAAACCAACAAGGTATGACTATGGTGGATCCACCTGAATGGGTAAGACCCATAGAGTGCATTTGGGTCTTTGAGAAAAGACCAACATGGATGGTAGTGTACAATCCTATAAGAGCATATTGGTTGTAAATATTTCAAACAAGTTCAAGATGTTGGATATGATGAAATCTTCACCATTTGCCATGGTTAAATCCATCAGGATCATGCTTGCTATGGCAACTTATTACGACAATCAGATTTGGTAAAACGGATGTTAAAAATGCATTCCTTAATAGGAATAATGTAGAGGATGTGTACATGAAACAAACTAGAAGGTTTTATAAATCCAATTATTGCAAATAAAGTTTAAAAGCCACAAAGGTCAATATGTGGATTGAATCAAGCGTCTCATAATTGGAATCTTAGATTTGACAAAATAGTCAAATAGTTTGACTTTAGTCAACAGGAAGAAGAAATATGTGATTACAAGAATTTAGTGCATATTAATATTCCACATGATGATGAGGAATAGCATCCTTATCCTGCAAATTTTGTTAAAACTTGACTGGGAAGTATCTTCTCTATGAAGGGCTTAGGAGAAGCATCCTATATGACTAGAATCAAGATCTATGGAGATAGATCTATAAGGATTCTTGACCTAAGTAAGATCACATATGTTGGCAAGATGCTAAAGGGGTTCAGTATGTAGGACTCAATGAGAGAAAATTTGCGAAATTAGTCTCTCTAGAGTCTAGTGTCTTTGTTCTTCTGAAGAACAAGAAAAACATGAGTAAGATGCTAAATGCAATTAGATTTGTCGTGTAGGTAATGTTGTGTACTCATCCCATTATCTAGTATGTATTGTACACGATGAGAAGAAATTTGTCAAATCCCAGTGAAAGTCATTGGACTGGTATAAAGTACATGCTTAAGTACTTGAGAAGCACTAAAAGGATCAGTTCCTTGTTTATGGTAATAAGGAAGAGTTGGGTGCAAAGGGTTACGCCGATTACAATCTAAATTTGTGTTTGACCTAAAAATAGAAAAAGAATTATAATATGGAAGAGTTCCAAGCAAGACACGGTTGCTAGTTCTACAATAGATGCCAAGTATCTCGGTGTTATGTGAACATTAGTAAATATTGTATGGATCAAGAAGTTCATATAGATGAACTTGCGGGAGGTTACAAACCATTGATGAAACTGTAGAGATATTGTATCAACAATGGAGCTATTGGATAGGCTGGAAATCACAGATAGCATACTACATCACTTAAATCTCATACGAGAGGTCGTACAACAAAGAGATGTGAAAACTTGCAAAATATAGACTAAGAGAAAACGTTGCTAATCCGCTATAATAGTGCTTATGGAGTAGCAACATGATGGAAATGTTGAGATCACTTAGAATAAGATTTGTGGGTGATTGGCTCTAAGTGCAAGTGGGATTCGGTTGGTATGTATGCCCAGAGAGTCAATCATATGATGATTACAATGAGGCATGAGATACATGATTTGATAACGACAAAGGTAGTTCTATATATTATGTTTGTCTCAATCATGAGATGATGACACAAACATGGTAGATGTCTAAAAAATGATGCTACTCGATGACATATGTATTCAAGTTGAGGACCTAAACAATGAGATCATATGTATGATAAGAGTACATGCATTCTTTTTATGTCCCTATTTGGATATTAAGGTGGAAGCAAAATAGACTATAGTAATACATAAGACTAGAGTGTGTGTTAGTTGATGACAAAATATAATTAGTCATGATATGTGATATCAAACTAAACACATAGGTACTTGTTAGAGAACGGTGTATCGGACAGACCTACCTTGAGAGTGATACATGAATACCATGGATGGTAGTCAAAATCAGCTCACATAGTGATAGTGGTGATTGTGGTTCTTAGACCTAAAATCACTACACTCATCACATGTTGTTCATTGTACTTTGACACCATCCAATGTGACCTTGAATAAGGGTTGATATATAGGGGATTCTTGGATACTCTGGGACACATGGGGATTGAGTTGAGTGATGTAGATGGGATTTGTCCCTCATACAGAAGATTGATATCCAAGCCACTCGATAAGCGAGATTGAGAAATGTATGTCCATACTCTTGTGACTCAATATGTGATATGTGAGCTCACATGCATCTCAGACAGACTACTCTAGTTCAAGGAACATGGATTGAATGTTGAGAGGATAAAGATTCCATGCCTCAAGTTCAAACTGGATATTAGAGTCAAAGGAACTACACGATCACGATAACACTAATCATGGATTGTAGGTTGAAGTTGTTCTCCAACTTTCCAATTACTTGAGTAGTAATGTTGTTTTTCTAGATACCGCTCATTGCTTGTGATGTCACAAGTTAGTTATGGACATTCACTACCAACGTAATTTTGGACCTATAGGGTCACGTACATAGGATGCACTTGGAATAGGAGTTTATTCATGAATGATGTGTAACTTGATTACTAAAGTATTTAGGTATTCAATTTAAACAACAATGGTTGAAAATTAGCTAACTGAACTATGAACTGATCGATTCATGTGTTGAACTGGTTGATTCAACTGTCAGGTCAATTGGAAATAATACCTAAACCACGGCATGAACTTATCGGTTCACTAAGTGAACTGACTGGTTCAAGGTTTGAGATGACCGATTTCATGTGTTGAACACCCGGTTCAATGATCAAATTTGATTGGATCGAGGATTGATGCTGACATGATATTTTTGCATTAATTGAATATTGAATGCCAATGTGATTAAAAAAATATCTTTGAATGTTATAACAATGAATCTAACATCAAACTTTGTATAAGATCTGAAATATAAATCTATCTTCTTTCTTTAGCTTATCTCTTATCTTTTTACTTTATAGTATCTTTCTCTAGAGACATGTACTCTGGTACTTGGGTCTCATGACCTGCACTAAGGTGCATGGGTCACATAACATGTACTTTAGGACTGGGTTATGTCTCTGAATTGTCCTGCACTCTGGTGCCTGGGCCACATGACTTGTACAAAGGGACTAAGTCATGTCTCTCTTATCTTATTCTCTTCCATTATACTTATAAATGAGATTATGTACATTCTCTGAACTAAGGCATCTTTTATTTACAACTTTTATCTGACTGTGGCCACCATTATACAATAAGTCCTCCTGAATTGGCGTATCTACGCCCTGAATTGGTACCAAGGTACCTATGAATTGGCACTACATGCCTCTGAATGACACTGAGGTGTCTCTGAATTGGCATAACTACGCCCTGAATTGGTGTTGCAACACCTCTGAATTGGAGTAAACACTCCTCTGAATTGGCAACAGATGCCTCTAAATCGTCCTGGGACTACTGAATGAGGACTTATCATATAATGTCTTATGTGAAGGTTTCAACTTAATTATCTTAAGTCTAAACTTATTTAATTCTTAATCTGAACTGAAGTTGAATACTTATTGCTTTACTAAATTCTGAATCTGAACTTATCTTATATTCAAATTAAACACTGATAGTCGAACTTATCTAAAACTGATTACGGAGTAATGAGCAGGTACTAAATTCTAAATCTGAATTTGAATCTGAATCTTTTATTCTTAAGTGATAAACTGAATCCACAACTGAATGTGAATATGAATCTCAACTACTTCATAATTGAGATTTGGTCTAAAACCCTTATCATGTATCGTTATTCAAAATTTGGCTACTCACACAATGAGTAGTCTAAGTCTGAATCTAAATCTAATATCCTTATTATATGGATAGTCCTTAATCTAATGCTCCAATCTGATAGAAATGACTTAACTACTTTTGATACTAAATATATGACAACTAAGCCTAAAGGCTTAGGGAAAGGATCTGAACTAAATATGGGAATACGAAGTATATGGGAGTTCTCAAGTATCAAATATATAAAAGAATGTGATTTCTTACAAGATGATTCAATTTTTGTAAAATCTCATTAAGTCTGATCTCAATACATTCGTATGAACTTAAATCTTAAATATTAAAGTAGAAATCATATAGAGTCTCATCCTGCAACTTAATCATGACTTAATGTCTCATAATTAGATAATATCATCATAAACTCATGTTACAGTATATTCTAATCCCAATAGTACCTTTATCTCGGAAATTGGGCCATGGTCTACCATGTGCATCACCCATATTCTCACATAATACTTAACTTTTTAAACACTAATCTTTGTAAGGAATCTATTTCACTTCTTAATTCTTAGATCGCTACATATATAAGAAACCTTGATGACATGTTCCTACTTGAATCTTAGTACACAATTATATCTGTAAATGAGGGGAATCTTAACAACATGTTCTACTTGAAAAATAGGAAATCATATGAACTAATTGATTCAAGGCTTGAACCAATCGGTTCACATGTGAATTAATCAGTTTCCTATTCGTAGCTTCTAGAAAATTAATAAAATTTTGTCTCTTCGACTCCCTAATGAACTGGAAACCCTGAACCTGGCCATCTAATATAAGGAGGGTAGTCTAGGCTTTTAGAAATACAATATTCTCTATGACAAGTTGTTGTCCTCTTTGGTTGTGGTAACCAAGAGAGATCGAGCAAGTCCTACCCATAAAAGGGAGGGATATCAAGACAGAGATAACACAGGAGAGCAAACGAACCCTAGCAAGTTGATGTTTGAAGAGACAAATCCTTCTTGTTAGCTCTAATAGCACAATGTGGATGGCCTTTGCCACCTGTTAGGAGGACACCGTCAACCGTCATCCGTGGTGTTGTACAGGATGTCGTTGCTGACGACTGCTCGAGTGTTTCTTGAAGAAGAAGCATGTTGCTGCAAGAGTTGTCGCTGGACTTGCTCCAAGACTAGGTATATCTCTTGCTATTCTCTTTCCTAGATAGATTGTTGTTGACACAATCTGCTAGTTTGGGAATGGGGCATTAAAAATTTTGTTTCCACTGCCTTATTTGTTCCCCCAACTTCTGAACAATACCAAGCCCAGAAGGGAAGGTCACCAAGAGGTCAAGCTCGAATGGGAAGGTCAACAGAATACCAAGCCCGAAATGGGAGGTTATGTGTGTCCACTATAGGGACAAGACCCTGTGAGATGGTATATCATAGAGATTAAGCAATCAAGGTTTGAGGAGTTATAATAGAAAATGCAAGTTTGATTATTTAATGATGATTACTGATATAATTGTTAGGTTGTTACACCTACATGCACATATTTTGGTTGTACCACATACACAATATAGTAATATATTGACTGTGTTTTGATTGTCGGTGTTTTAGGTAACTACCAGATATGAAGATATCACAGGACATGGTGAACCAGATAAAATCAATTGAAGATACTAAAGCTAAGTCAGGAGGATTAGTTAGATGTAAACTTGTTATCATATGTAATAGTTTTCATGTTGAAAATTCATGTAACTCATTGGTAGAGTTTCATTATACACTTGGTAAACATTATTTGCAAAATAATGGAAATCGTTTGCTATTATTTATTATTTACTAAATTAGGATCTTGGGAATTTAGGTAATGGATCTCGACTTTATGGTCCTTTATTAATTGGGGGACACTAAAAAGTGAGGTCGTTACAAGACTGCTCTCTTGAACAAGAAAGATGTTATTGAAAGAAATCAAGGCTCTACTATTTTCCAGATCATGTTGTTCTTCCAGTCATGAATCTGTTGAAAGAGGTCGTTTCGCCTACACGTAGGCGATAAGAAAATACACCATCGGGGTAGGTCAACGGTTGTTAGGTACCACAACAAAAAAAATTAAGTCAAGAGTAAGAGAGAGAACAGAGAAGAGGATTTCTCACACTCAAGTTACAAACTCCAAGAGAGAAATTCTCCCAAGCAGTAGACACGTAAGGCAATAGGTAGTAGGTTTTAGAATATAAATGCCAATTGCTTTGAGTCTGTGACTTGTTTAACCCTAAGCCCAAGGGCCTTATCTATAACACTTCTACATTCAGTCTATTCTCGATTTGACACATAAAACCCATTCTTGTACACATAAAAGGAATATGAGAAGCCTCTTTCCAATTTAGAAAGCATTGGTTAAACAATTAGTAAAGTAGTTATCTACTTGTGCAAAAAGAAGACAGGAGATGGAAGACAATTTCCCAATCCTATTCCTAGGTTGTACATAAGACAAAATTTACCTTTTTCCTCCATACTCCATGTGTACTAGTTGCACCTAAATTGGGCTTAACACATGCTAACTAGTATTAGCAAAGCTACTATAGATAAAAAAAATACCTCACAAAGTCTAATGTGTGGTGTGCTCTTCCACTCAGTCCCCGGTATGTGTTTTCAATAGGTGCCTTTCAGCTTGAACCTTGTCTAAGTTATCCAACATAGACACTGTAGGAACTAGGTGAATTGATGTCATGAACATGAACCTTGAATGCAAGAGTATCAGTTGGTAACAACACAATAAAGATAATGGAAACAAATAAAAATGTTGCATTAAGGCCATGCATCCAGATCATAAATTGTTATTGGTATCAAGGAACAACCTAATTTCCCTATTGTGGCCTAAACACCATCAGCCATTTAGTTGGAGTCTCTAAGGATGTACTACTAGCATCCTATCTTAGGACTCAACACCATTCAAAGACTATATCTTACTAATTTATCATCACGTTACTAACATATTTTCATGGGATAGACAAATAGATGCTAAAAGAATCAAGTAACTTACACAGAGTCAACCAATTCACGCAAAAATTTGTTATTACCACATTGAACCCAATTTTTTGGATCTCCACTCTTTTGGGTTGGGATACTACTGCCTACAAATCACAAGGTGTTTCAAACCCATCCCCAAAGTCATTTTCTCAACTAAGGCCAAGGCAAAACCTTTAGTAAAAGGTAAGTTGTATTTTATTTTGTAGCTACATAATCCACAACTGCAACCCCATTAGATACTAGCTCCCTTACAAACTTGTCTAATTTGGATGTAAATATATTATTTTTTATTGTACTTGAAATTCTTTGTCTTGATTTTAGTTGTTGTTCTATCACTGTGAAGTGAAATTATAGGAAGCACCTTCTTTACCATAGGTAAAATAGGCATAAGTCCATGTAACAGTTCAACTTCCAATCCAATTTTATCTAAAGCATGCAACTCAACTTCAAAGGTGGACTGAGATAATGCGATATGTTTCTTAGACCTCCAGGCAACAATACCTCCTCCCAACATAATACCTATCCTAAAACATTGTTTCTCCCAAAGTTCATGGCAATCTAACCTACAACATTATATCCTTTGACTACATAAGGATATTTTCCATAATGCAGCCCAAGGGAGTTAGTTTCTTTGATATACCTCAATACTAGTCAAGAGCCTCCCAATTGGTCTTTTTAGGATAATTGTTGTATCTACTTAACTTTCTCATGGCAAACACAACGTCTGGACATGTCTGATTCAAAAGATACATCAAACTTCTAATAATATGAGTGTATCGTGATTGAGACACATGAACACCTATATCATTCTTGGACAAGGGCTTGTATGAAAGGTTCATGTGATGTGTATTCAAACCTCTTTAATATATTCTCAACATAGTGAGACTGAGAGAGTGTAATACCATCGGTAGACCTAGATTTTAACCCCTAAAGTCACATCAATAACATCCATATCTTTTATCTCAAACTTGCTACACAAGAATAATTGTCTCATTTCGTACTTTCATATTGAATCAAAAAGTAGGATATCATCTACATATAAGCGTAAGATGGCATACATATTGTTAATGATCTTGCAGACACTTTTCAAAATCATTAGATATGAAGCCAAAATATGATATCACAGGATCATACTTTTCATGCCACTATTTAGGGGCTTGTTTTTAGTCATACAAAGACTTAACAAGTTTACAAAGTTTGGATTCATTCTCACGTCCCATAAAACCCTCATATTGTTCCATGTGTATCTCTGATTGTTCTTTTTCGTGGGTCAAAAGTGTAAACATGATTGTCCAATCAAAGAGATTGAACTTTAAATTTATACCCGGCTAGAAGAGACGTCTGTAACTATATACAGAGTCTTTGTAGTAGTGTGGGGTATAACACAGGGACAATGAGAACAATAGAATAAGAACGAGAGATCTTGACTTAGATTAGTCTAACTAATAAGTGAAATTGGTGGTGTTCTGATTAAGGAATGATTTAATCTAATTGAGCAGTAAAATCTAAGTTTAAGAATACTAAAAGAAAGAAAGAAAAAGATGAATTGAGAAACAATTATAAAATAGGACTTTGATTGGGTTCACTAATCAAGCCAACCACAACAATGTAAAACTTTCACTCTTATTTTATACATGTTCTCTACTCATTTTGCAAACAATCATAAGTAATTATTTATTCCTTCCTTCTCTCGAGATCCAGATAGATTTCTATCTGACGGGTTATCTCTCTCGAGGTAATGACAGAAAGATCAAGAAAAAATCGTATGACTTTTGTTATAGTAACTCCCCACTCTCGTATATCGTTACGATCATATACCCCAGGTCTAGTCGAAATTATACTCTTGAACAATACTCATATCAAACATCAGAAGAGGGTAGCTAATCATCAATCGACGCAGTAAAATAAGAGATGGGAACAAAACTTTTCAGAACATATGTCATAAAATAGAAAGATGAGCAATTACATAGTTAGGAGGGTCTGACGGCTGCTCTCAGCCTAAGTTATGGATCTAACCTCTCATGACATCAGAAGGAAACATGTTACAACTTGGACCAATCATGGTAAGAAGAAAAAAGAGAAAGTGGTCGACGGTTGCCAAGTCTAGAGGTTGTAGGTCTAGATTTGGACTTTGATTTCAGCTGCAGTCTTTCGGCCATTTGTCTCCAAAAAATGAGATTCGGGGGGATTCCTTTGTATGGTGACGGTTGCTTGGTATATATAGGAATAGTCCGAAGCATTAGATCGTCCAATAGAATTTGTAAAGTCCCAACATTTAATGCGACGGGACCCTGGCTGACAAATGACATCGTCGACAGGTGGCTGTTGACCGAAAGTGTCGACTGATGACTGTCCGGGAACGTTGACAAGTGGCTGCCGACCCGGACTGTCGATGTACTAGCTGTCGAGCAGTGTTGCCTTTGTATGCTGGTCGATACCACAGAGATTAATTGTTTTTGGGCTGTCGAGCCCTCTCTGTAATTGTCGACGCTGCTGGCTTTGAAGGCTCGTCCAAATCGATGGGTTGCAAATTGACTTTGTCGGGGTCGACGTTCTAGTTGCACATTCACTTGTCGATGAATGGAGAACTGAAGCTCGACAGGTGGCTGGGTGATCGATACTGCTAACACCAGGGACGTTGTTGCATGGAGAGGTCGATAGTGCTATGAGCTTGGCTTTGGCTGTGGAGTCTACTGACCAGGAAACGTCTCACGGTAATCGAGGTGCAGCGACTGTCGAGGACGGAAGGCATGCGGAAACGTTGTTGCACCGTCATCTTAGGCCTTAAATACATGCAAATGCAATTGATGGCCGTGTTTGATATTAGATAGGCATAAGATCGTGGATAGGCTATATTTAATCTTGGTCAATTAGCAACATGTTAATGACTTTTCATAAACAGTTTACATACCTCGTATTAAGGAGATCATTTAATTAATTTCCTTGGCGTCCGGTCAAATAATTCGATGAGTTTTCCAACCATCTGAACAATATGAATTCATTGGCTTATTTCCTTCCACCACCACGACCAATTTAACGGACAGAAATAAATTGTGTTTTGCGTTGCATGCAAACCAAAGATGCACTAATTAAGAAACTAAATTAGAATATGGACAAAAGTAATAAAAGAATAAGAATTAAACAATTAAAGGCATATCATGGCTAATAAAGGTACAAATTATAAGGTAAAATACATAGTAATATTGTACAAATTCGGGTGTTATTAACTGCCCCAAGCTTACAACTTGCTTGTCCTCAAGTAGGGTTGTAAATGGGTACGGGTAGACCCGCGGACCCGCAAATTCGGACCCTTAAAAAACCGGTCACGGGTCTAATTTTTTATACCTGCATATCCTTGGACCCGTATACCCTTGGACCCGCATATAAGCGGGTCCAATAATAGATATGCTTGGACCCAGATCCGCTAGACTCGTGTACCCGCTATACATAAGTAACTACTTAAATAATATGTTATATATAATACTTTACTAGTCTAATTAATATAATTCTTGACATTATATCCTACTCTAACCATAATAGGGTTGAGACTAGTCATATCATAAAGAATTAACTATTCTAGTTTCAATAATGAACATTATATGTAAACTTAAAAATCAAAATGTCTACTAATTTACATTACTTTCTACATAAGTTAAACGTTACAACGATGACTACAAATATGTAAACAATTAACTGAATTAATGTTAATGTATAAAATATAGCATTGTCTAATATAACTATTGCATGTTAACATGCTATATAATAACAATATCTAGTTGTCTTAAAATATATAGAACATAGTCATTTCTCTTACATAAATAATATGATATTTTATAGAACCGCTTACCCGCATACCCGCTATAATTGTGGGTACGGGTATGGTGCGGGCCCAGGTTTTGTATTATGCAGGTCTAGAATCGGAATCGGACCCGCTAAATTAGATGGGTATGGCCAGACCCGCACCATACCCACACCATTTACACCCCTATCCTCAAGCAAGATTCAAACTCAAATATCCTAAAATGAATCCAAAGATTCAAACTCAAAGATCCTAAAATGAGTCCAAATTGAGCCGGACAATAGGAAAAATAGTTTCAATTCACAAGTTGCCCAAGACATATTATTACATAATGAATCTCCATTGTACAAACAAACCTACTAATCTAAGATCAGAGAACTCTCAAGCATGTTTAAGTGATTCCACTACAGTCCAACAAGATTCATAAGGATGTAAACCATATATATGAATTAAAGCACAGTCACTTAGGAAATCAAAAAATGACAAAATGTGAGTAATGAGTTGTCATTAAGATTTTATGAAAACCAATCAAGTACGATACACATCTCACTTATTCATTTCCTAATGCAAAATATAAAAAATAAAAGAAAAAAACTCTAATGACTCGTGAGGTTCCCGATCTACATCAGGTTGATCCATGTAACGAACGATGGTCCCTGCAGTCCAAGTCAGTTGACTCAAAATAGTGAGATGATCTCCTCGTACCGTGCTCAAACCAACCATATTACTGGAAAATCTCATTAGTCTCCTAGGGGTTCATAAAAGGATTCTCTAATAAATTTGGATGACATTACCAGGCATGACATACCCACGTTTGTGAGCACAGTCATACACCCCCTGCGAATAAACCTTAATTCTCCTAAAAAATGATAATAGATCAATCATAATTTTATTCACTCTCAAGCTTTTAATATTAGATTCTAATCAATTGGTCATGGGTCCTAGCTATTTTGTAATTCTTTTCTTATAAAGAAAGGAATTATTTTTGGAACTTTTGGGCGATCGAGCCTCTTTAACTTATTTTAATTATTTTTTATTTTGACTCAATCTAATGTGGGAAAGCATGAAGACCATCATAGTAAACACTCCATCTTGATTAAACTCAAAAATCATCATCGCTCGTTCAAACCTTAGTGAATATTTTTATATGGTACAAAACATCCTTAGAATAATGTTAAATTGGTGAGAACATCACAAGGAGTTTTGATCTTACACTAGGTCCAACAATCAGGAACAAACCTTAGGTCAATCACTCATAACATGAAATAAGCATACAAGTAATTGTAAACTATGAGTAGCAACGCGTAATCTTAGAATTTATTACTAAAATTGTAAAAATGAATCAATGAGATGAATGATGTTGAAGGTCAATCAAATCTAATGATGATGGGGTCACTTAACAAAAGATGTGCATTAAACCTAGCATTCATACCAACATAGCCACTGTTGCAAAAATTTAAAAGTCACCAACAAATTCCTAAAATGTAAGAAAGCAAATATGGAGAACTGAAATAAAAAATAAAAATAGAAGAGATAGAAGGGCATACTGCCCTACCGCCCAAGCTTAAAATTATGCTCATCCTTGAGAAAATATAAACTTGGGACAATAGAGATGGCATGCTTTGCAGTCATCTGTCCTTAAAGGAAAGGGGGTCTCCCAACGATAGTGAAACTTGGATCCCAGATCCTAAGTTTTGGAAGAAAGGTCACCGTTGTTGTAACATTCCTGACATGGGTTATGCTTTAACCTTAGATATATTGCTTAATAAAGTAAATTATATACTTGCTCTTATTTCTTGAAAAGTAATTAAGGCCCAAGAGGAACTTATGTTTCAATTTCAGTCCTTTTTTAATAATGTTGAAAACAATGTTTTGCCTGTTTTGGACTAAAGTGCAAATTACCCAAGTTGAGGGGTTAAATTGCAAATGTTACATGGTAAAATGTTCCTCAAGTGTTGAAGCATCATAAGAATGAAAATGATGCAGATTTATGGCTTGTGTAAGTCTGAGTACCAAGAAAGAGCTTGTTAAGCAATGGTTGTGCATTAAAACCTAGTTTTGGTGTAATGTGTAATTTATCCAAAACCTAGGGTTCAATATGCAAAATATCATTTCTAGAGAGTCCCTAATGTTTCTTGGTATCATTTAGATACAATAAAATCAGAGGGGCGTCTCATTTGAATCTCTTTGGAGGAGAGAGAATCTTGATATTAAAATAATCAAGATTTAAGCATAATTGAAACCCTAATTCAATTTAATGCAAAAATAAATATATTAATGGAAGTGACCTTCAACCAAAAATGGAATGGTTGAATTTACATAAGTATGAACGTCCTTGTTCCTTTCAAAGGCAACGAAATATCTAAAGTGAGTGGAGAGCCCACTCACATTAGTTAAAAGAAAAGTACTATCCACTCATTTTTGGATATTATTATTATATTGATTAAGGTGCTTAATTTGTCTTCTTTCAATTTATGGATAATGAAGAGGAATTACAAGGTGGGGTAGATGGCTTCGTATGCAAGGGATGGAGGGGAGTATGTTGCACCAATTTTGGGGGTTGAAGGAATTATTTATCACTTTCTCTCTCATTGAATTTCCTTATATACATCCCATTTTCAATCCACATGAAAGGCTTTTTCGATTCCTTTTTCTTTCCTTGCTTTAGTTGAATATAAAGGAGCTTAGGATCAACATAGGATGTTCCCCAACCTATAGGTAAGCTCCATAGTCATCTTCAACCTTGATTTCATGGTGGAAATCGAAATTCAATGCTTAATTTCTTCTTTTCTCCATTCAATCTTCAACCTTAGCCATTCATTTCACTCAAAGACTTGAGGATGAGCCTTGGTAAGTTGAGGAAGCTTCATTCACCATTGAGAACGTGAAGCTTGAAGCTTGGCTTCAATTTTGAAGGCGGGTTATATAACTTGAACCCTTAAGCATTGTTATTGATTTCATTCCTTTATCATATGTTGATTCCTCCTTTACTTTCAGATTTCTTTTTAATTGATTATTGAATTTACCACAAGAATCACAATGGATTTCGAAGGTTTCAATCTTGAAGATGATGATGTCATCCTAAGCACACACCTCAACATAGAACATGTGCATACGGTTTTTCTTTTTAGTGATCAAACGGTCTCAAGACCGTTTGAGGTCAAGAGGACTCAAACCGTTTGAAGGTCAAATATTGATGTGGTTGGATGATAATCCAATGGTTCCAATTAATTGAATTTTAAAAGGTTCCATGTATGTATGATCCACAAATTGCAAGCCCTAATCAATTGAATTGATTGAAACCCTAGTTGAGGGAATCGATTTCAAGGTTGATTGACCCAAATGGTCTCAAGACCGTTTGGAGGTCAAAAAGTCTCAAGGTCGTTTGAGACCAAATGGTCTCAAGACCGTTTGGAGATTAATGGTTGATTGTGGTGGATGGTTGGAGATCCAAGGGCTACAATCTGATGTACTTTCAATAGTTCAATTGATGGATGGTTCAATGAGTACAAATCCTAAATCGATTTGATGTTGGAAACTTTAATTGGTCCAATTGGTTTTGAGGTGGTTTGGACCAAATGGTCTCAAGACCGTTTGAGTCCAAACGGTCTCAAAACCGTTTGGAATCAAACGGTCTCAAAACCATTTGAGATCAAACGGTCTCAAACCATTTGAATTATCCAATCGGTTTCAATATTCAATCGGTTTCAATGTTGGGTTGTCCATTCAGTTTCAATGATAATTTGTTCAAACGATTTCATGATTTGAGTGCCCAAACGGTTTCAACACCATTTGAAGGGAAAATTGTTTCAAAACCATTTGGAGTACAAGAAGGTCAAAACCGTTTGAAGATTCAGGGCAACCAAAACCATTTGGAGACCTAAGGTTATGAAAGACCAATTAACCCCTTGATTTTTAATGGCATATATCAAAGTTAAATCCAGTGGTTATACCTCTAAAGTACTTAGGTGATTAGTACCTTTAGAGTGGTTAATCTTTGATGCTTATGGAAGCAATGACTTAATACACTATATCAACTCTTCATTCAAGTTGATTCAATCTAATCAAGATTAAAGTAATTAACCTCCTGGAGAGGATGAGAGAGAGGAACTTATACATGAGTGATAATCATGTAGTGATTAATCCTCAACACTTTCAACATGAATAAAATATGTAATTAGGGTTTGATCCATTATGATGAGATTATGAAACCCTAATTGAGAAGGTTGATGAGCTCTAGCCCTAATTTAAGGTAAAGCTAGGTGAAACCCTAATCTAGGATGATGGTGTAACCCTAATTTAGGGTAATGATATGAGAAACCCTAATTCAGGGTATTTTAATGAAAAACCCTAATTTAAGGGAATGATTCATGAAAACCCTAATTTTAGGGAAAGCTACATGAAACCCTAATTTTAGGGGAAAAGTTATAAGAAACCTAAATTCAAGGTAAGGATGTAATGTAAAACCATGATACAGGGTAATGTGATATGAAAATCTAATCCAGGGTGATGCTTTGTATTATGAAACCCTAATTTGAAAACCTAGCCCTAATTTGTGTGAGGGGATGAGTAACCTTGATTGATATGAATTGGGAAACCCTAACCCTAGTAAGGGTATAAGTGGTGTTACTTTGTATAGCATGGTGCTAAAATGTAATTGATATAATTGTTATCAAGTGTACTAACCATGTAGGTATCATGAGATGATGAGCATAGCCAGGTATGAGCTATGATGTTTCATTTATTATTGTTAATGGGCCTTGGGAGCCATAACATGCTTTGTTGCCTAGTGAGAGGTAATAAGAGATGAAATGGGCTTTGTGAGCCATGTGAGATGCTTGTGTAGCAAGTATCATGTTTACCTTGGTCAGACGACCTGAAGGTATTAGTTACCTGATAAATGGTAGCAATTGCTCTATGATTGAACTGAGGGTTTGAATACCCATTTTCTATAATCATAATGATGAGTTTATTAAGGGATGAAAATACCCCTGATGAGATGATGGATTGAGATCCCAATGCTTTATTAAAGGTTTGAACAATACTTGATGGAAGTATTACACATTCTTTCTAGCAACTAATATAATAACTGATGTTTGGAAACTTGTTGATGCTAAAATAATATGGTAATACACTTAATTAATCAAGTGATATCATATAATGTAGTTGCCCTGACCATAGATCCATCAGCGTCAGAATCTGTTGTATGGTGAAACGAGTTAAACTCAGAGCGCATATTTTTTAATATGTGGGGGTAATTGGGTAATTATATCCTCATGCCCCATAGGAATGGTTGCGGGCTATATCCTATGTACGTGATTGGTTATGGACCATACCCCAGCATGAGTATGGCTACGGGCCATGACTCCATGATATGATTCTAGGCATTGGCTACGGGCCATAACCCTGAAGAGAGTATATGTTGCGGGCTATAACTCTATAGCGAAGATGTCAATATACCCTGGCAAGCTAATTGCAGTTTGACACATGATGTCTCTGTCAAATAATCTCTTACTGACTGAGAAGGATGAGGTCTTGGAGTCCGGATCTTCCATTGACCTTGTGTGGTACCGATGCTTTCCGTAATCGTGGTCGGTTGGAATATGAGCGGTATACCTCATCTTCTCAGGGCTTAAGTATGATTGTAAAATGTCATCAGCCGTGTAGCGTATTTGCTTAAGGTTGAAATATGAGAATCATTGGTTGATGTTATTTTACTTAGCGTATCCTAGATGGATAAATGTTATACATGTTCTTCATATTCCTTATTAAATAAATAATATGTTGTTATATCAGTCATAGCTGAAATGCTTTGAAAATAAATATTGCTCTAATCTTTTTAGACAATGAATTATGTGTTATTAAACATTTATGATTCCTATGTTCATTTTTATCTTATTAAACTGCAATAATAATGTTTTGGTGGAGAGTTATATCTCGCTGGGACATGGGTCTCACTTCGTTGGTCACCAACATTTTTTTTAGGTAGACATGGAGGAAGAGATAGAAACCCTACAGCAGGAGAAGAGCAGCAGCAACATGGATAGTAGTGAATTCTCAGGTGGAGACACTGGCTGTCATGTCTTATATATAGAGTCCTATGTGTCGTCTTTGTACTCTCAGGTCCTCGGAGTCAGTAGTTAGTTTAATGAATCGATCTGAGATTTTGGCTTGATGCTTCAATGTTTTTATGTTGCATGTGTATAGTTTTAAATAGGGAAGTTGATGCTTGTAATCCTCGAGAAGGAATGGTACAAGATATGTACTTGTGAACCATAATGTAATTGAATTACTTTGGTTCTTTTTGGAAAGAGTATTCCAGTGTATGGATCTCTTTGTAAATGGTTTTAATTTTTAGTGATTTTTAGTAATCTGCTGCTAATGATCACTTCCGCCTAGTGAATGATATTATGTTCGATCGGTGTATCAAAATTTAGTGGTATCAGAGTTGTAGGTTCGCTGAGTCTACAGAGACATAGGATTAAGGTTGTTGAGTTTGTTCTAGTGTCTTCTAGTTTATCTGATAGTGACTTTTGCTCATATAGGAGGAGAAGTAGAACTTGAAGATGTCTGGATCACACGAAGAACATGCACTACTACAGAAGTGCCTTTTAGTGTCGGTTGTTTAACCCCCTTTGGCGTCGGTTTCGGAACGACGCCTATGTGGGCGCCGCTAAAAGGTTGGACACTTCAGCGTCGGTTAAAAAACCGACGCCTATTTAATATAAAGGCGTCGGTTTTTTATAAAACACCGACGCCAAAAGGGTTCGTGCCACAGAAAACGGCATCATCTAGGACGCTTTCTGCGTCGGTTATATACTAAAACACCGACGCAAAAAAGTGTCCTAGATGACTCCCATTTCCTGTAGCGCGAACACTTTTGGCGTCGGTGTTCAACAAAAAACCGACGCTGTAAGTCTGTGCTGACGGTTATCGGTAAATAACCGACGCCTATTTCTATTTTTTTTTATAAATCTGTTTGCAGGCCTGCTGTGGCTGGTCAGCAGGATGAGAACCTGCAGTTCAGTTTTCTGAACTGCAGGTTTACGACATCCATTGATATCAGCCTACAAACAGGCCACAAACCTGCAAAATTAACATAAAAAGATTCACACAAGTAGATACATTCAGACATCAATTCAATTGTCACGTTCACACATATAGAATCATTCAAATACATGTTTTAACATTCAGAAACATTCATTTACAAAGTATCATTCATCATCACTATCAACATCCCAATTATATCTTACAGTTGCCACTGTTTGTACAGTTATTGCCCATTCTTCTCTTACTTCATTTAATGATTCCCTCGTATATGGAGCATGTACATTTTTTAAGCGTTTGCCTATAGTGTGGTCAGTTTTAAACACCTGCAAAGAGAATGATGTATATATATAAGTAATAATATAAAAATAAGATTGATATATTTCATACTAACTAATGAGACTATATATAATACCTCATGTATGGTATCGATGTCCAATGCGGCATGTTTGATAATCATCTGCATAAATCGCATCACATAGTATGTGCATGCCCAGCCATTGTCTTGTGTAGCGCACTATAAATTGAAACATACAAATTAATACAACTAAGCACAATTCACATCAATAATATATACATTGGAGTCGGGGAGTCGGGAACTTACTTTTACGTTCTCCCAAGACAATGGCTGGTTCTTTTTCCTTGGGACCTTTCCTCCAGCATTTTTGAATGCATCTAAACCCCTACATGTTAATATAACACACTAAGTTGCATAAGTAAATAGTAATGTAATAAAAGATGTTAACGGATATAAAAAATGAAATATTTCTCACCAGAATAATGCCATTCTCATTACGTGTCCAATTTTAGTGTTTAATGTACTTCCTGCGGGATCTAGATAATAAACAGTGAACGTCCCGGGGACAATAACTAGTAACTCCCAATGTCTACCACTAGAGGTAAAAAGTTAACAATTAATAACTCAAAATGCAAAATAATAATGGAATTTTCTTAAGTCCAAATTATAAATAAAGCAAACTTACTTGACATTGAATGGAGCTATTATTATCGTCTTCATTTGATGACCAAAAATTGTAAAAGCATCTATACAGTATTGTTGAACACTATCAGGGTCTTTAGCTACCATACTAATCAATGATGGAATCAAAAATCCCACATGATCATATGCAAATTGTTTGCAATGATCTTCGATTAAGTAGCTGCAAAACATATAGACGTATGCATTAATATATAAGAAACTAGATCACCGGATCTTACACAAGGTATATGGATGTATAAACAAGATCTCACCTTATCCATGTCTCTATCATTGATGTATTCAACCAATCATACATAAACAGCTCAATAATATCTTGTATAAATAAAGAGTTGTCGTATGATTGACCTGCATAATCTGCATCTAAAGAAACAATTATAGGGCAAAGTATATTATGTGCCCGTAGCCAACATGCCATTCCCCTACAAGCAGGACCTAACGGGTATTGTAGGTCAGTTGGAACCCAAGTTGGTAATGCGGGAATTGGAGGTGGAGGCCTAGGTGCTCCTGGTGTCTTCTTTTTAACCTGTATATATAATTTCAGATCAGTTGACATCATATATACACATTAACAGTCTAAATCAATGTAAATTTATCTTACAATTTCAGTCGTGTAGAGGACATCTGCTTTGGGCCACAATATGACCCCGCTTTCTGCCTCACCAAGTGTATCAATATCTGGGTGGGCATATGGCAACTTAACTTCCCTCCAATCGGGTAATACATGTATCAGGCTCACGCGAATGTAGCCCTGCGGCATTGGAGTCCCATGAAACGTTGCCCCAGGAAGGGACTGGTAAGCTTGCGCCTCTGCAACAACATAGTTTTCCATTCTTAAGCGGCATGGCTTCAATGCCTACAAATTTACGTAAAGAATGTTATACATATATACATATCATCTTGAAAACATATCATCTTGAAAAGACTAGCTACAATGTCATAAACAATACTTACAGCAGACGTGTTAGGCGATGGGTCTCCAGGATTACTTGCAGTCTGTGCACCAGGAGAAGAGTGGGTCGGCATAGGCTGATTGGAAGCCTGAGATGTCTGCCACCGCAGCAATTCTTCCTTGACCTTCTCAGCAACCACATCGTTGAGCTTCTTAGCAACTATATCCTCGACTCTCTTATTCTCCTATACATGGATAAAACAAATATTAGCTTTTTATTAATGAATTTCCTTTTGCAGTAACATTATAAAAATAGAATATATATGTTACCTCTTCTTGAGAAAGTCCCGCTCTGGGTTTGCGCTGGGATGGCCCAAAGAATGCTTTGATGCCCACACCAGCGCCGGCACCTCTAACACGTCCAGGATGCTCTAGGTTACCCAGAGCAACTGTCAATTCATCCCTTGTGCCCTGAGGGATGAACGTGCCTTGTTTTCTCTGCTCGTGCAGCTCCCGCTAATCACCATAAACAAAAATTGGTAAGTTAACACCACAAATAATCAATATTCAAATGATTGCTCTAAGAGTTGTATTTTACCATTTTTGCAGCCGCCTCAGCAGTTTCGGGCTTCTTTATTTCACCCTTCTTGTTTTTCCTGCCAGCTATCCAGATATCATGGCGAGGGAAGGGTGTGGCCGCAGACTCCTGAGTAGTCGCAGACTCCTGAGTAGCCGCAGACTCCGCCTGTAGTCTTTGGCGAACGCTTGCATAGCCTTTTGGACCCATAGTATGGTCATGTACATTCAGTGCACACCTTGCTTTTTGTGCGTCACTGAGGGCCTAGTTAGTATGCACATTTATAATTAGGTTAGTAGCACTAAATGTTAATCTTGAATAGGTGAATACAATGTATATTAATTAAAATGGGAGTGACGCCTAATACCTTGAATTCTTCAGATTTTCTTGAAGCAACAAAATTGTCCCAATCTTCTTTGTCCAAGAAGTTCCATTGTTCAAGGGCTGACTTCTTCTTCTTATCACCCTGTCTTATGTATTCTCTGTTCAGATTTGTCCTGTAATTCCTAAGCATCTTTCCAGCGCGTTGCATCACACTTTTACGATGCAACATCTCATCCAATGCAAACAGATTCTGTAAAATAGAAATGTTATTAACTAGTACCAAAAATATAATTGCAAATAATAGAATTTGTAATCTACAAAATAGAATTGTAAATAATAATAACTCACGCATAAATCTTTCCATATCAAGTCTTTCTTCGCCTGAGGAACTTTATGCCAATTATCATATTTAACACCACAATGGCTTCGAGTGACAACCCCAAGATAGTTTATAAAATTATTGCGGTTCACTCCAATTGCATTCCCTCCATTATCAAACTCCACAACCAATTTGGATCCACTGCCACTCAGCGCAAGTAACTTTTTCAACAGAGTGATACCCCTTTTCTTGTTAAGTTTTTGTTGCTGCGCATCAAGTTGCTCAATTGCTTCAGTGGGTAGCTATGCATCATCAACCTAAAATTTGACAAAAATAAACACACCGAATTAAGCCAATATAGAAATACAGGATATATGACATAACTAGAAGATAATGAATTTTATAGAAATACGGGATATGTTTTTAGAACTTACGTTGGTATCCTCGTCATGCTCGTCATGGACAGCATGCTCATCATGGACTTCATGCTCATCATGGACATCATTCTCATCATGGTGAGCCATCTGAAAATTTCATTAAAAAGGAAAACATTTAGCATTTGTATCAACTAGAATAAGGAAAACATTTAGCATTTGTATAAACATACATGTCTCTAAAATTGTGATCTTTTATCAATTAGCAATCCTTCAATGTACAAGTAATATAAAAAACAATGATTGTTCACATTCTAGGCCAACAAACACATGTGATGTCATTCTTATATATAATAAATGTGTACCACCTATCCCATCCTTGAACACCTAATCTCACTAGTAAGTGTATAATGTGTATTGGGTTTTCAAGAAAATTTCGGCAGCATTTCCCCGCTGTTCTCTAAGTACATATGTACTTAGAGAACAAACGGGGAAATGCTACCAAAATTTTCTCGAAAACTCAATACACATTATACACTTACATCCTAAGTGAGATTAGGTGTTCAAGAACAGTCCCAAACCGGGGACTATCCAAGATTTACTCCTAATGAGTAAATCTTGGACGGGTTTCTAGGCCAACAAACACAATAATAGATATCTACAATGAAGCCGGACTCCATACAAACAGTATATAATTTAGTGATTGTTCATTCTAATTTATATCAATGTACAAGTAATATAAAAAACAATGATTGTTCACATTCTAGGCCAACAAACACATGTGATGTCATTCTTATATATAATAAATGTGTACCACCTATCCCATCCTTGAACACCTAATCTCACTAGTAAGTGTATAATGTGTATTGGGTTTTCAAGAAAATTTCGGCAGCATTTCCCCGCTGTTCTCTAAGTACATATGTACTTAGAGAACAAACGGGGAAATGCTACCAAAATTTTCTCGAAAACTCAATACACATTATACACTTACATCCTAAGTGAGATTAGGTGTTCAAGAACAGTCCCAAACCGGGGACTATCCAAGATTTACTCCTAATGAGTGTTGTCATTCTTATACCTAAAATCCTAGTTCTTCAAATTAGGGTGATTATTGATGTCTTTAAAAGCATGATTGGCAATTTAGGGAAAAGTTCATCATTTAAATTCCAAGCATTCATATGTGTGCATTACAGTTCATCATTAAGCAAGAAGGGTGATTAGGATTCTCAATATACTCAACAATAAAATAACTTTTAGCAATCAGTACATTATTAAATAAACACAATCAGTAAATAACTTTTAGCAAAAAATCCACTAGACGTGCAGCCTAGACGTGCCCTGGCGCCGCCCAAGAATCTGCCCAGAGGCCTATCTAGGCAGGGCACCTGGGCTTGGGACCCTAGGCGTGCCCTGGCACCTACTTAGGCGCTGCCTGCGTGAGTTCTACGTTGGCGGCGGCAGAGAAAAGCAAGGCAGAGGACAAAAAAGGTGGTGAGGGTTTGTGGGTTACCTTGCACGAGGACAGCAGGAGTAAATCTTCTTCTACCGGCGGGGGCGGAGGTGACGACGATAGCACCGTAGCTGCTTCTACTGGCGGCGACGACTAGAGGAGAGCAGGGGCGGTGGGCAACGACCGGCGGCGACGAGCGGACAGCAGCAGTAGCAGGGGCGGCGCAGAAGAAGGGCGTCGGAGAAGAAGGACGCCGGAGATGGGGCACCGGAGAGAAGCGCCGGAGAGCAGAAGCAGCAGAGAAGCGCCGGAAAGTCGCCGCAACAGGGAAAATCGCCGCAATAGGGTAGCAATGAAACAGAAGAAAGGGGAAGAGTCGGGCGATCGCGGGGGGTTATAAGTTCCCAAATAGCGTCGGTTGTTTACAACCACCGACGCCTAAACAGCTTTAGCGTCGGTTGGTTGAAACAACCGACGTCCAATTGGACGATATTTTCATGGAAATTTTTGGTGGGAACCACCTTCAGCGTCGGTTAGAGAGGGATAACTGACGCTGAAAATGACACTATTTTTTTTATCGAAAAATGGATTTCGCGGGCGACTGTAAGCGTCGGTTGTTTATAAAAAAACCGACGCTTAATACAAAGCGGTACCCGTGTCTGGCTGGTCTTCGAATATAGACGTCGGTTTTATTAAACAACCGACGCCTTATATGTTAGGCGTCGGTTTTCCTTAATAACCGACGCCCAGAAAAGCGACACTGAATGCTATTTCTGTAGTTGTGATGCTACTGAGAGCAGCATTGTTGTACCAGGAGGAGGTGCAAGGGACCAGGCTAGGGAGGAACTGGCACCAGAACATCCCCAGTTTGACCCAGCCATGATAGAGAACCCAGCTTTCCATGCTCTGTTTGGGAAGTTCATGGCAACCATGATGCATATGGCGGACAGGATGCCACCACATGCACCTAGGGCACCAGCCCATAATGAGGGATATGGAGCTGTCAAGACTTTTGAAAGGCTTCTTCGGGTAGGAGCCACAAAGTATGTTGGTACAGCTGACCCAGTAGATGTTGACTTATGGTTGACTGAGCTGGAGAAGGCTTTCAGAATTCTCAATATCCTGGAAGTCGAAAAGGTGAGACGTGCAGTGTACCTTTTAAAAAGGAGTGTTGGCCACTTGTGGACAATAGAAGAGGGCAAGAGGCCAGGTGTCAAGGTCAGATGGGAAGAATTCTGATGATAATTCGTCACTAGATACTTCCCCAAGACTTACCTAGATGAAAAGATATCTCAATTTGAGAAGATAAGACAAGGACCGATGAACATTAGTGAGTATAAGGCTAATTTCATGGAGCTTTTGCGGTTCTGTCTGCATATGGCAGCTATTGATGAGGAAAGAATTTGGCATTTTAAGAAGGGGTTGAACGCTGAATTGACCACTCCTATGTCTTCTTTGGAGAACAGAGAGAGGTTTGCCACATTTATGGAGTATGTCAGATGGATAGAGAGGTCTGTGATCAAGAAGCGACAGACCAGTGGTAAGAAGGTGTACACTCAGTTTCAAGGACAAAGGTCTAAGGGCTTTAAGAAGCCAAGGTTTTCTGCACCGGCAGCACCATCAAGATTCAATACCCAGACACAACGGACGTCAAGTAGAGGTAGGGGCCATAGTTTTGTTCCAAATAGAGCCCCCAGCACAGCATCAACATCAGTGACTGTACCTCATAGACCCTATCCTGAGACCAGGATCTGTCATCAGTGTAGACAAGTGGGACATCTGGCAAGGGATTGTCTAGTCAGGAACACAATGGTGACTCAACCCCAGAGGCAGAGTCGGTAAGGCTCTCAGACGAGGCAGTTTTCGAGTGGCACTCGAGGACGTGGGCAACCGTTCCAAGCCAGTTTGTCGGCACCCAACAACTGATCACTGGGTCAACAGCAAACAACGGCTAGATTCTATGCGATGAATCAACCTGAAGCAGTAGTTAACCCACGGGTTGTGACAGGTCAGATGGAACTATTTTATTCTGATATGTCTTCATCCTGCTTCGTATCTATTTTAATTGATCCGGGTGCTACGCATTCCTTCATCACTAGAGAAGTGATTCTTGACTACAACATGACTGTCAGCCATAGAGTAGATAGTCTGTTATTAGAAACCCCTTTGCTAGGATCTACAGTGTTGTCAGAGGTGTGTTCCCCCTGCACTCTTTCCTTTTCTAAACATCACATTCAGGTGAATCTTATACCACTTGAGATGCATGGGTTCGATATAATTCTTGGGATGGACACCCTAGAAAAGTATAAGGTTGTCTTAGATTGTGTTTCCAAGAAGGTTGTATTCACAGATGATAGTGACACATGGATCTTTCAGGGAGACAGAAAGATTCTTCCAACCTGTCTTGTGTCAGCTATGGTAGCTGAGGAGCTGATGAGACAAGGATACTTTGCATTCTTGACACATGTGGTAGACATCACAATGGAGATCTCTAATCTTTCTGAAGTTCTGATAGTTAGGGAGTTTGAAGATGTGTTTCTTGAGGAACTTCCAAGTATTCCTCTGCCCCGAGAGATTGATTTTGAGATTAATCTAATCTCGAGCACACAGCCAATAGCACAAACACCGTATAGAATGGCACCTGCTGAGATGACAGAGCTCAAGAAATAGCTGTAGGAGTTACTTGAGAAAGGTTTTATCCAATCGAGTACTTCACCATGGGGTGCTCCGGTTCTCTTTGTTAAGAAGAAATATGGATCGATGTGGTTATGCATTGATTATAGATAGTTGAATAAAGTAACCATAAAGAACAAGTATCCTTTGCCAAGGATCGATGACATGTTTGATCAGTTGTGTGGTGCAACTATCTTCTCAAAGATAGATGTGAGGTTGGGATATTATCAGTTGCGTATCAAGGAGAGTGACATACCTAAGTCTGCCTTTAGGACAAGGTATGGTCACTATGAGTTCATAGTTATGTCATTTGGACTAACTAATGCACCAGTTGCATTCATGGAACTCATGAATAGAATCTTTCGACCTTTCCTTGATCAGTTCATAGTAGTCTTCATAGATGACATCTTGGTATACAGTAGAGATGCTCAACAACATGAGCAGCACCTTCGTCGGGCTTTCACTTTGCTAAGAGAGCATAAGTTGTATGCTAAGTTTAGCAAATGCGAATTCTAGTTACCAGAAGTTTCTTTTCTAGGACATGTAATATCTACCTCAGGTATCCGTGTTGATCTTAAGAAGGTAGAATCTGTCCTGCAATGGGAACAGCCAAAGACACCGACGGAGATTCGTAGTTTTCTTGGACTGGCAGGCTACTACAGGAGGTTCATTAAGAACTTCAGTTCTATAGCTTTACCCCTAACCAAGTTGACCAGGAAGGAGGTTCCTTTTGTCTGGAATGACAAGTTTCAACATTCTTTCCATCTGTTGAAAGAAAGGTTAACAAGTGCACATGTGCTGATGTTACATGAGCAAGGGAAAGGATATATAGTTTTCTATGATGCATCTAAGAATGGTCTAGGATGTGTGTTGATGCAGGATAATCAAGTGATTTCTTTTGCTTCTCGACATCTTAATAAACACGAGGAGAATTATCGGATACATGATCTAGAGCTAGCTGTTGTGGTCCATGCTTTGAAGATCTGGAGACATTATCTCTATGGAGAAACATTTAGATTTTCACAGACCATAAGAATATATCTTCTCACAACATGAGTTGAACATGAGACAACACTACTGGATGGAGTTAATCAAGGACTACAATTGTACAATTGATTATCATCCAGGAAAGGCTAATGTAGTGGATGATGCATTAAGTAGGAAATCATCATCACCAGCCCTAGATAAAGCACAGTTGAACTCTTTAGTGTGCTTTAAAAGAGATATGCTTATCTCCTTGAGGCAAAATAATATACAGCTTAAGGTATCGTTGTTAGTCGGGTTGTTAGCTGAGATGCAAGTGAAACCTACTCTGAGACAACAGATTAAAGAAGCACAACAAGCTGATGTTGAGGTTCAGCAGATCAGGTCATAGTATGGTAGTGAGAAACGGGATGGCTTTCATGAGTTAGAGGATCAGGTGGTCTGTTACCATGGTAGGATGGTAGTACCTGATGCCAATGACTTAAGGAAGTTAGTCTTGGAGGAAGCTCATTCTTCAATGTATGCAATGCATCCAGGGAGCACCAAAATGTATCATAACTTGAAGGATATGTATTGGTGGTCAGGATTGAAGAAGGATGTAGTTGAGTTTGTTATGCGATGTTCGGTGTGTCAGCATGTTAAAGCTAAACATCAAAAGCCCGCATGAATAATGCAACCTTGCCTATACCGCAGTGGAAATGGGATCATGTGACCATGGACTGGTTGGTTTGCCTAGAACAACCAAAGGTCATGATTCCATAGGGGTGATAATTGATAGGTTGACTAAGACAGCAAATTTCCTTCCTGTCAAAACAACCTATGTTGTTGAGAAGCTTGCACAGATATATATATAGATGAGATAGTGCGGTTTCATGGGGTTCCCGCTACTATTGTTTCTGATAGAGGTCCCCAGTTCATGAGTCATTTTTGGGAACGACTACATAAAGATTTAGGTATGCAGTTAAGGTCTAGTACTGCCTTTCACCCATAGACAGATGGACAATCTGAGAGGACCATACAAACCTTGGAGGATTTGCTTAGGGCATGTGTCCTTCAATTTGTAGGAAGTTGGGATCTACACCTGAGCTTGATAGAATTTTCTTACAATAATAGCTATCACCACAGTATTGATATGGCACCATATGAAACATTATATGGTAGACGTTGTAGATCTCCTTTATGTTGGTATGAAATAGGAGAAAATCAACTTTTGGGTCATGAGCTTGTGCAGCAGACAACTGAGAAGATTAAAGTAATATAACAACAATTAAAGATTGCACAGGACAGACAGAAGTCGTACGCCGACAAACGGTAGAGACCTTTAGAATTCCAAGTTGGAGATAGAGTATATCTCAAGGTCTCACCTTGGAAAGGTGTCCTTAGATTTGGAAAGAAGGGAAAGTTAGCTCCTAGATTTATGGGGCCTTATCCAATTATTGAACGGATTGCAAAGGTAGCCTATAAGCTAGAGTTGCTACCTGAGTTGCATAAGTTGCATCCAGTGTTTCATATCTCCATGCTGAGAAAGTTTCATCCTGACACAGAGTTAGTTTTGCAACCTGTGGAGGTAGAATTAAATGATGATATATCATATGTTGAAGGACCTGTGATGATCCTTGATAAAAGAATTAAAAAGTTGAAAAAGAAAGACATATGTCTTGTGAAAGTTCTTTGGCATCATCGTGGCGTTGAAGAATCTACGTGGGAGCTAGAGGAAGAGATGAGGAGGAAGTACCCTTCTCTTTTCTCTTGATGATTTCGGGGACGAAATCCCTATTAGGGGTGGATAATTTATAACATCCCTGACATGGGCTATGCTTTAACCCTAGATGTTTTGCTTAATAAAGTTAATTATATGCTTGCTCTTATTTTTTGAAAAGTAGTTAAGGCCCAAGAGGAAATTATGTTTCAATTTCAGTCCTTTTTGAATTATGTTGAAAATAATGTGTTTGCCTATTTTGGACTAAAGTGCAAATTACCCAAGTTGAGGGGTTAACTTGCAAATATTACAAGGTAAAATGTTCCTCAAGTGTTGAAGCATCATAAGAATGAAAATGATGCAGAGGTATGGCTTGTGGAAGCCTGAGTATCAAGAAAGAGCTTGTTAAGCAATGGTTGTGCATTAAAACCTAGTTTTGGTGTAATGTGTAATTTACCCAAAACCTAGGGTTCAATATGCAAAATATCATTTCTAGAGAGTCCTAATGTTTCTTGGTATCATTTAGAGACAAGAAAATCAGAGGGCGTCTCATTTGAATCTCTTTAGAGGAGAGAGAATCTTGATATTAAAATAATCAAGATTTAAGCATAATTGAAACTCTAATTCAATTTAATGCAAAAATAAATATATTAATGGAAGTGCCCTTCAACCAAAAATGGAATGGTTGAATTTAAATAAGTATGAACGTCCTTGTGCCTTAAAAAGGCAACGAAATATCTAAAGCGAGTGGAGAGCCCACTCACATTAGTTAAAAGAAAAGTAATATCCACTCATTTTTGGATATTATTATTATATTGATTAAGGTGCTTAATTTGTCTTATTTTAATTTATGGATAATGAAGAGGAATTACAAGGTGGGGGAGATGGCTTCATATGCAAGGGAATTAGGGGAGTATGTGGCACCAATTTTGGGAGCTAAAGGAATTATTTATCACTTTCTCTCTCATTGAAATTTCCTTATATACATCCCATTTTCAACCCACATGAAAGGATTTTTCGATTCATTTTTCTTTCCTTGCTTTGGATGAACATAAGGGAGCTTAGGAGAAATAGGAGGAGATTCCCCAACCTGTAGGTAAGCTCCATAGTCATCTTCAACCTTGATTTCATGGTGGAAATCGAAATTCAATGCTTAATTTCTTCTTTTCTCCATTCAATCTTCAACCTTAGCCATTCATTTCACTCAAAGACTTGAGGACGAGCCTTGGTAAGTTTCGGAAGCTTCATTCACCATTGAGAACGTGAAGCTTGAAACTTGGATTCAATTTTGAAGGTGGATTATATAACTTGAACCCTTAACCATTGTTATTGATTTCATTCCTTTATCATATGTTGATTCCTCCTTTACTTTCAGATTCCTTTTTAATTGATTATTGAATTCACCACACGAATCACAATGGATTTTGAAGGTTTAAAGCTTGAAGATGATGATGTCATCCTAAGCACACACCTCAACATATAACATGTGCAAACGGTTTTGCTTTTTAGTGATCAAACGATCTCAAGACCGTTTGAGGTTAAGAGGACTCAAACCGTTTGAAGGTCAAATGTTGATGTGGTTGGATGATAATCCAATGGTTCCAATTAATTGAATTTTAAAAGGTTCCATGTATGTATGATCCACCAATTGCAAGCCCTAATTGATTGAATTGATTGAAACCCTAGTTGAGGGAATCGATTTCAAGGTTGATTGACCCAAACAGTCTCAAGACCGTTTGGAGGTTAATGGTTGATTGTGGTGGATGGTTGGAGATCCAAGGGCTACAATCTTATGTACTTTCAATAGTTCAATTGATGGATGGTTCAATGAGTACAAATCCTAAATCGATTTGATGTTGGAAACTTTAATTGGTCCAATCGGTTTTGAGGTGGTTTAGACCAAACGGTCTCAAAACCGTTTGAGATCAAACCATTTGAATTGTCCAATTGGTTTCAATATTCAATCAGTTTCAATGTTGGGTTGTCCATTCAGTTTCAATGATAATTTTTTCAAATGATTTCATGAGTTGAGTGCCCAAATGGTTTCAAAACTGTTTGGAGGGCAAACGGTTTCAAAACCGTTTGGAGTACAAGAAGGTCAAAACCGTTTGAAGATTCAGGGCAACCAAAACCGTTTGGAGACCTAAGGTTATGAAAGACCAATTAACCCCTTGATTGTTAATGGCATATATCAAAGTTAAATCCAGTGGTTATACCTCTAAAGTACTTAGGTGATTAGTACCTTTAGAGTGGTTAATCTTTGATGCTTATGGAAGCAATGACTTAATACACTATGTCAACTCTTCATTCAAGTTGATTCAATCTAATCAAGATTAAAGTAATTAACCTCCTAGAGAGGATGAGAGAGAGGAAGTTATACATGAGTGATAATCATGTAGTGATTAATCCTCAACACTTTCAACATGAATAAAATATGTAATTAGGGTTTGATCCATGATGATGAGATCATGAAACCCTAATCGAGAAGGTTGATGAGCTCTAACCCTAATTTAAGGTAAAGCTAGGTGAAACCCTAATCTAGGGTGATGGTGTAACCCTAATTTAGGGTAATGATATGAGAAACCCTAATTCAGGGTATTTTAATGAAAACCCCTAATTTAAGGGAATGCTTCATGAAAACCCTAATTTTGGGTAAAGCTACATGAAACCCTAATTTTAGGGGAAAAGTTATAAGAAACCTAAATTCAAGGTAAGGATGTGATGTAAAACCCTAATACAGGGTAATGTGATATGAAACCCTAATCCAGGGTGATGCTATGTATTATGAAACCCTAATTTGAAAACCTAGCCCTAATTTGTGTAAGTGGATGAGTAACCTTGATTGATATGAATTGGGAAACCCTAACCCTAGTAAGGGTATAAGTGGTGTTACTTTGTATAGCATGGTGCTAAAATGTAATTGATATAACTGTTATCAAGTATACAAACGATGTAGGTATCATGAGATGATGAGCATAGCCAGGTATGAGCTATGATGTTTCATTTATTATTGTTAATGGGTCTTGTGAGCCATAACATGCTTTGTTGCCTGGTGAGAGGTAACAAGAGATGAAATGGGCTTTGTGAGCCATGTGAGATGCTTGTGCAGCAAGTATCATGTTTACCTTGGTCATACGACCTGAAGGTATTAGTTACCTGATAAATGGTAACAATTGTTCTATGATTGAACTAAGGGTTTGAATACCCATTTTCTATAATCATAATGATGAGTTTATTAAGGTATGAGAATACCCCTGATGAGATGAGGGATTGAGATCCCAATGCTTTATTAAAGGTTTGAACAGTACTTTATGGAAGTATTACACATTCTTTCTAGCAACTAATATAATAACTAATGTTTGGAAACTTGTTGATGCTAAAAGAATATGGTAATACACTTAATTAATCAAGTGATATCATATAATGTAGTTGCCCTGACCACAGATCCATCAGCGTCAGAATCTACTGAATGGTGAAATAAGTTAAACTCGGAGCACATATTTTTGAATATGTGGGAGTAATTGGGTAATTATATCCTCATGCCCCATAGGAATGGCTGCGGGCTATATCCTATATACGGGATTGGTTATGGACCATACCCCACTATGAGTATGGCTACGGGCCATGACTTCATGATATGATACCAGGCATTGGCTATGGGCCATAACCCTGAAGAGAGTATATGTTGTGGGCTATAACTCTATTAGCGAAGATGCCAATATACCCTGGCAAGCTAATTGCAGTTTGACACATGATGTCTCTATCGAATAATCTCATACTGACTGAGAAGGATGAGGTCTTAGAGTCTGACTCTTCCATTGACCTTGTGTGGTACCGATGCTTTCCGTAATCGTGGTCGGCTGGAGTACGAGCGGTATACCTCATCTTCTCAGGGCTTAAGTATGATTGTAAAATGTAATCAGCCGTGTAGTGTATTTGCTTAAGGTTGAAATACGAGAATCATTGGTTGATGTTATCTTGCTTAGCATATCCTAGATGGATAAATGTTATACATGTTCTTCATATTCCTTATTAAATAAATAATATGATGTTGTATGAGTCATAGTTGAAATGCTTTGAAAATAAATATTACTCTAATCTATTTAGACAATGAATTATCTGATGTTAAACATTTATGATTCCTCTGTTTAGTTTTATCTTATTAAACTGCAATAATAATGTTTTGGTGGAGATTTATATCTCTCGCTTGGACATGGGTCTCACTCCATTGGTCACCAACATTTTTTAGGTAGACGTGGAGGGAGAGGCAGAAACCCTACAGCAGGAGAAGAGCAGCAGCAGCAGGGACAATAGTGAATTCTCAGGTGGAGACACTAGATGTCATGTCTTATATATAGAGTCCTATGTGTTGTCTATGTACTCTCAGGTCCTCAGAGTCAGTAGTTAGTTTAATGAATCGATCTGAGATTTTGGCTTGATGCCTCAATGTTTTTATGTTACATGTGTATAGTTTTAAATAGGGTAGTTGATGCTTGTAATCCTCGAGAAGGAATGGTACAAGATATGTACTTGTGAACCATAATGTAATTGAATTACTTTGGTTCTTTTTGGAAAGAGTATTCTAGTGTATGGATCTCTTTGTAATGGTTTTAATTTTTAGTGATTTTCAGTAATCCGCTGCTAATGATCACTTCCACCTAGTGAATGATGTTTTGTTCGATCGGTGTATCACAGTTGTCTTGCAAATTAGATTTGCCATCCATGAGTAAAACGTAAAGAGTGGTGGATCTTTCCAAGTTTGAAATAGGAGAACAAAATTTACGAACTTGGTGACTTCATCTTCATAGTGACCAAGAAATGAATTTTTGAGCATAACATCCTCAAAATGTCCAAAGGATCTTCGTAGTCAGTCTCTGTGATGTTAACACATGATATAATGGAGGTAAGAGGCTTTGAGTCTGGAAAATATTTATGTTCTTCACCCTCCTTCTCTATGTCTGAAATTGAATCGTCTTCTATAAGCCCAAGTTGAATTTGGGTTATCCAATCATCTTCTATAAGCAGGGAAATCTTTGGTGAATCAAGTTGTGAATCCTTCACCACAAGCGTGTCACTGAGTAAGAGGGGTAGAATGTTTTCAATATTTGCAACTGTGACCTTAGAGTCTGTCAAAACTGCATCTCCCATATTTTCATCACCCCCAAGGGTGGTGAAGTAAAAGTATAAAATGGGTGGTCATCATCATCGTCCCATGTGTAGAGAAATTCATCACCATATAAATTGTTCCAGCCCAAAGTAGATGGTGTGTTAGTAACAAAATGACAATATTTGATAAGTGGAATGGCATTGTGAGTTTGGACAGAATACAAAGTAGACCGATCAAGAGAGTCATCAAATTGAATTGTAGGGTGATACATGGCTTCTTGGTCGTCTACGAGCATGTGAAAATTTTCATCATTAGCTTTAAGCATATTGCAAATCTTCTGCTAGCGGTTGCACTGTATCAAACGGATGGAATTAAGGACTCTCCTGGATAGGGAAATCTTCACTAAAAAATTGAGTTCAATGGAGGATCGGAGTGGAAAGGAAAAATAAATTCCTTATTGGGACAAGTATATCGGACATGAGTGTTGAAGTCTTCATAATTTCAATCTGAGTGTGGATTCGTTGGTACACTGAGGGTGTATTAGAAAAGTCTCATTTGGCAGCATATATGAGGCTTTTATTGTGGGAAGTAACCTTTGTCAATTCTTGAATCAAGCAGTTTCACCTCTCATATGTGGTTGGATACGAATCTATACGATCTGGAAAGTAGGATGACATGGCTAACTTGAGTGTGTCAATATCTTCTCTTGCCTTGACAGTTTCTCTCATAATATCTTGGGCTGAAAGCCCAACTTGGGTTGTTGGAGCAATAGAACCAAGAGTGGAGAATGACAAAGCAGGAGAAGTTTGTGAGAGTTGGTGTATGGATGCCAACTGAACTGGTTGACATAAGGACACCAACTGAAGTGCACGGTTCTCTATGATCTTCCAACAGTCTGGAGTATGAAAAACTGAGGGTTCAAGTGAACAAGATGGTCTGCCTTGATGTTTCCAGATCATGGTTGCAATCAAAATAAAGAAAAGAGAGAGAAAGATTTTTTTAGGTTAGAAAAACAAACTAAGGAAAAATAGTATTGTCGGAATGGAAACTCGGCAGAAATAGGAGTATAGTACCAGAATGGATCTTGGTAGGATTTTTTTAATAAAATAAATAACAAGTCCAAAGAGAGAAAAAATGAGAGATTTTTTTATCAAAATATTTTTTTTGAATGAGATATGAATAACAAGTCTAACGAGAAAAGGCATAAGGTTTTTTATTGTTATCAAATAAAGAAAGATAATTGTGTAATCAATTCTATCGTTAAACTTAATAACACTGACTAAATCTAAGTAGATCCCAAATTCTTAACTGTTGTCTGTAGCCTTGTCCCCGATAATGGTGTCAAAAGTTGATCACTCTTTTTCGTGGGTCAAAAGTATAAACACGATTGTCCAGTCAAAGATATCAAACTTTAAATTTATACATGACTATGAGAGGCGTTCGTAACTAAATACAGAGTCTTTATAGTTGTAACATATTGAATAATGGACATTTTGTATTTTAGCCCTCTTTCCCATCTTTTCCTTTTATTTCTATCCTCTTTGGTCTTTCTATTTAATTTGTGCAGAATATGATGGTTTAATGAACATTCGTTCATTTTTTCTGCCAATAAAGGGGTTAAAAGCATAAAAACCTCAGTAGAAAAATAAGTAATGGTCTTGATGTGCAATTGTCCACTTAGTATTAAAAATAATAAAAGAATTTGTGCTAGAACTTTCTAGGACTTTTTTAGAATATGAAAAAAGAAGAGAAATACCAAAATATACATAAAGGAGATTACAAATGTAATAATTGGATAAAAGATAATAATGTGAAACATATGGCGCAAATATCATAAAAAGGATAACCCATGAGATAATTTGATACCCAATATTTGTTCCTTGAACTAAAAGTTACTTAAGGGTCAAGTATTACCCAATTTGAAAAGTATATATAT
The DNA here is from genome assembly GCA_963693085.1 of Alisma plantago-aquatica. NCBI lineage: Eukaryota > Viridiplantae > Streptophyta > Magnoliopsida > Alismatales > Alismataceae > Alisma > Alisma plantago-aquatica. Next base: position 508,949,626 of record OY856411.1, on the reverse strand, counting down.
ATGAAAATAAGCCTTTGGGTAAGTTTTCAACTAATTTGGATGATATTTGGATAATGTGTAAAAGTAGGAGAGAGAAAGTGTGTAGAACCTTCAAAATATTAAATAAATATACAAACAACTCCAATAGTTAAAATTGATGGCAAATTCGTATCATACACATTAAATATGACTTGTGGATGAAGTTTCATAAAATTTGGAGAATCTTAAAGTCATTAATGCATGAGGAAAGAAAAAAATATGATTTGATTTATTTAACACATAAAAAGATCTTTAAAATAAAATCTAATTGCATATTTGAATTCCTCATATTGAAAATAGGCTAGGTGTCAAATTTGACTTAATTTGGAGTTCATTTGCACCCTCAAAAGAGGAGAGAGAAAAAGGAAAATAATTACATTTGCACTGTATTCGAAATCTGTTTGGAATAGAATGGAATGTCACATTTTTTTAGTTGGCGCACGCGATCTGAGCCATTGGATCGGCAATCAGACGACTTGTGTGTTGTCACCTTCGTGGGTCGAAGGTGAACAGTAACCGTGGCCAGAGGGTTCGATTTTTGGGGGTTTTCTCGATCATTTTCCTTGATTTTTGTTGTGCCAAATTCAGAGAAGGATTATGCATTTAAAGAGCTCATATTCATTTAGTTTTGTGAAGAATCGGGGAAACGTCTAATTTCTTATTTTCTAAGATTTTCGGCCACCTCCCTCCTCGCCACATCTCTTAACCCCATCTATATGTATATGTATGGCTTGGCCTCCGTTCAACCTCTAGAAACTCTCCTCACATGCTAATTTCTCCATAGGTCGCATGTATTGTCGCCGGAGTCATTCTTCTCTCCATGGCTTGTGGCAGGTGGTCCTTCACCCCTATGCCACCTCTGTTCAATTGCAAGGAGTTGTAATTGTCAAGGTCTCCTTCTTGCTTTCTACGTTCACATTTTCTCGAATCATCAACCACCGTGGATTCGCCCAGATCCTGGCTAAGCAAGCAAGTCGCTGCTTCTGCCATAGCGTGCGGGGTGGAGGGGATGATTCCCCTCTGCAAAATTCCATTATTGCCCTCTCATTTTCTTTCTTTCATTTGTTTCTTCTCCAAGGGCGATACTGTCACTTTGTCATTTTTCTTTGCAATAGTACGAGTCAAAACCGACCCTTTGATCATGCGACTTGGCACCCCCAATTGGGCTAAGTCGGCGGGTGGGTTCTCTCTCTCCCTCTCTCTCGCATGGTTTGCATATGTGTCATTTTATTATTGGCCGAATTTCAGTAGTTCATAACTTTTGATTCGATTGCCCAAAAATAAAAATAAAATATATTCTGAACTCAAAAAATCCCCTCTATCCATTAAAAATAATTTTGACGCTTGATTCTGAGTTTTTTGTAAAAGTATTTTTGGGAATGATTTAATTAAATAAAAATCACTAAAAATACCTCTAAAAGTCCATATCTTCAAAATACATAAAATTATATGCTAATTTGATCAGAAAAACATAATTAAGATAATGGTAATGGTTTTAGGACCTAAATCTATGGTTCGTAGAAAAAGTTGGTAACTTTGGGGTTTTAAGTCCTTAATGAATGAATATAGTTCTAATACATGAACATGATTATGATATTAGGATAAGTGGATCCTGATCTCATTTAAAGGTTCTAAAAAGTGGTTTCTAGGACTCTAAGGAAGATGTATGTGCATCTAACACTTTAGTTGGGAATTTTATGCCTTAACCTACTTTTCCCTAATGAGGCTTAATTGAACCTAATTCTCTTTTCTTGAAACCCTAATTACTTTTGCCTCAATTTAGATTATTGTTTCATATTGTTTGGGTTTTTTTACCACAGTTCCATGCTTATTGAATATTTTGATTACTCTTGCCATGACTACTTTTCTAGCATGTAGATTTATCTTGTATTTAATTTAAACTAGCGGTACTTATGTACAACCACCCACAAAGGACATGTGTTTAATCGCCCTGGGGAATATTTTTATTCTCCCCATATTATTGTGTAGGTGACTAGGAATGTCTTATTCTCCCTTCACCTATAGGTTAGAGGTCGGTAGGTGCCTCAACCCTACTTAGTTAGGTAAATATAATTATCTAACATATAAATGCTTTTTGATTTAATTGTTAATGGTAAGTTTTTTTAATATAGCCTCATACTCTTGTTATCTACATCGTATGATGAACCCTAGTCTATTTTACATGCTTTACTTTTCTTGTTATCCTAGACTTGTTTTGGGACACATACTTTTTCTTCCCTTTCCCTTTTGTATTGTGCCTTCCCAACTACCCAGGTGCTGAGCAAGGTAATGGATATGTCATGAAGAACTTAGCTTTTGGCTTGGACCTAGTTGATGGAGATGTTGCTTTGGAGACAAGATTTTAGTAGTCTAGACTTCCCTCTATCTAGATCCTATTTGTGTATCTTGATGTAAACCCTAAAAGGAGAATGCTGTATTCTTGTATAATCTTTTATAAAATTAAATATAGTCATGAAATTATATTCCGCCGCATTACTTGTTGGTTTTTTACATACCCTCTAAATAAAGATTTGAAAATTTTACACCCTTTTCAACCTACCCTTTGAGTATGTTGGGAATGGAGGTTTGATATTTCAAATTTTTAGTAAAGGGGTAATTTTGACTCTTTTAAAATAGTAGTGTGTAATCGAGCACAGGGACAAAGAGAACAACGGAATAAGAACGTGAGATCTTCGCTTAGTTTAATCTATACCAAATAAGTGAAATTGGTGGTGTTTTGATTAAGAAACGGGTTAATCTAATTGAGAAGTAAAATCTAAGTTTAAAAAAATAAAAAAGAAATAAAGATGATTTGAGAAATAATGATAAAAGGGGACTTGGATTGGTTTTCGCCAATCAAGTCAACCACAACTATGTAAAACCTTCACTCTTAATTTATATATGTTATCTACTCATTTTACAAACAGCCACAAGTAATTATTTGTTCCTTCCTTCTATCGAGATCCAGATAGATTTCTATCTAACGGGGTTATCTCTCTTGAGGTAATGACCGAAAGATCAAGGAAAAATCGTATGACTTTTGTTACAATAACTTCTCACTCTCGTGTATCGTTACTATCATATACTCCGGATTCAGCAAAACTATTCTCTTGAACAATATTCATATCAAACGTTGGAAGAGGGTAGCTAATCATCAATCAACGTAGTAAAATAAGAGCATAGGAACAAAAGTTTAAAGAACATATGTCATAAAATAGAAAGACGAACAATTATATGATTGGGAGGGCCTGATGGCTACTCCTAACCTAACTTATAGATCTAGCCTCTCATGACACAAGAAGGAAACATGTTACAACTTAGACCAATCATGGTAAGAAGGGAAAAGAGAAAGCGGTTGATGGTTGCCAAGTCTAGAGGTCGATAGTCTAGATTTGGAGTTTGATCTCGGCTGCAGTCTTTCGGCCCTTTATCTCCAAAAATCGAGATCAGGGGATTCCTTTGTGTGGTGGCGGCTGCTTGGTATTTATAAGAATAGTCCGGAAGCATTAGGTCCTCTAATAGAATTTGCAAAGTCTCAACATTTAATACGGTGGGACCCTGGCTGGCAAATGACACCGCATCGACATGTTGGTGGTTGCCGACCGGAAGCGTCGACAGGTGGCCATCGACCAGAAGCGTCGACAGGTGGCTGTCTATGTACTCACTGTCAAGCAGTGCTGGCTGTGTATGTTGGTGGATACCACAGAGATAATTCTTGTCAGGCTGTCGTGCCCTCTCTGTAATTGTCGACGCTGCTGGCTTTGCAGGCTCCTCCATATCGATGGGTTGCAAATTGACTTTGTCGGGGTCGACGACTTAGTTACACATTTACTTGTCGACCAATGGAGAACTGAAGCACGATGGTGGCTGGGTGATCGATACTGCTAACATCAGGGACGTTGTTGCATGGAGAGGTCGATAGTGCTATCGAGCTTGGCTTTGGCTGTGGAGTCTAGTGACCAGGAAATGCCTTGCGGTGATCGAGGTGCAGCGACTGTCGAGGATGGACGGCATGCGGAAACATTGTGGCACCGTCATCTTAGGCCTTGAATAAATGCAAATGCAACTGATGGCCGTGTTTGATATTTATAGGCGTAAGATCGTGGATCAAATATGGTGTACACATATGGCAATAGAATAGGAGTCATTATTTCCCTTAAAACAGCACTCGGCAACAATTTAGTATGTGTAACTGTTTGGTCCGGTCATATGCCATGGCTATATTTAATCTTGGTCAATTAGCAACATGTTAATGACTTTCTATAAACAGTTTACATACCGCTTATTAAGAAAATCATTTAATTAGTTTTCTTGGCGTCTGGTCAAAGGAATATCCTTTTGATCAAATAATTCAATGAGTTTTCAAACCATCTGAACAATGTAAATTCATTGGTTTATTTCTTTCAACCACTACGACCAATTTAACGGACACAAATAAATTGTGTTTTGCGCTGTCTGCAAGCCAAAAATGCACTAATTAAGAAACTGAATAGGACAAGAGATAAAAGTTATAAAAGACTAAGAATTAAACAATTAAAGGCATATCATGACTAATAAAGGTACAAAATATAAGGTAAAACACATAGTAATATTATACGAATTTGGGTATTATCAATGTCTTCTTGAAGATTCATGTGTAAGAACATGGTTTTACATCCATCTAATGGATAACGAGATTATAAATGGATGTTGGTGCTATCAGCGCATGCATTTTGGTCATGCGGGAAATGAGAGAATAGGTATCAAAATTGTTTATTCCATCCCTTTGAGTGTACCCCTTAGGAACCAATCTAGTCTTGTACCTATTGATTGTCCCATCTACATTGAGTTTCTTTTTAAAGATATTTACATCCAACTACAAAATAAGCATGAGGTGAACCCACCAAATTCTAAGATCCATTTGAAATAATTGATTAAATTTCACCATTAACGATTTAATTCCAAAACATAGTTTCTAAAGAAACCTTAGCTTGTTTAAAGGATACATGATCACCCTCAAAAATGTAAGTGAGGAACTCACTTCTAAAGTCCTTAGATGTCCTACACCATTTAGTTCTCCTTGGTTCAACCATTTTCTCATAATTATTAGATTCGAAAACTATATATTTTGAGTCATCCCCCACATTTGTCTTTCCATGTTCTCAAGAATGGAACCTATGGTAATTGGATCCTAATGAGAAACTTCTTTAGGAACACCAGTTTTGTGGGAAACATCTTCAAAAAATGTGATATTATAAGTTTTGTTATTGTATTGACATCAATGCTTGAGATTTTAGATTTTTTTAATAAAAAACTATAGGCATAACTTGTCTCTACATAGCCCATGAAAATGTCATCTTCTGTTTTTGATCTCAATTTATTTCTCTTGTGTTAGGGAAAAACACCTTTGTAGGGCACTCCCAAATTATAAGATATTGGATACTTACCTTTTGACTTCTGCATAACTCAAAAGGACTACTCTCTTTACATTATTTGGAAACTCTATTCAGAATTTAGCAAGCCATATTCTAAGCTTCTTCCACAAATAAGTTTGGAAAATCTGAAGTTTGAAGCAAAATATTTACCATGTCTATTAAGGTTGGGTTTTATGTTCTTCAATCTCATTAGATTATGGTGTATAATGAATAGTAACCTCATAAACATCACCAAGGAATTAACAAAATTCCAAGAACAGGTTCTAGGCATACTCGTCTCCCTTATTGGACCTTAATCTCTTAAGTATCTTACCAGTATGTGTTTCTACTTTTTTATTAAATATTTTGAGTTTTTCTATCGCCTAATCTTGACTTTTAAGAAAATATTTGTAATATTATGTACTAGCATCACCGATGAGAGTTACTTAATAATGTTTATGATTCCAAGTTGCAATCCCATGAAATTTTTAGTGTATACAAAATCCAAAGTAGAATTCATATCCACATAATAAAAAGGCTTTGTAAGCAATTTAACATGCACACAAATTTAATATATACTATTATTAGTGATATATTTTTGGATTAAATCCAGATTCATTGTACAAATCAAACCAACATTCACATGTCTCAAACGAAAATAGTATATGCCAGATAAAACAAGATTCAAGCAAACCGAATTATCATTCAAATTAAGAATGATGATTTAAAACAATGGGTTCCACAAGAATCTTAAACAAGTTATGAAAGAATAAACCATCTTGAATATGAGTAATAATTGGTTTATAATGTTTGTAATTTATTCTTAAATCATCTTTAACTAAATTTGCATCACTAAAAATATTATGACAAATAGATGGAACATGTATGACTTTGTGAAGCATCATAGCCTTTACCAATAGAAACTACAAAACAAAATGTCCTTCACCTTTGAATTCTATAGAGCTAGCATTGCCCCGAGTCAGGAACCGGTTTGAAGAGATATAATAAGATACAAATAAAAACTTATCAGCACAAACATATACATTAAAGTGGTTTAAAAATAGAAAGAGTTTTAAGTTTAGTAGAAAGTTCCCATCACTGAGGTTCAACAAAGTAGTCATCATGTTAATCATCGTCTCCTCATTTCCAAATTTAGTAGCTTTATTTGCCTTCTTTATAGGACAGTTCTTGTTCAGTGGCAAACCTATCTACAAGTCCAACAAAGTTTGTTATTTAGTTTCTTCTGAATCTTAACCTTAGGTTTATGTACATTCTTATTTTTCTTATATTTATTCTTAGTAGTTGTAAGATTTACTGTAGGGTTGACATCAACATGTTTCCTTGACCGCCTTTTATTTTAAATGTTCCTCCCTTATTGAAATATCTAGCATAAGTTCACTTAGGGATATTGCACCCTTCTTGTGCTTGAGATTCAGGCTAAAGGCCTCCTAAGACATGTGGAACTTTTCAATGATAGATATAACAATAAATTTTGAAAATAATTCCATGCTCACTTCTGAGAGGTTATGAGACAATATTTAGAACTTACTTCGTCAGGAAAAGATTTACCATTTATGATCTGAAAATCAAGAAATTTAGAGACAAAAATATATTTCAACACCTTGATTCTCTTTTTTATGTTTCTTATATAAAGTATCCCATAGAGCCTTGCTAGTCCTAAAATGAGGTCTGGAGTATACATCATACAACTTATTTGAAAATGCTAACATGAAACATCCTCTACATAACTGATCACCCTCGTTACAGTCAAAGGCTTATTTATTATTCTTATAATTTGTTTCATCAAGTTTAGGTTCATCATTTACAAGTTAGTCAAGAAACCCTATCATCCTTAGCCAAATTTCCATTTGGCTCTACCAACATGCAAACTTTGCATTGTCAAAAAATTTAGGCATACCAGAAGTATCAATCTTAAGATGATAAACAACATAGCCTATCATTTTAACTAATAACCAATAGTGATTTATTATAGTGTTGGATTTTAGAACATCCTTACAAGCAATAGTAGAAAATTATAATTCAATCAATAATTCTATATGCCAAATTTAAAAATAAAAAACATAAGAACAAATAAAGCAAATGAAATAATTAAAATTTAGTTTAAAAACTTGACCCAAATCACTCTCTTAAAGAAAGAAATGTTATTTAAAGAAATCAATACTCTAGTATCCACCAGATTGCAATGTTCTTCCAGTCTTGATCGAGTCATGGACCTATAAAAAAGGTCATCTCATACGTAAACTACAAACAATGACACAAACGGTGTCGCTCAATGGTTGTTAGGTACCACCACCCAATAGATCATGTCAAGAGGAAGAGAGGGAATAGAGAAAAACATTTCTCACGCTCAGAAGACAAACTTCATGAGAGAAATTTACATAGGTGGTGGCTACATAAAGCAACATATGACATGATTTAGAACACAAACAACATTCATTTTTGAGTCTAAGATATTATTTAATACTAAGTCCAAGACCTTATTTATAGCACTTCCATACTCAGTCCTATTTTTGGTTTGATGCAATCACACAAGCACTCTTGTACACATAAAAGGAATATGAGGAGTACTTATTCAATTTGGTTAACATCAATTAAATAATTAAATAGGTATTTATCTGATTGTGTAAAAAGAAGATAAGAACATGGAATACAATTTCCTTATCTTATTCTTAGTTTGGATAAAAGACAAAAGCTATTCTTTTTCCTCCATACTACACATGTACTAGTTGCACTTACATTGGGCTTAACCCATACTAACTAGTATTATCAAAACAAATATATCTTTCAAAAAGTATGATACATATAACCACTTATTGTATATAAAGAATAAGATATATTAAACCAAAAATGAGGCACAAACTAGTTCTACCAAGCTCCTTTGTGTATAGACCCTTGAGAAAGCCTTTTCATCTTGTTTGTAGAAACGTTTGCATGTCTTCACTTGTGTTGCCTAATGGTTTAAAGTTGCATTTAAGAAACTTTATTGAAGAAACTATACATTGCCCTTGTCGTATAAACCAAAATAAATTCAAGTTTACCTGTCATAACTCACTTTACATATCATAATTGAAAAGGTGATGTAACTTGTGCTTGATTCCCTTCCCCTTGAAACATTGGGATTGCTGTAATTCTCACATTGTGATATTAATTCGTGGTTAGTGTTTGGATGGTTGGATCAGTCCAGTTCATGGCAATTAAACATTAACTTCAACAACCAAGCCTCAGAGACCAATACAACTTATGATGGTCAAGGATACCCATTCTAATGCATATCTGAGGTGAAGAGAGGCAATTTGAAGCGTTGATTTCTCCATTTTGATACGACTAAAATCTAAATCTTGTAGTTGTAAATGCGCTTGTTTTTCAAGTGCATTTTTTTGGTTGAATGTGTAGATTGAGCCCTTAGTGGGTATACAAACTACACGATTTTGCTAGGTCATGCGGAGATGTGTGTAAATGAAACTAAGTTGTTTTTAGGCATGGTTCCCTTTTTTCAGTTGACACACTATAAGGAGAGGATTGTGCTAGAGTGACAATATGTTGTCAACATGCGGCAGTGATGTGTCTCATCCTTAGACCTCTATAGATGGTGGCACCACCTACCATCCCCAACATGTGTGATGATAGTAGCCACAATACTACATCAAATTATATGGTTGTACAGACCCTTGTTACTTGTTGGCAGTCATTAAGTCAAACATAGCATCATAATGCTTAAGCTTCTCAGGGAAAGGGAGTTGTTCCTCTTAAGATGGAGAAATCGCTGACTATTATTATGTTTCTCATCCTCAAATAGTTAAGTAAAATGGTCAAGTTGAGTGGACGAAGTTTGTAGTCCTATCTAGGCTAGTCCTAGGTAGGGATGACAATGGTGTTGTAGAAAGACCATGTCCACAGATGCAACATATTTTACAACACATAATTGCATTAAATTGTTAAGGTGTGGATATGGTTTAAATTTTTAAAACTACCAAAGTGTGGTTGGTTATAGTTTTAGAGAAAATAACCATAGATAAAGATGCACCACAAATAAACTATTTAAATATATATAAATATATGTAGAATAATATTCTAATCATATTATTTATTGTTGTTCTTACATAGTTACAAGATCTTTATTTTTAAATAGAATTTAATATATAAATAAATATGAAATTTCATTTTCTTACAATGTCTATACACAAGTTATCCTCTTTGTTCAATTACTAAACATACATGTTCCCCAAGCACATAAAATTATTACTTTTTATGTCTTACTTTTATGTATTGCTCTCTGTATTTATGTGTACTTTTACAAATTTATAGAGGCATATGTATGATTATGGTAGATAATTGTTGTCGTTGCTCGAATTATTTAATGTATTCTTTGTAGATTTTATTGACTTGTTTCATGCCAATCTCGAATATAAACATGTAACAATTACAAAAGGGAAGATAGGTAACTAAGATGAGAATTTGGTTTATTATTATAAGTGAACCATTATATGTTGGTTGGTGGATTTAATCACTAGTAGAGATAAAATAATGTTAAAAGTAAAAGAAGGTGAAAGTAAAATAGAAAGACATAAAAGAGGGAAAGAGAAAGTCAAGAAGAGATGATCACGTCCATTATTATTAGTTATCTTTCTCCATAATTTCAAATATTTTACCATCTTCCCAGAAAAGTTTGATGTACCCCTCTCTCAGAAAATATATTATTACACTTACTTATAAATATGATTTTATTTTTTAATATGGTGCGGTTATCGTTTTGGCATAGAGTGCACCATTTCTACACCACTGTCATCCCAAATCCTAAGGCCCCCATAAGCAGCTCAGTATGTTTGCATATGAGGACCACATCACCAAAAGGAGTGAGGACTCATATATAGTTGAAAGCTTCATGTATATCACATATGCATTGGGTACAGATATGCAAGAGTCATAACTATATAGTATGAGAAAACTGATAGAGGTGTCATGTTCATGTCTCTTACATGTGAGGCTCGACGCCATGAATTTGATAAGCAGAAGTAGCATGATTCATCGGAATGATCTGAATGGTATATGATATATGGTGAATTGTTGTGTGTATAAAATACATCCTACCAAACAGATCCAAACAAAACTAACAAATTCATTTTACATTTGACCAAATAAAAATTATGTGGCTCCATGTTGGTTGTTTACACAAACGAGTTTCAATCCAAGTAATGGATAGTTTACTCAACTTAACCAAACTCCGCAAGTATACGGAGGTAGTATAGTCAAGGTTGAACACAAGGAGCTGAGCTAATTTAATTGAACGCAACAGTACTAAAGTTCAACAATCTAGACCGATTTTAAAGAGCAGAAAAGATTTGTTCTAAAAGCATAAAAATTAGGTTTTAACTATAGGAAATTCAGATTTAAATTAACAAGCAAGGATTACAAGAAATGTTCGATTTCAGAAAGTTAAAGAATCTTGGACATTAGGATTTCACTCTCATACCATAGCAATCAAGAGAACAAAATAATTTAAACATACATAAGATCATGTTTCAAGGAAAAGTTGTGTTACATTTCACCTCTCGGTGTAAATGTAATGATCCAAACTCAAAACAACACTCTCGTGCATGAATTTCGTTTATGATCACAAACAGTTCCTCAACTCATTCTTCTCTACTCTCGTAGAAGAAGAAGAGTTGTCAAGAAAAATGCCTACATACATTCCTACTTGTCTTCTCAAATTAAGCAAGAAGGCAGAAAATATGCATATAAAGTGGCCAACAATACATGCAAGAAAAAGATAAACCGGCATTCCCATGGTAAAGAAACAAGAACAAATGCATTTAGTATGAAATTACTTGTTCATTACATGCTATGGCATGGGAGTTACTCTCCCATGCCCAAGAAAAAGTAGTCTACTCCTCCATAACAATGTACAGCAGATTTGCTACAGAATTCTCAGTGCTAGACATGGTTTAGAGAAGAAAAGACAAGGAGAACTGAAAATGTAACCACAAGAAGCAAGAATTCCGACTTTGGGATGAAATCCCCCTCCTTTAACTGCTCCAAGTCGGGCTAACTCCCCTCTCAAGAAGTTGCTCGGAGTTGGGGAAGCTTGGCTGCACCTTGAAGAAGAAAATGGAGAAGTGGAGAAGAAGAAATGGTCTCTTGTGCAAGAAACCACTTTAGATTCCTCCCAAATCGCCTTCCTCTCCTCTCCTCTGTCTTTGGGATAAGAGAAACTCTTCAAATGACCGAACGTAACTGTCCCTTGGCTTCCCTCTTTCTTTTAAAAATGTATTCTAAATTTTCAAATTTCTGAAACTGTCTGGTGCACGTCGTGCATTTTGGGTGCACGTCGTGCACCTGCAGTGCAGTTAACATCCGGTTGATCTGTGCATGGCGTGCGCGCGGAATTGCACGCTGTGCGACTTTCCAGCTCCAGGTGCACGCCGTGCATTTTGGAAATGCACGCCGTGTCTTTGTCTTCTGTACATTTCTGTAATCTCGCACGACGTGCGTTTTCATCGTGCACGTCGTGCATGCTCTTGGCTGAACATACCGAATTTTCTCTGGAATGTTGCACGCCGTGCATTTTGATTTGCATGTCGTGCACTTTACTGTTTCAGCGAGACCGTCTTTTTTTCTGGAATGATGCACGTCGTGCGTCTGTGTTTGCACGTCGTGCATTTTTCTATTTCTGTAGAAATAACATCCGAATTTAGTCCTTTTTGTGGCAAATTTGCAATACAAGTTATGGGACACATAGAACAATAAAAAGATGACAAAACTAATATGAAAGAGACTGAATTATACTAGAAAGAACCAAATTTGTGTGTGATAAGATGATATACAAATCACACAACAAATCCCCCTAAGCTTAAACCATTGCTTGTCCTCAAGCAAAAAGAGCATGGAAATATAAATGAAGAATTGTCAAGAACATGAATAGATCAAATGAAATGAAAGAGGTGTATAAAACCAAACCAACCATGATCAACATGTTTATGCTCATAGCCATCAATTCAACTCAAACACCCAAGAAAGAGATTTTTAGTTCAGTAGGGGTGGCATCGATTTAATGAATTAATCAATTAAACAACACTAGGTAGAATTTGGATGACCAAGCCAAATAATCAGTGGATGTGCAACTCAAACTCTCAACTATTAAGGATTACAAAAGATGAAATCTTAGTTAAAAATTGACAATTTTTGTTGTACTCTCCTTTTCCCAGAAATGATACGACAAAGGATTATGGGTTCCGACACTCGGCTGCTAATGTAGGCTTATGCACACATGGAGTGTCGGTTGGGGTATTTTACCCTCTTTTAAGACATACCACCTAACCATCGTGGCCAGATCGGACTTACACTAGGCTAGCATGATATGTGGGCAGATTAGCCATCTTTATTGGGTATAAGAGTTATTTAAATTTTTCCAAAACATGGGAGAGTCAACTAAATTGCAACATCAACTAGATTTCATTCATCTGTTTTGAAAATTTTTCATTGAAAGAGTGTTTGCAAATGCACTAAGAGCTTGGCAAGGTCATCCCATATTCTAAATGATGTTGTAAGTTGATTTACTCACAAAAACTGAAACCATTACATGTTTTAAGCAATCAAGGATGTGAAAGAATGAATGTTCAGGCTAGAAGCATAAACCAAAGTTAAGCACAAGTTGATGGTCAAAATGTTTCATTTGATTACTGCATGTTTTTTACAACTTCTTCAAATGATATTTCTCGTCAAAAGAGGTCAAATAGTTAAGCATAGGAATTTTTTCCACATATAAAGGATGAATCTCATAACATACTAGACTTGCTATCTGAAAAGAAGAACTGAAAACAACTGAAAAATAAAAACAAAACAAAAGCAAATTACAAGAAGCAAATAACATGAAAGGCAAAAACTAAAAGAACTAGGATACCAATACCATCCGGTTGCTCCCCCCTAAGCTTGAAATCAGTAGTGTCCTCACTGCATCAATCGAACTTTAGGAGTTCACAACCGGATACCTGTCATGAACAAGTCAGAAGAATGATCTGCCGCCTCCCTACTCAGGGAAGAACTTACTAATGATGTCAGGAATGTCCATTGGCGTTGCGGATGATTCTGGCTGCTGCTGCTGGTGGTCCTGGGGCTGCTGTGGAACATCTGGAGCTGTGGTCTCCTGGCGGGAGGGGGACTAGAAGGACTACGGTGCTGGATAGTGGCCTTGCGAGATGTGCCACGCATCCATCCGGTTGACCATGTCGTACATAGTTGAGGACTGTGCACTCAAATGGTCAAACCTGGTGTCATACTGCGTGTGTATCTGGTCTAGGCGGGTGTCGAAATGATCAAAACGCCGCTGCACGTAGCTGTAGAGGTGTTGAACATCCAGCATTGTCCAGCTGTACTCTGTCTGATTACCAGTGGATGGTGGCAATGGTGTAGATGCTCCTGGAGTAGGACCTGGCATAGAGCTGCTGGCACCCCTGGTGGGTGTCTCCTCATCAGTCTCTGGTTGAAGCTCTACTTTCCAAGTGGCCTTGTTCTTGATATCATTTCGACTCGCCTCGGGGATTGTGATGAACTGTTTCTTTGTGATATAAACATTGAACTTTGACGTGATGCTGCCATGCTTGGAGATCAGGCCGCAAGAGATAAGATAGCTAATATCGACAAGATTCTTCCCCGGTGCAGGTTCTAGGGAACCTACATCCAAACCCAACTGCATAGCAAGGATGCTAATTAACCCGCCACACATGATGTCGCCTGCCTCCCTTTTCTTTTGTTTCTTAGTATCAAGTAGCTTGTGTACAATGTAATATCCAGAACTTATTTTCTCATTTTGCACCAAACACCATAAGAAGAAGAGATCAGTTTTTCCCACAACACCCTGAGTTTCGTTCTTTGCAAAAGGTCCAGTGCTAAGAAGGCGATGAATGACTCGAAAAATAGGATTGTGGATGCTAGAGGCCCGAGCATTCCTTGCTTTATGCACTGTTTCAGAAGTAATTTCAGACCAAACTAGATCACTGTTGAAAGCTGGAGGGTAATCAGTGTAACCACCATAGTTGCATCTAAGTAAAGTGCAAAACCGCTCAAGATTCATCGAAAACGGTTTGTCCAACAAGTGGAAACTGATATTCTGATAAGGTATTTGACGGCGTTGTGGGTCACTTTCAGCTTTAAAGGTAGTGAGAAACTCATACACCAGACAAGGGTAGGTCTTAGCAACCCGAGTGCAGAGATAGTGTAATCCCAAGAAAGTTAAGTGATTTACTACCTCATCTTTAAATCCCAGCTTGGTGACGGCTTCCTCGCACATGTACCGTGAAGGCAAGACACGCCTTGTAATGAGAAATTGGTAGTCGGCGTCTTCTTTAGGCTTGACCCTGAACTGGGTGGATGGTATAAAGGATTGCGGTGTTGGTTCGGAAGGTCCTGCTTCAGCTGTTGTTTGATATCCTAGGCGGCTACCGGACTTCCGCTTGATTGGGGCCATCAGTTTGTTGGTGTGCACGCTGTGGCGTTAGGATGCACGGCGTGTAAAAGGGTTGTACGTCTGCCTCAGACATGTGGATGCACGTCGTGCAATTTCAGTGCACGGCATGCACCTGCAGATTTGAGGCAAGAAATTAGGATCTGCACAGATGGTGGTTAGGGCTCCCAACGTGGTTCTGGTGCTCTCGGCGGAGTGGCTGCTGAGGGTCGGCGGCGTGCTTGGTCGACTGAGAAGCTTGCTACGGCGGCAGGGTGACACGCCGGCGGCTCTGCGGCGGCTGAAGGTGACGGCAATGCTACTGTTGTGCTGAGAAAAGAAGAAGAAAACGGCGGTGTGTCGGCGGTGACTGGAACTCTGTGGAGATGAGCACGGCTGCTGAGTGCTAGCTGCTGGCAGACGGCACTGCTGGTAGATCGGTGTCGGCTTGATGGTAGAAACTTGGCGGAGACTTGATGGCGGCGCTGATGGTAGCAGGAGGTGTCGACGGCAGGTCGGCGGTGCTCGGATACGGCGGAAACGGTTGGCGGGGCACTGCTGGTTGCACGGAGAAGAGCAGTGGCGCTCGGCTGGAGAAGAAGGGGCCGAGCTGTGCACGGCTGCGGAGCGCTGGCGCACGGCTGCGGTCAGAGGTGGAGCGGCGCACGGCTGGCGTTGGAGGTGCACGGCTGGTGGACGGCTGCTAGGGTTTGGTTGCTAGGGTCGGGGTGCACGGCTCTAGGTTAGAGTGATTAGGTCATGCACTACGACTCTTTTTGTCTAGACTTTACTAAAAAGTGCACGGCATGCATTCAGAATGCACGTCGTGCACTTTTGTAAAGCCAGATTCAAACTACTCCTTTGCGTCCAGGTGCACGGCGTGCGTTTGGACAACGCACGACGTGCGAGTTTCCAGAAAGATGCTGAACTTTTTACTTCCCAGGTGCACACCGTGCATGTTGAAAATGCACGGCGTGTTAGTTTCTAGAAAAGTTTTCAGACTTTCACGCCTTCAAGTGCACGGCGTACATGTTGATAACGCACGCCGTGTAAGTTTCCAGAAAGCTTTCTGCAGATCCCGCATACAGATGCACGGCATGCATCTTGGAAGTGCACGCTGTGTCAGTTTCCAGAACAATTTTTGTTGTATTTTTGTATTGACACGCCGTGCACTTTGCGATTTCTGCAGAAAATTGCAGTTAGTCAGCAGTAAACTATGACGGATTGAGTAGAAATCAAGTCTAAATTATTACATTCATCCATGACAAGCTTATTAATGAAATTAAAGAGTGCTTTTAATTTGAAAAACTTAAAAGAAATCTATCATAATGTGGGGTCAACTCCCACGAGGTCCTCCATTTAGAGTCCGGAGTAAGACTTCTTCTAAAACTTCAAGCATCTTGTAGGGAGCAAGAAGCTCCTTTCTCTACATCTTCTCCACTTGAATAGCGTTTGCAGCATTGTCCATTGACTTTGAAAGTTCCATCTTTACCTTGGAGTTCTACAGCTCCATATGGAAAAATCTTGAGTACTTGGAACGGGCCGGACCACTTGGATTTTAATTTTCCTGGAAAAAGCTTCAATCTGGAGTTGAATAACAATACTTTATCTCCTTCTTGGAAATCCTTCCTGTGAATTCTTTTGTCATGCCAAGCTTTTGTTCTTTCTTTATACAACCTTGCATTCTCATATGCATCAAGACGAAGTTCTTCAAGCTCCTGTAGCTGCAACAGATGCTTTTCTCCTGCTCTTTTCATGTCAAAGTTCAAGAACTTTATTGCCCATAAAGTGCGGTGCTCCAATTTGAGCAGAAGGTGACATGATTTGCCATAGATTAGCTTGAATGGAGTAGTCCCAATGATGGTTTTGTAGGTTGTGCGATATGCCCATAATGCATCATCAATCTTTAGTGCCCAATCTTTCCTTGAACTAGAGACAGTCTTTTCAAGAATAGTCTTCAGTTGCCTATTTGAAATCTCTACTTGCCCGGATGTTTGGGGGTGATAGGGCGTAGAGATTTTATGGGTTACACCATACTTTGAGAGAAGATTGTTGAATTGTTTTTCAACAAAGTGTGTGCCTCCATCAAAAATAATTGCACGTGGAACTCCAAACCTAGGGAATATAATCTTTTGGAAAAGCTTAACTACAGATTTGGCATCTGGTGCTTGGGTTGGAATGGCTTCAACCCATTTAGAAACGTATTCACAAGCAACAAGAATATATTGATATCCACAGGAAGATGGGAAAGGTCCCATGTAGTCCACTCCCCATACATCAAACACCTCAACTTCTAGAATAGAGTTGAGTGGCATGTCATCTCAGCGGGATATGCCTCCTGTTCTTTGGCACCTATCACAAGATTTGACGAATAGATTGACATCTTTAAATAATGTAGGCCAATAGAAACCGGCTTGAAGTATTTTTGCAGCAGTCTTTTCTCCTCCAAAATGGCCTCCATAAGGAGAGGCATGGCAATCAGCAATGATACTTGGGACTTCCTCTTCAACAACACATCTCTGGATTAGCCCATCGCTTCCATGCTTGAATAGCAACGGGTCATCCCAGTAATAGAACTTTACGTCATGAAAGAATTTCTTATTTTGTTGATATGTCAAACTCGGAGGTAGCTATCCAGTAGCAAGAAAATTAGCAATGTCTGCAAACCATGGTGCTTGGATAGATGATAATGCGTAAAGTTTCTCAATAGGCAAATGATCTTGAATTGGCAATAGATCTCCAGCTTCCGTGGTCAATCTAGAGAGGTGATCAGCAAAGCTATTCTTGGTACCCTTTTTGTCTCGGATTTCAAGATCAAATTCTTGCAGGAGAAGTATCCAGCGAATGAGGTGTGGTTTGGCATCTTTCTTATTCAGCAAATACTTGATGGCAGCATGATTAGTGTACACAATCACTTTTGATCCGACTAAGTAATTTCGGAACTTGTCGAAAGCATATACGATCGCAAGCATTTCTTTCTCCGTGGTCGTATAATTTATTTGTGCTTCATCAAGAGTTTTGCTGGCATAATAGATGGCATGAATCTTCTTGTCTCTCCGCTGTCCTAAAACAGCTCCCACTGCATAATCACTTGCATCGCACATGAGTTCAAAGGGAGAATCCCAATCTGGAGGCTGGATAATTGGAGCTGAAATGAGAGCCTCTTTGAGTTTTGAAAAGGTTGCTTGGCAATCGTCATCAAATACAAATTATGTGTCTTTTTCAAGAAGAGAACATAGCTACTTTGCAATTTTGGAAAATTCTTTAATGAATCTTCTGTAAAAACATGCATGTCCTAAAAAACTGTGAATGTCTTTTACCGAAGATGGAGTAGACATCTTCTCAATTGCTTCGACTTTTGCCCTGTCCACTTCAATACCCTTGTTAGATACCACATGTCCTAGCACTACACCGGATTGTACCATAAAATGGCACTTCTCCCAGTTTAGTACTAGGTTGACCTTTTTACAGCGGGCTAAGACAAGAGATAGATTTAATAAGCATTGATCAAAAGAATCACCGTACACGCTGAAATCGTCCATAAAAATCTCCATTATATTTTCAATAAAATCAGAGAATATAGCCATCATGCACCGCTGAAAAGCAGCGGGAGCATTACAAAGACCGAACGGCATACGGCGATAAGCATATGTTCCATAAGTGCATGTAAAAGTGGTCTTTTCTTGGTCGGGGGGGTATATGGGAATCTGAAGAAAAAAAAACTAAATACCCATCCAAGTAACAGAAATATGAATGTTTGGCAAGACGTTCAAGCATCAAATCAATAAAAGGCAAAGGGAAATGATCTTTGTGGGTTGCTTTGTTCAAACGCCTATAGTCAATACACATACGCCAACCGGTAACCATGTGTTTTTGTATTAACTCATCATTATCTCCTTTAATGATAGTTGCACCCCCCTTCTTAGGTACCACGTGAATGGCACTAATCCAAGGGCTGTCACTTAGTGGATATATGATTCCGGCGTCAATTAACTTGAAAATTTCTTTCTTTACCACCTCAAACATATTTTGATTTAAACGTCTAGGTGGTTCAACAATTGGTTTAGCATCATCTTCCATATTTATTCTATGCATACAAATGGAAGGATGAATGCCTTTTAAATCCTCTATGGAGTAACCAATGACATCTTTGTACAAACGCAATTCGGCAAGCAATTTATTTTCTTGATCATTGGTTAGTTCACTATTTATTATGACAGGAGATGTAGAATTTGGGTCAAGAAATGCATACCTTAGCCCGGGCGGAAGGGCTTTTAATTCTACCTTTTTGCCTGTCGTACTTTCATCAATTTTATCTTCAGCAAGTGGAGCATCTTCATCAATAGCTGTTTCTTTAGAAATAAAAAGCGCTCCAGAAATTTTAGAATTATTGAATTCAGTTGCTTCATCATCATAAAGATTAACCATCAAATCAACATCATTTTCACTAACATTCTTAACAGGATCAATAATATCAAGCAAGCATATTTCTTCAACACGTGTGGGTGCTTTCATAGCTTCATAAATAGAGAATTCCATAGCCTCTTCCCCAACAAGTAAAGTAAGCTTCCCTTCCCGGACATCAACAAGACATCCGGCAGTTCTCAAGAAAGGCCTCCCAAAAAGAACAGGGTTGGTAGGAACTTCCGCCATGTCAAGAACAATAAAATCACAAGGTATATAGAATTTCCCGATTTGTACAAGGACATCTTCCTCCATACCTTTTGGATATTTAATAGAGTGATCAGCTAATTCAATAGCCATTCTTGTGGGCTTCAAATCCCCAAGATCTAATTCTTGCCATAAGGTAAATGGAATGAGGCTGATACTCGCACCAAGATCTACTAAACCTTTGTCAAAAGTGGTGTCATTAATCTTGCAAGGCAGTGTGAATGCTCCCAAATCATCAAGATTTTGAGGGAGGCGATTTTGAATGATAGAACTTACTCGTTCAGAAAGCATTACAGTTTCTACTTGATCAACCTTTCTTCTTTTGGTCAGAATGTCTTTTAAGAATTTTGCATAAGAAGGCATTTTGGCAATAACTTCAGCAAAAGGAAGGTTTACATGCAATTTGTTGATTATGTCCACAAATTTTCTGAATTTTTGGTCTTCCTTCTTATTGGCTAATCTTTGAGGAAAAGGTGCAGTTCCTTTGAAAGAAGGTGGTATTTCAGCTTTACCTTTCTCCTCGCTGCAATTTGGAGTGTTGGCCTCTTCTTCTACAGTTTGCTTCATGTTCTTCTCCTTAGATGGAGAAGGTCTTTCAATTTCATCTCAGCTTCTTAATATAATAGCATGGGCTTGCTTCCTTGGGTTTACTTCCGGCTGACTTGGAAGAGAACCGGATTGTGGAGTCCTTTGTTGATTCAAAGCTTGTTGTGCTATCTGATTTTCCAACATTTTGGTGTGGGTGGAAATTCCATCCACTTTTACAGAGAGTTGCGCAATAGCATCTTTTAAAAGCTTATCATTTCCTCAGAGTTCCTCATTTTGTTGCATCTATGTTGATATGAACTTCTCCATCATGGCTTCCAAAGAAGAACCTTGGGGTTGTTGTTGTTGTTGCTGTTGAAAACCCCTGTTGTTGAAACTCGGCGGATTTCCTTGACGGTTTACATGTTGTTGTTGTTGCTGCCCTTGCTGGAAATTTTGGGTGTTGCTTGCATTCCGGTAAGAGAAATTAGGGTGATCTCTCCATCCCATATTATATTGGTTGGAATAAGGGTTGTATTGTTTGTTTCCTTGCATCCCAACTACATTAACCTGTTCAAAATTTCCTTCCATAGCATTAGGGGCAAAACAAGAAGAAGAAGTATGTCCTATATTACCACAAGCTTCACACGTGGCTTCAGCATATTGAATTGGCAAATTGGTCATCTTCTCAAATTTCTATGTAAGTACATCTAGCATTGCAGCAATTAGATCAACGGCATCAATAGTATGCTTTCCTCCTTGCTTCCCGGAAGAAGAGCTTGATGTAGAGGTGGATTTAGCTCCTCTATCCCCTCCCCATTGGCATTGATTGAGTGATATATCTTCAATTATATCATAAGCCACTCTATAGGACTTAGTCATCAGTGCACCGCCAGGTGCGGCATCTAGAGTCAACCGAGTATTGTAAAACAGTCCATTGTAGAAGGTTTGCAGCAAGAGCCAATTTGTCAAACCATGGTGCGGGCAAAGGCGTTGAAGATCTTTGAACCGTTCCCATGTATCATATAAGGTTTCTCCTTCATTTTGGGAGAAATTTGTAAGCTGGTTCCTCAAGTGAGCTGTCTTGCTTGGCGGAAAGTACTTTGCTAGGAAAGCATTTAGGAGTTGGTCCCAACTTCTAATAGACTTCTTGGGAAGAGACAAAAGCCACGCCTTGGCTCTATCTCTTAGAGTGAAGGGAAATAGCATAAGTCTAATTCCATCGGCAGACACTCCATTAATCTTAAAAGTATTAAGATATTCCAGAAATTCTGCAATATGAAGACTTGGGTCTTCATTGGTCGTACCCCCAAAACGATTTTGCCAAATCATTTGCATCACAGAAGGGGAAATTGAAAAGTTATTTGCTTCCACAGCAGGTAGGTCAATGGCTCCACAAATATTTGTGGCAACCGGCATAGCGAAATCTTTTAGAGGACGATCGTCCTCCATGGCTGAAATGTTTGGAGTAGCTACTACAGAAGATGAAGAAGACGGTGGTGGTGATGATGGCGGTGGTGACGGTGAAGTACCTCCAAATAGTGGTTGTTCCACTCTTCTTGTTCTCCTCAAATTCGAAAGAGTTCGCTCTATTTCAAGGTCTAGCAAAGCGGATGTTTAGAGACCTCGTTGTGAACGACGCATACAACCTAAAAAATAACAAGAGAAATTAAGAACACACTAAGAGGTATATGGAGATTCGAAAATGATGAAATGATGGTCTAGTATCGAATACTAAATAGTACTTATTACTCCAATTAAATTACCGTAGCTCCCCAGAAATGGCGCCAAAAACTTGTTGGTTGTTTACACAAATGAGTTTCAATCCAAGTAATGGATAGTTTACTCAACTTAACCAAACTCCGCAAGTATACGGAGATAGTATAGTCAAGGTCGAACACAAGGAGCTGAGCTAATTTAATTGAACGCAACAGTACTAAAGTTCAACAATCTACACTGATTTTAAAGAGCAGAAAAGATTTGTTCTAAAAGCATAAAAATTAGGTTTTAACTACAGAAAATTCAGATTTAAATTAACAAGCAAGGATTACAAGAAATGTTCGATTTCAGAAAGTTAAAGAATCTTGGACATTAGGATTTCACTCTCATACCATAGCAATCAAGAGAACAAAATAATTTAAACATACATAAGATCATGTTTCAAGGAAAAGTTTTGTTACAATTCACCTCCCGGTGTAAATGTAACGATCATAACTCAAAACAACACTCTCGTGCATGAATTTCATTTATGATCACAAACAGTTCCTCAACTCATTCTTCTCTACTCTTGTAGAAGAAGAAAAGTTGTCAAGAAAAATGCCTCCATACATTCCTACTTGTCTTCTCAAACTAAGCAAGAAGGCAGAAAATATGCATATAAAGTGGCCAACAATACATGCAAGAAAAAGATAAACCGGCATTCCCATGGTAAAGAAATAAGAACAAATACATTTAGTATGAAATTACTTGTTCATTACATGCTATGGTATGGGAGTTACTCTCCCATGCCCAAGAAAAAGTAGTTTACTCGTCCATAACAATGTACAGCAGATTTGCTACAGAACTCTCAGTGCTAGACATGGTTTAGAGAAGAAAAGACAAGGAGAACTGAAAATGTAACCACAAGAAGCAAGAATTCCGACTTTGGGACAAAATCCCCCTCCTTTAACTGCTCCAAGTCGGACTAACTCCCCTCTCAAGAAGTTGCTCGGAGTTGGGGAAGCTTGGCTGCACCTTGAAGAAGAAAATGGAGAAGTGGAGAAGAAGAAATGGTCTCTTGTGCAAGAAACCACCTTAGATTCCTCCCAAATCACCTTCCTCTCCTCTCCTCTGTCTTTGGGACAAGAGAAACTCTCCAAATGACCGAACGTAATTGTCCCTTGGCTTCCCTCTTTCTTTTAAAAACGTATTCTAAATTTTCGGATTTCTGAAACTGCCAGGTGCACGCCGTGCATTTTGGGTGCACGTCGTGCACCTGCAGTGCAGTTAACATCCGGCTGATCCGTGCACGGCGTGCGTGCAGAATTGCACGTCGTGCGACTTTCCAGAACATTCTTCAGCAATCTGCGCTCCAGGTGCACGCCGTGCATTTTGGAAATGCACGCCGTGTCTTCGTCTTCTGTACATTTCTGGAATCCCGCACGCCGTGCGTTTTCATCGTGCACGCCATGCATGCTCTTGGCTGAACATACTGAATTTTCTCTGGAATGTTGCACGCCATGCATTTTGATTTGCATGCCATGCACTTTACTGTTTCAGCGAGACTGTCTTTTTTTTCTAGAATGGTGCACGTCGTGCGTCTGTGTTTGCACGCCGTGCATTTTTCTGTTTCTATAGAAATAACATCCGAATTTAGTCCTTTTTGTGGCAAGTTTGCAATACAAGTTATGGGACACATAGAACAACAAAAAGATGACAAAACTAGAATGAAAGAGACTTAATTATACTAGAAAGAACCAAATTTGTGTGTGATAAGATGATATACAAATCACACAACACTCCAACTCATTGAATTTGATTTATTGCAATTGTTACTATGTGATGGAATCACACGTAAACTAAAAGACCCTTAAGCCATGTTCACACCAATTGGTATATTACAAAATATGAAGGTTTGATACAATCAATGTTGATTAAAAGTGTGTTAAATTTAATAGTTATGTAGTAATCAAGACTAGTGTGGCTAAGCCCAAATTTGGTGTGGCTACCTTAGAGTAGGAGATAAAGTGTTCTTTGTATTTTGTGTCAATGGGGGGGATTCTATTCCACATTGTCTAGTTATAGATTTGAGCATTATCATTTATGCAGGAAGAGAATGTGACACAAGTATCCAAAATATCTATATGGATGTATGCTCACATTTGTTGTGGCTATGGTGACCACAACATACATCCATGCATACGCTCTATGCCTTGTTTGGCTTGTCCTAGTTCGTTAGAGATCGTGGCTCGTAGGAATTGTCTTCAGTTTTCTGTCTTCTTATTACACAAAAGAACTACTTAATTAACAATTTAATTAATTGTTTTAGTAAAGGGTTTTCTAAAATAAATAGGAAAGTGTCTATTCGTGTACAAGAGTTGACATGTATTTGTCCCATATTAGAAAAGTGTTCACGATATGTGGATATCTCTAGTGCTATAAATATTAAACACACACTTTTTCCTATTGTGTTTGCACTAGTCATCACCCTTTGTTTTGTGTTTGTTGTAGTCGTCCATGTCCTCAAGCTATCTCTTATGGAGATTCCCTTCTTCGGTGTGAGTGACACAAATTGTCTATCAATCTACTATCTTTCTGAAGGCCTAAATTGTTGGGTAGTTGCACCTAAAAAACACTGAGTCGTATCTATTAAGCTTCCCAATGCCGTCGTGTGAGTTGAACATGAATATGTGCCTCTTACGTGTAGTTGAGTGTTGATTTCTCTAAGTATAAAATGCATCCTTAAATAGCGATCTAT
The DNA here is from genome assembly GCA_963693085.1 of Alisma plantago-aquatica. Lineage (NCBI taxonomy): Eukaryota > Viridiplantae > Streptophyta > Magnoliopsida > Alismatales > Alismataceae > Alisma > Alisma plantago-aquatica. The sequence goes on along the minus strand of OY856411.1, from coordinate 508,925,106 downwards.
CTATTTTTTATCCAACTCCATTGTTTTGTTCTCCTGCTCTTTTTTTATTATTGTTTCTTATCTAGATTTTTTAGTTAGCCTTTAAAATTTATTAGTTAATTTGTAATTTCCTGCTATGTTGTGTAATGATGAAATAATCCTAAAAGATTGGGTTCCCCATGGGCCAAGATCTAGATGTAGATTTGATTCTACAATCATTGCATAAATTTTAACCAATTTGTTATGAACTTGAACATGAATGAAATGGTTAAGTTGTTTCCAGGACTAGTCAGCGTGTTGTGAACTACTGAGCTAGATATGAAAAAGGTCAAGACTAGATTTGTGTTGATGGTCAATGTAGTGAGAGAGACACTAAGGGAAAGAAAAAGGTTAAGAAAGGTTCTAAGCCTAAGTCCCAATCTTCTACTCTAAAGGCAAACAGAAGTGTGGCCCAGGATGCCAATATTCACCATTGTCATAATCCTAGAAATAAAAGATAAAGTGTCCACTCTACTTGGAGGAACTTAAGAAAATAAAAGAGATATATATCACCACATCAAGTATGTAAGTTATTGAGATTGACTCATCTACTTCTTCATCATGGGTATTGCATATCAAACATAGATATCACATGTGTTGTAATCTGCATGATATGAAAATAGTAGACCCCTTAAAAAGGGAGTTGTGGGACTACGATTCACTAATGGGGCAAAAGTTGTTGTTGTAATTGTAGAAATATATAGTATATTTGTGCCCTCAGATCTTGTAATAGAATTAAACAAATGTTGTTGTGTACCTTCCATAAGTAGAAATATTATTTTTATTTCTTGTTTGGATAAGAATGTTTTTTCATTCCTAATAAGAATAGAGTTTTCTCTACACTTTTAGATGATATCATTTATGGCAGTGCTCCTATGTCTTATGACCTTTTGTTTGTCAAATCTTGAGATGCAAGTTTATCATAAATACAAAATAGTTTAAAATGCATTACTCAAACAAAACATGTGCTTGGCATTGTTGCTTGGCCATATAATGAGGAGTGCTTCTAAACTCCATAAGGATGGATACTAGACTATTTTGATTTTCAATCACTCAAGGTGTGTGAATCATGTTTGTTGGGCAAGATGGCAAATGAAACTTTATTAGATATAGTAAAAGTGTAACTAAACTATTAGAACCGATACATATTAATATATGTGATTCTTTTACTCATAACTAGAGAAAAGTATGAATTTATCATTAAATTTATTAATGATTTTAGGAGATATGGATTCGTGTGAGACACATATTAGAATCCCTTGATATGTTCAAGGAATAAAATAATGTAATACAGAACCAAGTTGGCAAGAGTATTATGATTCTTCAATTAGGTTGACGTGGTAAACATATATGCCAAGAGTTTGAGGACCTTCTCAAGGAGTGTGATATTGTGTAAGGAGCAAGACCCAATAGGGGATCCATTCAAATGGTACAATATAAAGAGTCATATGAAGCATAAAAACAAAACTATTACTATGTTATATGAAAATTTAGATAAAGTTGATCCACATTATAAAATATTTTATGACAAAATAAAAATGTATACACCTAGTAACATGCAATGGCTCATTTGTAGAGGACAACCTAACCGTTACAAACTTTTCTTAAGTCCATAACATGTATATGACCTTCTTGAGTCCTTATCCTATAATGTACCTACACCTGGGTTGAAGGAGAACATCACCCATAACATAGGAAACAAAGGCATGTATCGGTTTACACTGAGTATGAGCATATAAACAATATTTGACATTATATTGGATTACAAGTATAAAAATGGGTGTTCCCATGAAAAGAGAGGCCTATCAACATATTTGTAAGTTTGAAAAAGTTAATAATCAAAAGAAAGAGGCATTAAAGAATAAAATAGCATCATAAACTTTCTTGTCATTAATTAATCCATAATATAACAATTAAAACAATTGTACACATATATGAGAGGCCAGATTTCTAAAGTAGGGCCATAACACCAATGGATAATGGCCTAAAGAGAAAAAAAGGGAGGAAATGCACACCCTGGGCAAAATATGTGCACCCAAAAATATAAATGGTTATGCCCATGCACCACTAATCTAGATAAATAGTGTAACATCCATCATGCATAATTTGATATGGAAGACAGATGGTTCAATCACATTTTAATTTCCAAGTAGCAAGGCAAGTGGGGTAACGGACCCTATGTTAAATGAAATCATATAAAAATTCTATGATTCTAGGATTTTCCAAATGGAATAGTGGAAGAATCAAATAAAGGATAATTACCTGACTTTAAGAAACTAAGGAATATAGTCAATTTATGCCCAAACAAATATAGGGATTTGCACATATCTTATTTTCATAGCTAATGCTTAACTAAGTTGACATACTTGGTCCATGAAGTCGAGTTTTCATCTTGCAAGAATGTCCCTTCTTAACAGATCCTCAAAGCATTGGTTTCCAAATCGGACCCACATTTCTGGGATGGATTTCATCATGTCTTCCTCAAACCTTGGAGCCAAACTAGAGACGGTCAACTTCCTTTGTGGGTGATTCATGGAATAGTAGGAGATTTTTAGGTTGTGTTGCATGGTTTCCTACAGATTTGGAGTTGGATTTGCAGTTCATTAGGTGCACATCAAGTAAAGGTTACAACATACTCATTAAATACTTTTTTTAGAAATAGAATCACCGGGGAGAGGGAGAATTCTCTTATTCCTTGGGTTCTACAGAGCCATGGCCTAGGTAGAAAAGTAGGAGGTAGTGTCAATATAGGTTTGTCTAGATTAGTAGGCAGAGGAAGGGGAAGTCAAAGTGGTTTGAGACCATGGTTGTCATCATGCAAGGAGAAAGGAGGAAAAGGAGGGGAAATGTAGTTGTGAGACCATGTATGAGGACTCTGAAGTTGTAGATTTCATGGTGAGTGGGGATGTGTGAGCTGGGATTGAGTGGCAATCTCCAATGTATTAAGGTCTTAGAAATGTGTAGGAATTTGGATGGTGAGGTGACATTGATTAGATCAGTATAAGCCCTACATGTTTGTTGATCATTGTTTGGGTATCAAGCTCTTCATGGATATGTTTCAAAAGTCATCAAGGCTTGGGTAAACAACAATGTTGGAGTGAGTAGCTCTGAGGGCAAGCTTTATATTGCTATCTCACATCTAAAGGCTCATTATGGTTGTGTTGATGCTCTGTAACTGACCATGGTCGAGGCTTTTGATGAGATGGGGGAGAAGTGCATTAGATCCATCTGCGGGTGGTGGATGTCCAGGATAGGGTGATGGTGTCAGACACAACGATGGAGGTGGATGTGCTAATCGACCACATCAGAAGGATGGTAGGTGGTCGATGTGGTTGCAGTATTCGTTGTAGTTGGAGTCACTTCTCATTGTCATAGGGGGCACTCAATCTATGTATCCTCTTGTTTTGAGGTCACTATGAATGCAGGAGGAATACAATTTTGGAGGTGATAGTAGATATTGGACCAATTTTTTGAGGCAATCATGTTGAAGAAGCAATGGGGAATCATCGTTGCAGGCACCGACATGGCCTATGTATACCATTGTAGTAGGTTGTAACAATCTCTTGTTATCACGGTCATTGGGCACATAGAGAAGGAGAATTAGAGGATGGGTCTAGGTCAAGTAAGACGAGATCTGAGGAAGAAATAAGAGGAGAAGATAAGGAAGAGGAGGAGAAGAGTGTGGCTAGGTAAGAGATGAACTGAGGGGGAGAAGGAGATAGAAGAGGAGGAAGACATGTCCAATTTCATGACTTTCAATTGTTGCAGAAGTTAGGTTAGTGTGAGAAGCACATACAAGGGAAAGTGGATGGGTGATGTTACATCAAATTAAGAGGGAATTAGGTTAAATGAAATTATTGAATGTATTTAATATCTATGAAAAGTTTTTAAGTTCAATCGATCAAGTGGGAGGGTAAACAATGTGTGATTGACCTGAAATTTGACTATAAGCTAAGAATGATGTAAATATTTAAATTTTCAATATAATGTCAACTTTTATAAATGCTTAGAGGTTTATCTCTTACTTTTAAGTTAAATATTCAATTAATGACTTTAGTGTCTTTCTTAATCAAGTTTGATAGATGATTTCATAGTTTTATATTTTGTTTCATCAATCAGACTTAGTATGATTTTAATCTGTCAAAGTAAGGCCAAGACTCATTGATTGGTGAATTTTAACGTCAAACCTTAGTATTGAATCTATTTTCTTATTTCATACTCATAACTTTTAATTTAGGGTGAAAAACTTGTAGATATTGACAAAGTTGAAAAGGGCCTTGAACAAGATAGGTCTAGGCTATGAGCCTAGATTCAAACTCCAGACCTTAAAGAAGATTTTGTCTCGAAATCCATTTATATATAGCCATGTATACATACCAGGTTATGCTCCCCAACCCAATCATAGATTTCTAGTTCACATAGTATAGTAGATCATGGTACATCACCATATTTCGCACTTATAGTCTAGTCCCAAGGTAAAACTATATCACTCCATGTGTCAAGTCTCTGTTAGTCTTCTCGTATATGATGTTTATCTAGGGAAGTTATGCCAAAATCTAGGATTATCTTAACAAGGTTATATTCATTATGGTTATCTATATTGTTATGGCAGTTTCACCACTCTCTTATGTGCTTGACACAATTTCCATAAATTTTCATGATTTTTTTAACATACCTTACTTCTGTTCACCATCTTGGATAAGGAGATAAATTTAAAAGTAAGTTTAATTATGTAAGTGATGTTCATGGAAGTAGATTTACAAGGCTTACCCATCTAGCCTAGTTAGGTGGTAGCTACATGCCTATGACCTTAATATTGCATGTTACTGATGTATTACATATTGGAACCATTGTTTAGTTCATATGTCCATTAAGTTAAATTGAACTCCTAATGAATAAGTCATATAAGACTCAACCCCTTATAAGGACTAGTTTATAACCTAGCTAATCATATAAAGAGGTAACATGGTAGGTCAACTAGGCCATAGATATTCTAAAATACTTCTTCATACTCTAAACTTCTGACTTTGGACTATTCCTTAAGTTTCAACATGCCAATCATGGGATTATCTAGTAAAGGGTCTCTCTACAACTCACACTTTCTTGTGGTGGTGACTTGGTTCCAAAAAAAATCATTGATAAATTATGAAACTTTTCTTTTATACATATAATTTAATAATGAAAAATAATCTTGATGATGAAACTTTATGATGAAAATCCAAAAAAATGGCACCAAAATTGATTTGAGAACCAAGCCAACCACCTCCCACAATACACCACATATACTATTATTCTATCATCACTTCATTCTACAAAAAGGGTCTCATTTTTATAACACCTAAAAAGGCATATGTTTGCATCTCTAATTTATATAGCATAGGAGGGTGAAGGGTTTCTTATTAAGAATGGTCAACTTATATTAAACTCTAATAAGGCACAACATCCACCATTCCTCAAGTCACTCATAATCATAATTCCAACTACCTCATAAGATTACCCAATGTTATACAAAGAGATTTAAGGCTTACCCAATAGCAAGTGGTCAAAATCATAGCTCCTTCACAAGATAGTTAACCCATATAGTCAAACTAGTCATCTCAATCACTAGATAAACCAAGTACACTATTGGAGATGAGAGAGGTGAACACTTAAGTAGATCTGCTAAAACTTGTAGTTTTCCTCAACCAATTATTATGTATGAGGCATAACAAGCTCAATGAGGATGATATCCAACCCTTAGATAGATGGATTTAGGCAGAGTTATGGGGACATGCTCCATGTTGAAGCCAGGGCATGCCTAACCACAACATAGCTAATTTAATCACCCACTTTCATGGAAATTTTCACCATTCTACAACATGTATTAAAGTTATATTATCATCCATGCATACTCAATCCTCCTAATGGACTAATTCAAGGCATGCTAGAATGACAATAAAGAAAGGGGCCCGAGGGAACATTAGGGTTAAGCCTTTATATGATTGTTCAAGGCAACCTACAATTAGTGTTGAACTACCTTCCCATGAGGTAGGAAAATATAATGTAATGAACAGGAGAGTCAACCCCTATGTAGGTAGATTTTGTACTCCATAGAGGGTGTAGGGTTAATTAGGGTTCCCAAAATCTGAGTCTCATCCATACGATGGTTTGGGGAGTGTAAATCACCAAATTATATATGGATTGAAACCTTGTTCGGTATTCCACTATTGAGGATTAGGTACATCAACTACTTGTAAATAGTCACCTAAGTATCTCAGTAAGGAACAATATAGGATAACTTGAAATGGTCAAGTTGTTACTACTTTTGGCTCTGATACCATTTTTTAAGGAGCGAGACCCAATAGCGGTTCCACTCAAATGGTAAAATATAAAGATCCATGTAGTGATGAAGTTGTGGAAACAAACTATTACAAAGTTACATGAAAACTTATATTTAATTGATCCTCACCATAAAATATGGTATAACAAAATAAAAAGGTCTACACCTACTAACATGCATGGACCATTGCAGGGGGAAACCAGATGATTCCAAGCTATCCTTAAGTCCATATCATGTATATGACCTTGTTGAGTCCTTATAACTGGGTGGAAGGGGAAAATCACCCAGAAAATAGTAAACAAAGGCATGTATTAGTCTTCACTGATTATGTGCATATAAACAACATTTGGGAATTATATTGAATTACAAGTATAAAAGTGGGTATTACCATGAAAAGAGAGGGCTATGAACTTATAGGTAAGTTCTAAATAAAATAACCAAAAGAATGAGGTGTCAAATAGTAAAAGAGCATTATAAATTGTATTTTCATTAATTAAAACATAATATCACAATTTCAACAATTTCATGCATATATGAGACCATATATCTAAGATAGGGCCACAAAACCACTGTATTATGGCCTAAACAAAAATAAGGTGGAAATTCATACCCCGAGTGGAATATGCATGCCCTAACATATAAATGGTTGTGCCCATGCACCACTACTCTAGGAAAATAGTTAAACATCCAGCATGTATCATTTGAGAAGCAAGACATATAGTTCAGTCATATTCTAATTTCCAAGTAGCAAGGCAAGTGGGGTCATAGGCCCTATGTTAAATGAAACCAAATAAAAAATATGTCAATCTAGGAATTTCCAAAAGGAATAATACAAAAATCTAATGAAGGATAATTGCTTAATTTTAGGAAATCAAGGATTATGGCTGACTACATACCCAAACACAAATAGGGATCTACACATACCTGATCTTCATAACTAATTCTTAACTCAGGCTACATACTTGGTCCATGAAGTTGAGTTTTCATCCTGCATGTTTGTCCCTTCTTAACAGATCCTTGAAGCATTAGCCTCCATATTAGACCCACATTGTTGGAGTGGGATTTCATCATGTCTTCCTTAGGCCCTGGAGCCAAATTGGAGATGATCAACTTCCTTTATGGGTGGCTCATGGAATAACATGAGATTTTGGGGTTAGAATGCATGGTTTCCTACATATTTGGGTTGGATCTGCAGTTCATTAGGCGCTCATCATGTCCAGGTTGCAATGGACTCATTGAATAGATTTTTAGATACTAAAACACCAAGGTGATGGATTATTCTCTTCTTCCTTGGGTTTTTTTAGGGCCATGGAAATGGTAAACAAGGAGGCAGTTGTTAGGTTCTGTGGATGTGACAACTGTAGTGGAAGTAACAAAAAAATATTCTCCATATATCCTATTAATGTATCTCATCAACAACAATATATGTGGAAGGAGGGTGCACAAAGTATACCTTGTCACAGAGCAAGTCCGGTGACATCCCCTTCGCATGGTGGTGTATGATGTTCCTCATGTGTGTGAATGGTCCTCGTTGATTCCCTCATAATGTTCAGTGTTTGTGTCTCTGTGTAGTTCATGTGGATGGACTAGAACTCCTCGTCGTGTTGCTTGAGACAGGGGGGAGGATTAGCCTTTATCTTGATGGCATGCTAGCATCACAATCTCTCTCCTTATCTCTCTCTCAGGGACGATGATGATTAGGGTTCATGTACAAGAGTGTGTCTTTTGAAATTTGACCATAAAGTCCCTATTAATAGGATAGGAAAGGAAGTATTGTTTCTGAAAATACCTATGAAACAAAAGGCCTATGTTCAAATGGGCAGCTTGTAGACTATCAAAAAGATAATTAGAATATTCTAATATCAAACAATTAATTAATTCATTAACTAATTTTTCCATCATATGACTCTAGTCCATAGCTCGAGATTATCCGATCAAATTAACAATTCAATTCTAATTAATTGGCTTAAACATTTTAACCAATTAACTTAGATTATGTTCTGGTATTTTTTTAGTAGATTATATAAATGGTTTTGTAATCAATTTGACTCAGAACATTTCCAATAGTGTTCACAATTATGCTCCTATTCCAATACATCTTATGCATGTGACCTTGTAGGCTCCAAATTACGTTGGTAGTGATAATCATAATCAAACTATGGTTTCACAAGAAATGATTGGTATCTAGCAAGACTTCATTTCTACCCAAGTAATTAGAGAAGTTGAGAACAACTTAACCTAGTGTTGTGACTAGTGTTACAGTAATTGTATAATCCAATTTGTCTCTAATATCAAGATTAAATCTGAGGCATGGAAATTTGATCCCCTTAATGTTTGATCTTTGTCCCTTAATCTAGAATAGACTATTGAGATACACATGATCTCAATATCATATATTGACTCACATGATCTTGGTCATGCATTTTGCAGTCTCACTAATCAAGTGACCATGATATCACTCTACCAGGAGGGATAAATTCCATCTACGTCACTCATAATAATCCACATGTGTCACAATGCACCTAAGCAATACATGAATAGCAACCCTTTTTCAAGGTCACATTGAGTAGTGTTAAAGAACATTGAATAACATGCAATGACTGTAGTGACTTTAGATTTATGGACCACAATCACCACTGCCACATTGAGATGTGATTCTGACCACCATTTTTGGCTTCCATGTATCATACTCAAGGTGGTATTCCAGTACACTTGTTCATAGCAAGTATCTATGTGTTTGATTTGATATCCAGTATCATGACCAATGAGATGTAGCCATCAATCAACATACATGCTAGTCTTGATGTATTATTATTGTCCTAATATCCATAATAGTATCTGATTAAGTACTAAGACAAGAATGAATACTCTTAACATACACATGATCTCATATTCGGGTCCTCAACCTAAACTCACATATTATTGAGTCATACATTCTAAGGACATTAGTATATTTAACATTATCCCGTATTGAAACAAGCATAATAATTGAAATTGCCTTTATTAATAATCAAATCAATTACAAGATATGTTGTTACAGTCATCATATGATTGGCTCTCAAGGCATATCACCAACAACAGTGTCAATGTAGGTTCATCGAGACTAGTAGGTGGAGGAGGGGAAGTCGAAGCAGTTGTTGACCAGGTTGTCTTCGTGCATGTTGAATTCGATGGTGAAGGAGAAAGGAGAAGGAGGATGGGAAATGCAGCAGCTATGAGACAACATGTGAGGACAGTAAAGTTGCAAATCTGCATGTGGGTTAAGATCTATATGGGAGTCCCTATGCTCTAGTGTTTAGGAAGAAATGAGGAGGAGCAGTTGTAGCTTTCACAGATAGTGAGAAGGTGTGCAATGGGGTTGAAGATGACAATGGAAAACTCCAATGTATTAAGGTCTTAGAAATGTGTAGGAATTTGTATGGTGAGGTGACATTGATTGAAAGAGTATAAGCCCTTGTATTCCAAGTTTGTTGATCATGTTCAGGTGGTCAAGCTCTTCACGGAGTTGTGAGAAAAGTCACTGAGGCTTGGGTGAAAGGCAGTGTTGGAGGAAAGTAGTTGTGAGGGCAAGCTTTATATTGCTAGCTCACTTATGAAGGCTCATGGTGGTAGTTTTGATGCTCCATAACCCAACCATGGTCAAGGATTTTGACGAGATGGGGGAGAACTGCATCAGGTCCATCCATAAGTGGTAGATTTTAAGGCTAGGTGATGGTGGTAGACACGATGGAGGAGGTAGATGTGTTAATCGATCGTGTTGGAAGGAAGGTAGGTAGTCGACATGGTGGCAGGATTCGTCGAATCTGGAGTCACTTCTCATTGTTTCCATGGCACTCCATCTATTGGTCATCTTGTTTTGGGGTTACCATGAATGCAGGAGGAAGAAGTTCTTCGAGGTGATAGTAGATAGTGAACTAATTTTTGGAGGCAATCATGTTGAGGAAATGATGGGGTGTCACTATTTTGGGCACCAACATGGCCTCTGTCTGTCACTACAGTAGGTTGCATCAATCTCTTACTGTCACAACCACTTGGCATAGAGAGAAGAAGAAGCTCCATTTAGGTGTAGGCCAAAGAAGATGAGATATAATGAAGAAATAAGAGGCTAAGATAAGGAAGATAAGGAGGAGATTGTGTCTAGGGAAGAGAATAAGTGAGGGAGGAGAAGAAAAGGAAGAGGAGGAAGATGTAGTTGGTTTCATGACTTTTGATTTTTGTAGAAGTTTAGTTAGTTTTAGGAGTGTGTACATGGGGAAGGGGATGGGTGATGTTACATCAAATTAAGAGTGACTTAGGTGAAATGAAATCATTGAATGTATTTAATATTTATTAAACGTTTTTAAGTTCAATCAATTAATTGGTAGGGTAAACAATGGGAGTGACCTGAAATTTAACCTATAAGCTCAGGACAATGTAAGTATTTTAATTTTCATTCTCAAATATTAAAAGGAAATAGAATTTCATCTCTTCTATAAGTTAAATACTCATTTGATGACTTTTATGACTTTCTTAATTACTTTGATAATTTATTTCATAGTTATATATTTCTTTCATTAATTAGACTTAATATGATTTTAAAATGTCAAAGTAAGGGCACAACTCATTGATTGGTGAATTTTCACAAACAACCATATTATTGAATTTATTTGGTTATTTCATGCATCGTAATAAAATTTAAATTTAGGGGGAAACACTACTAGATTTTGGCATAATAAAAAAGTCCTAGAACAAGGTAAATATCTACAATGAACCTATATTCAAGTATGTTACATATTGTATCGCAATTGACTCCACCAGGAACACTGCAAGATAATAATGTTTTAGAGAGAATGAATCACAATGTTGGACATGGTGCAGTTCATGATGAATGAAGCCAAACTTCCTAATTACTTTCAGGGATGCAGTAGAAATGGTTTCATTACACTTAATCATATTCCTTTTAAATTGGTTCTAAAGATGCAATATGAAATATGGATTGGAAAGTGTCCCAATATGTCTTTCATAATTGTTTGGGGTTGTTATGCATACATTTCCTGAGAACTTCAGGCATAAATTTGAAAAGTTTAATTTTGTGGGGTATCCTAAGGAAACTAAAGGATATTTTTTTAATCTACATACCCAATCATATTGAGCACATGATGACCAATTGGATCTCCCTTTTCTAGTTTGCTCTAAAATAATGTATTTAGTATATCATACCTCTCTTGTCTAGCTTGGACTTCAAAGAATCTTTTGATATTCTCAATAATTCCAAAGGCCTCCATGTTCTCATGTTGCCTATGTAGGCTAGGCACCATGGATGCTAGCATGAGGCATGCCACATCATTAGAATTATCAAAATACATCTTGTAACCATCCCTTTCAACCTTTCGCAAACTAGGAATGGGCTCATTGGGAAAATCATGATCCAATATGCCGAGCCTACATTCACTCTTGAGAACAATTCTCTAATTTCAATATCAATCCACAAAACTCATCCCATTGGGCTTGTCATTCTCAAGGACCAATTGTAACAAAAGGTTATTGCTATTTTTTGTGTGATCTCCAAAAAAATAAGAAGGAATCAAAAAAATTATTGAAAAAACTTTTCAGTTAATTAGGCCTTCAATTAAACATTTACTCCCACTATTTTCTTAAACATAATAGCCCTCATTATTAATATAGAAAGATACAACAATTGACTTTGTAGTGGGCCAGTCTCCATATTTATATAATCATAAGTCAACTTTGGTTAACTGCTCACAACTCAATTATTTAGGTAGGCAACTTTTACCAATTGCATCACATGCAATCCTTGCATAGATGGGGAACAACTACTACTAAATTCAATCATATGTAACACACATCCACATTGCCTCTACATGCTTAATCCTATTAAGCTAGTTAAGTCGAACCCAACCATTGAAAATTGATAAAATTGTGCACCCTACTCTGGAAAACCCACATGTTTACATCATACCTCACCATATTAGACAATGCATTTCACTTAGGCTAGACCACATGAATTGATCAAGGCCTTGATGTGTATCACATGTTGGACAGTATCTTAAACTTCGTATTCTATGAGGCATTTAGTATAATATTTATACATATACAATCACCACATATGTATATATTATATATCATATATATATAAACAAGCACCACAAGACGATAAAGATAAAATTAATGGCCTCTTAGAATAATATTTCCAAGCTAATGGAAAATTGAGGTCATGTAGGAATTCTTGAATCACATGCATAAACAAAAGACAATAAACCTTGATACATGGATTCTTTAACCACGGGCAGGGCACCATGGATGATCCATCATTGTTGATGATTGATACACATGCATCCTTATTCATATATGTCATGTTGGATATCATATTCTAGATTATTCTAAAGTATTATATCATATGTAAGAGAAACCTCAATTGACATTAGAGGGGGATATGGTGGGATGCCATACATATGGAATCAATAGAGAGGGTATGTCATGCAAGCTGCACTAAGAATTGCAAAAAATCAACAAATGGTAATAAAATCAATCAAAATTTGGGTTTGGCCATAATCATGCATTACACACCAAGCAAAATCATTTTGAGGTGCAGCTTTGGATTGACATATATATATATATATATATATATATATATATATATATAGTATTTCTATCATGATACACTCACATGATATTAATAGGGACTTTTCCATAGACCAGAATTGCACATTAATCAATTTCATCATATAAAATATTCCCATTGTTGTCATCTAACAACAAAAACTCAATTCAAGGTAAAAAAATTAGTAAAGAACATCAAAACATAGCTCTGATACCATGGTTGAGTTCTCAGGAGTGAAAAAAATACAGTGGAATAAAATTTTCATGAGAATCCTTCTATCAAGATCCTTTTATTACAAAAGTGTTGGATTATCATTTACAAGGTTTTTACCTTACTGTGGAAGAAGCTCCAATGACTAAATTTGAATCTCTTTGTGTAGATATAGACCTTCCAATCTACCTCTCACTTTGGAGTTTCGCTAAAATAGCAATCATAACTCATTTCTGGGGTTTCTACTACTATGGGTCTCACCTTGAGATGCGTATAAAAGACAGTTTTTTTGGTAGATCACATGAATCCAGAAATGACTATTTGTGATAGAAAATCAAATTCCACTGGAAACTGGCATATATTCTAAGGTTTGTTGGGTTTTCTAACCCCAAATGAGACCTTGATGTCACCCATGGAAGAATGTGTCGTTCAACGGTTGAGCATATGTGACAAAATGCATTGTTTCATGGATGAATGCATGTGGCAAAACACATTGTTCTGTGGATCATTATGTTATTCGAACAATGTGTTCCACCTTGGAGACCTTCTCCTCAAACTTTGTTTCACCGAAGAAGCTTCTCATCAAAATAGATTTCACGTGCAAAATCATCTATAGCACTTGAAGAAAAAGGTCTGGAGTCACTAGTTCCTCACTCTCTTTCTCTCTCTCCCCCTTAGTTGTGTTAGGGTTACTCAAATCTTAGAGGCAACAATGAAAAAATGAGGTATTCTATCTAGTGAGCCTCCTATCACATCATATATATAGAGCACTGGAGAGGGTAAGGTTTTGAAAAACTAATCTAATCAGGCTTGTGGACTCCCTCGCAGAGTGAGGAAATCGAAAATGCACTGAGTCCCATGAAATGCCCCATTCCACCAATACTAGTGTCATGTGAACTTGCCTATTTCTTTGAGGGATGGGACCTTGGCTTATGGAAACTAGTTTTCAATGCCTTATCCATAACAAAATTTATCTCCTCAAAACTTACTTTGAGGTCCCTATATTCGTAACAATTATAATTGAGTCCAAATCAGCCTTTCTTCAAGCTATCTCTATGAGTGTGACACTATAGGCACCATACTACGTTAGCAATGGATTCACTAATTGATATCAAGGTCCATAATTAAGGTGTGGTGTCTATCTACACATCATTGATACCCAAGTAGTAGGATTAGTTGGATAAGACTAGACCATCAATGACTAGTGTTGCATGTTGTATAATCCTTTTGTCACATATATCTAAATTGAACTAGAAGCATGTATACGTAATCCAAGTTAGTTTGAATCTAGGTTCCTTGATATCCAAGTAGACTATCAAGATACATATGATCTCAGTAGCATATACTTGACTCACATGATTATCGACACATGCTTCTCTAGTATCACTATCAAAATGCCTTGGATATCACTCCCATTAAATGTGAGGGATAAATTCCTTTTACATATGCCAACCTTCTTCAAGATCATGTTGTCAAATCATGATGATTGTCACATCACTAGTGTGTTGATTTGAGGTTATAGGACCACAACACCACTATCACATTTGGTAGTTGATTATGGCTATCATATAATGGTCCATGAACCAGTATCAATGTGGGTCTGTCCAGTACATTTGTTCTCTAACAGTAGAATAGGTGGCATTCAATAATTCAAACAAGAGTATTGGGTCTCCTATATATAGGAGCCAAGGAGTACATGGACTAAATAGAAATAAGGGAAAATACAATGGGCCTAAGCCCAACTAATCAAATATACTAACACACTCCCTCAAGTTGGAGATAAACATTGTGATGTCCCAATTTGATACCTGTATACTTTAATAAAGTGGAAGGAAGAGGTTTGGTAAGGATGTCTGCAACTTGATAACCTATTATAATGAGAGAAGCAATGATATGTTGAGCTTCGACCAGATTACGCACAAAATGGTAGTCAACTTCAATGTGTTTTGTGTGCTCGTAGAAGACCGGATTATTAGCTATGTGTATAGTTGTATGGTTGTCACAATATAAAGTAGCTAGAGTTTCCAAAGGAATTCCAAAATTAGTTAAGATGGACCAAACCCACTATAGATCACAACATGCAAGAGCCACAACATGATATTTTGCCTCGATGCTGGAGGGAGCTACCACCATTGTTTTTTACTCCTAGAAGAAACTAGATGAGTGTCAATCATGACACAATAGCCGGAAGTGGACCGTCGGTCTTTAGACTCACCGACCCAATCTGCATCTGCATATTCAAAGATAGATACTACCTTGCACTTAGAATGTTTGTAGAGAAATCCTCATCCTAAAGCACTCTTAAGATAGCAAAGAATGAGTTGAAAATTGGACCACTGGGCCTAGAGTAGTGCACTCATGTGTTGGATGACTATCCCAACAACATAGGTAATATTTGTTCGAAAGCTTCCCAACTATATGATGATACTTCTCTTGATCAACAAAGAGTTCTTCTTCATTCATAGGCTTTGTATGATAGTCCATTGGGGTAGATACTGGTTTCTCTTCCGCCATGTTGGCCTCATGAAGTAGGTCCAAGACATAGCATCATTGTCACTGGATGATCCCTAAGGCAGAGTGGAGAACTTTGATCCCAAGGAAGTACCGCAGGGTGCCCAAGTCTTTTGTATGTAAATGTGCATGCAGAGATTGCTTGAGCTAGGGTATCCCCATCATATCATCTCCGATGATGACGATATCATCAACATAGACAACAACAAGAAAATATTGGCATTTGGAGGGCTTGGAGAAGAACAAGGAGTGGTTTGTGGCTGGTCTCTAAAACTTAAGTTGTGTAAGAACATCACTTAATTTTTAGAACCAGACCTGTGGAGACTGCTCGAGGTTGTAGAGAGAATGTCAGAGATGAAACACTTTGTGAGAAGATGCCCTCTCAGCAATAAACCTTGACGGTTGATACATGTAGACTTCCTCCATGAGATATTTGTAAAAATGCATTCTTGATGTCAAGTTGGTAAAGAGGCCAGTCAAGTGAGATACAAGGGAGATAAGGATACACATGAAGGCAATCCTTGTCACTGGAGAGAATGTCTCAAAGTGATCCACACCAATGGTCTGGATGAATCCTTTAGCAACCAGGCGCTCCTTGAGTAGTTTAAAAGAGCCATATGACTTAAGCTTTATAAAGAAAACCCATTGTCATCCTACAATATTTTTGCCCATTGGTAGGGTCACAAGATCCCATGCCTTATTATTGTTGAGAGCCGCATTTCTTCCATCATGGAAACTTTCCATCCAGGACGACGCAAAGCATCTAATGAACACTTAGGAACATATGTCGTGTTCATGACAGTAGCAAAGGATAAGGTAGAATAAGAAAGATGTGTTAGACAACAAGTGTTGGAAATGAGATGCTTGATAGTGCAAGTGTGTATAACTTTGCATAGTGACACATGTAGATTGGATTTGTCCACAACTGATGATGATGCAGATGCAGCCAATGACTCATCTTCCATGTGTTAGTTTGGTGTTGTTAATGGTGGAGGTGGTGTTGGTGTTGGTGGGATGAATGGATCAGGCAACAATATTGTAGTATTAGAATGATCTATGGGGGTGAGCATGATAATAACATTTGATCCTCATGAAAGGCGACATCTGCATAGATATAGATTCTGCCACAACTAGGTTTAAGAAATTTGTATCCTTTTTGAGAAAAGGGATAACCAAGAAACACCGTTCGAATAACTCAGGGGGAGAGTTTGTCATCCTTGCAATCAAAATTATGAATGAAGGTGACAAAGCCAAAAAATTGAGGTGGTATAGGGAATGGTGTGGATTAAGGGTGAACAATTGAAAAAGGAGTAAGCTTCTTGAGAATAGAGGAAGGTTAGTGATGACTACATCAGACCAAAAAATATTACGCAAGTTGGCATGAATGAGAATAGAGTGTGTAATGTTAGGTAAATGACTTTTTTTATGCTCATCAATGTCATTTTGTTGTGGAGACTATGTGTGCAAGCATTGATGAATCAATAGTATGTCTTGTAAAAAGAGGCGACAACTTTTTGGGTATATTTGAGGACATTGTCAGCTCAAAGAATCTTAATAGACATTGAAAATTGAGCTGAAACCAACTTGTCAAACTCAAAAATTAATGCAAATACTTCACCATGAGTTCACAGTATGTAAAGCCATGTCATTCTATAAAAATCATCCACAAATGTAAGAAAATATCGATAGACATTGTAACTAGTAGTCCTAAATGGACCACACACATCAGTATGAATTAAATCAAACATATGAGATGATTGTTTATGGATACAAGCCAAGAATGACACATGATGATATTTCCCTAGATGATAGACATTATAAGGAATGGAAGTATAAAGAATTATATAATAGTTTTAGTTTGTCTAGAGATAAATGGTCATGACATAGATGTAGTTGAAGTTCCATGGAGGCCAGAAGGCCTTGTGGTATGCTAGAGGGTGGGCAGAATTAGTAGACATCACTAGAGCATACTCCCTTCCCAATCATCGTCAAATTCCTCCAATCCTGTAAAACAAAACCAGATGGACCAAAGTTATAAAACATCAGAGAGAATCAATTTTTCCTAAACATTAAATTGTATGGAAAGTTTGGAACAAAGTAGACATCAGTCAACTTGATTTTAGAAGAGACATGAACAATGCCACACTGAGTTCCTCACTTAATCGGCCCATCTTTCATGGTGATCGAGGAGTGAGGGATTAAAAAATTGGATGTGGTTAGTAGATGGGGCATATTGGTCATATGTTGTGATGCACCCAAATTCATAATCCAGTTAGAACCTGCAGCAAGCATGGATGCCCCAAAGTTACCTTGAGAAGCAATTATAGGTGGGAAGATAAATTAGCATTAGGTAAATCTCCGACTTTCCGATCAGAAGAGGAAAATGTGGTCATGTTGTTGTAAAGGGGAGAAAACCCTGATTATTGGACAGCTTGGCAAAGTTTTTCATACTCCTCATGCGATAATAAGACGTGAGAAGTTTGAGAAGATGCATGTGGTAAAGGAGGTGCATGACCAATTGTCGGGGCATATGCTTGATGTAACGACCCCACCTTCCGGTAACCCCCAATTAAGGGAGACCGATAGGTTGGTGCCGTTATCAATTTCCGGATCAAGGTTCAGCAATTAATTGATAACAATTGTTAAATTCTACCAGACTAAACTGAAAAGTTGTAATATATAAAATTTTGCATACCTTTGAAAATTTTGGACTTCTAAATCTCTATCCATAACTGGGACTAGCTAACTAATCCTCCTTTGGATTTAATTCGTGTATTACACAAATGACAGTTTACTGTTTGTCCTTTTTGTTTGTACCTAAAACGCCGACAAACAAAACATCGGTCAGCCAAAGCTGGTATGTGGGGGATTCACTAATCATGCAATTATCTATAACAATGTATTACACTCAATTATCATTTAACAAACAATTTTACGTTTTAAGTATAACTACGTGATCCATGTGTCCCATATTCCCTTTATACCCCTCATGACTTCACCTATCAAGTGAATCAATTTCTAGGGAGGAGTCACATGGCACTACCCATAGGTAGACCACTCCTTAACTCATGGTATGCTAAGAGTCTCATGGCACTACACGTGGGTAGCCCAGTTTCTAACTCATGATACCCTAGACCTTGCTCTAGGTTATCCTTAGCCTTTGCATAGCCACAGGGGTGGACTCAGATCTAGCTAGTTATACATGTATACTCATAGTGATAGTCATAATCACTTTATAGTTGCATGAATTGAAACATCCAACAGTTATTTCAAGCATTGAGGGAAACGTCGATAAAATCCTCAGAAAACTAATCTATGTAGTCATAAGCGTAACCACATACCTCTTATTGCAGTTTCAGATATAGAATCAAATGTGAAGAGAGAGAATATCCAAGCAATCAAACAATGTGCATAGAAAACCCTAAAATAAAAGTACAAGTTTACTTTTATTAATATTTATCCAATATCATCATGTCCCTTAGGGTTTCTATCCAATTTTAGGGTTTTCTTGAAAATTAGGGTTTTGCCTCCATTTTCAATTATTATGAACCCTAATCCATCAAATCCACTTAAAACCTTTAAATTATCTCCTTTTAATTTTTCCTAACAGTTTTAGGATCATTATTTAGCAATCTATCAAAATAACAAGGTTTCCTTCTTCTTTTACCCTAAATTAGGGTTTTCATGTACATTATCTTTCATTCATAGACATAAACCCTAATTTAGCCATATTTGTATTCAAAACGTATGAAAACTTCATATTATTAATTAACAGGTTTATAATCCTCAACATAACCCACTAAGTTACAAAGAAACATCTTTTATATGTAATTAGGGTTTCCAATTAACTTAAAATGCATTTTACTAGAAAATTAAAGTACTTTTGCAAAATGAACTAGAATCAGGTTACACAATTATTTTTATCAGATTCCTTGCATTTTTCTACCCAACGTTTATATATAAAGTTCTTTTATATGAGATTCCTAGCTATTTCTATGATTTTAACAAGGAAAAGCTATTATCTTGATTATTTGGCAGAGAGAGATAAATACCAGAATTTTCTAGGTCGTTTGATCGGTGCGCCGATGGACCTCGTCCGGATCTAACATTCTGCATCGCACCCCTCCACTATCTTCTTGTGCGTGGGGCCAAGTTGCGGCCGATGGTCAGATGTTGCCGAGTCCACGATGGACTCCTGATCGATGGTCAGCAACGACTCGCTCCACTAGCGAAGCGTGCACGCTCTCCTCTCTGTCGAACTGTTAGATCGTGCTGCTATCCACGATGGTCCAGGATCTGAGGGTTGCTGCTCGTCATCTCTCTCCTTCTCTTTAAAAGACAATGCGGCGGCGCCACGGCGGTTCTCTCACCGGAGAAACAACAATCGCGAGAGGGAGAGGTATGTATGGCTTGATAAGCGACCGTTCAGAATCGTAAGGGTTCAAAGAAGTGTTCGAGGGCCTATTTATAGGGTATGGAGGGTCCCCTCTAGGGTTTCCAATCCCACCGCCAAACCTTGTTCCAACCCAATTGGGCGTTTCGCCGATACGCGACAAAAGCTCAACAAAGAAGGGTCTGGGAGATTCGTCTCCTTATCCCGGATACAATGGGACTCTCCCCATGAGTGCACACGCACTGAGATGATCGGAATCAGGAGGGGAAAGTCCCCATGTAACTTATCCAAGCCGCATCCTTCTGGGACAGTGGCGAAGAGCGGTGTGCGTTGGATTAAAAATCCAACGGCCGTCAACGCGCATGTTCTTGCAAAAAGGAAAATTGATTTCCTAAAAACTGAATTATCTTTCCAAGATAAAGGTTAACTTGAAAAATTGATAACTCCCAATTCTGAATTCCTTTTTACTTCAAATTTTGAGGAAAGCTTGTTCGTGACTTTATCTTTCCTTGTGCAAAAATTAGAGTCATTATCAAAAGGAAACGAGCCCTTTTCTTTAGTTTCAAGTTATTCCTTATTTAATTGTATTTTCCATACTTTTCCTTTTTCTTTTGTTATTTTATTATTGCCCTGGGTTCCTTGAGCCCCAAGGAACGTCAATAACTTGAAAATCCTATTTGGGAAAAAGTATTTTAGCCTTTTAATCATCCTTTAATCATTTTCTTATATATTCCATTATCCCCTTGTATTCTTTTATTAAATGGAATTCCTTTTTCATTTCTTTTTATTTTTCTTTCAAATGGGCTTAATGGCCAATAAGGCCCAACAAGAAAGCATGCACGAAACTCATTCAAATCAAACCATGAAATCAAACATTGATCTTATTTAGTCATTTAAATGAGATTTTCAAATCTCATTTCATGTTTTCGAAAATGAGGTTATAACATCCTCCCCTCCTTATAGGAATTTTGTCCTCAAAATTCAATCAATCAAACAAACAAATTTGGATATGCCTTTCCCATGTCCGTCTTCAACTCCCATGTGGCCTCATCCTCTCCATGGTGCTTCCAAAGAACCTTTACCATCTCAATATTCTTATTTCTGAGCTCTTTTACCTTGGTATCTAGAATCCGCAAAGGCAACTCAGGATAAGACAGCTTTCCTTGAAGCTCAATTGGTTCAATGCTCCGCACATGGCTTGGATCTTGCACATATCGCTTCAGATTGGACACGTGAAACACATCATGCATCATACTGTATTGAGGGGGTAACGCCAAACGATATGCGGCTTCACCAATCCGTTCTAACACTTCAAATGGACCCACGTATCGGGGGCTCAACTTTCCTCTATTTTTAGCTATAGCTCGGAGCGGTCGGATTTTCAGAAAAACATGTTCTCCCACAGCGAAATGCACATCAGTCCACTTCGCATCAGCATATGACTTCTGTCAGTCCTGGGCTCTCTTTAGCCTTTGCCTAATCAAAGCGACTTTATCAGCATACACTTGGAGTTCATCTGACCTCAATAAGGTCCTTTCACCAACATCATCCCAGTGAAGTGGTGACCGACACAGTCTCCCATATAGAGATTCATATGGAGGCATCTCTATATTGGCTTGGTAACTATTGTTGTAAGCAAACTCGGCTAAAGGTAGGTACTGCTCCCATGATCCACCCCAATCGAGCACACAAGCTCTCAGCAGATCTTCTAAGGTCTGAATCGTCCTTTCTGACTGACCATCTGTCTGGGGGTGATAAGCGGTACTTAACTTCAACCTTGTACCTAGTTCCTCTTGAACCTACTTCCACAATTTGGAAGTAAACTTTGGGTCTCTGTCCGAGATGATGGAACCGGGTACGCCATGCAAACACACTATCTCTCTGATATACAGCTCAGCTAAGTTCGACACTTTGGTAGTGGTTTTCAGGGCAAGGAAGTGTGCTGACTTGGTAAGGCAATCTACCACAACCCATATCGCATCATGACCTCTCTTGGTCCGGGGTAGACCCACCACGAAATCCATGGTAATCTGCTCCCATTTCCATTTTGGAATCTCTATAGACTGTAAAAGTCCGCCGAGTCGTTGGTGTTTAGCCTTCACCATTTGGAACGTAATACAATTGGCTACATAAGTTGCAATGTCTCTCTTCATTCCTGACCATCAGAAAAACCTCTGCATGTCCTTAAACATCTTAGTAGTTCCTGGGTGTACCGTGTACTTAGAACCATGAGCCTCTTGTAGGATACGTTCCTTCAACGTTGAATCTTCAGGAACCCATATGCGATTCTCAAAACGGATTCCTCTGTCTATTCCCAATGAAAGACGGGTCTGAGGCTTCTGCATCAAGCCTTTCATCTTGTCAAGTCCTCCACTGGCCAACTGTGTTGCGACAATCTCACTCAATAACTCAGACTGTATTTGGATGTTGGCCAATCGAACTCGATCATCTAACGGTTGAGGTGACCATTCCACCAATTATTCTAAGCTCTTCCACTGACTGGACAGAACAGCTGCACACCTGAGCTGTTTTCGACTTAGAGCATCAGCTACGAAGTTTGCCTTTCCTGGATGATAGGCAATGGTGAAGTCGTAATCCTTCATGTACTCCATCCATCGTCGTTGTCGTAGGTTCAAGTCTTTTTGTGTCAGTAGATACCTCAGGCTCTTATGGTCTGTGAAGATCTCAAAAGTGGCCCCATACAGGTAATGTCGCCATATCTTCAGGGCATGGATTATAGCATCTAACTCCAGGTCGTGGGTCGGGTAATTCACCTCGTTGGGCTTGAGTTGTCGGGAGGCATATGCAACCACGTGTCGATTCTGTTCCAACACATAGCCAAGTCCCATCTTTGACGCATCGGTGAAAATCATGAAACCCTCATTGCCCAATGGTAGAGTTAAAATTGGTGCGGTGGTCAACTTCTCTTTCAGCTCCTGGAAACGAGCCTCACAAACATCGGACCACACAAACTTCACATCTTTTCGAGTCAACATAGTCAAAGGCAAGGCGATTTTTGAGAAATCTGCGATGAAGCACTGATAATATCCTGCTAACCCCAAGAAGCTTCGTATCTCGGAGGGGTTCTTCGGTGTTGTCCAGTCTCGAAGTGCCGACACTTTAGCTGGATCTACGGTGATCGTTCCTTCTGAGATGATGTGTCCAAGGAGCATGACTCGGTCTATCCAAAACTCACATTTAGAGAATTTTCCATAGAACTTCTACTTTCTCAAGATATCAAGGACTTTATTTAGGTGGTCTTGGTGTTGTTCTAAGTCATCTGAATAAACCAGTATGTCATCTATGAATACTATGACAAATGAGTCAAGGAAGGGTTGGAACACACTGTTCATAAGGTTCATGAACACACTGGGTGCATTAGACAACCCAAAAGGCATAACCACAAACTCATAGTGGCCATATCGGGTTCTAAAAGTGGTTTTTGGGATGTCTTCACTCTTAACCCTCAACTGGTGGTAACCTGACCTTAATTCGGTCTTTGAAAAGACTCGAGCTGACTTTAACTGGTCAAACAAGTCATCTATCTGGGGTAAAGGGTATTTGTTCTTAATGGTAGCCTGGTTGATCATCCGGTAGTCTATACACATACGGAGCGAACCATCCTTTTTCTTTACAAAAAGAACGGGGCTCCCCAAGGTGATGTGCTAGGGAAGATAAAACCCTTGTCTAGCAATTCCTGCAATTGTTTCTTTAACTCAAGCAATTCAGCAGGGGCCATTCTATAAGGTGCTCGGGAAATAGGGTTTGTGCCAGGGGCTAGCTCTATGGAGAAATCTACCTCTCTTTCAGGAGGAATCCCAAGTAGATCATCCGGGAAAACATCAGCATAGCTCCTAACAACCTCTATTTATTCTAAGGGTTGCACCTTGGGTTCTGGCTCGGTGACTACTGCTAAGAAAGCTTGACATCCTTTGCTCATCATCTGTTCTGCCTTCAAGGCCGACACATACAGGCTGGTGGTGGCATCCTTCTTACCCCTAATGACAAAAGGTGGGTGACCTGGTCTCTTAATGATCACTTTCTTCTCCCTACAGTTAAGGTTGGCCCTATAGGTATAAAGTCAATCCATGCCAATGATTACATCAAAATCATTCATGTCAAGGAGGATAAAATCTGTAGGAAACTCATGATCTCGGTATTTCACAGGTATCACCGGAGTTTTCAAAAGGGAAGTAAAGATCCGACCACTCGGGGGTTGTAACATCTAAGACATATCCTAGATCCTTGATATCTAAACAAAGCGTAGTTGCAAGATTTCTCGAAATGAAAGTATTAGTAGATCCATAGTCAAACAAAGCTTTTACATTATGTCCCATGACTTCAAGCATGCCTACATTGTTTTTCATCATGCATTAGACCATTACATGCTTAACTTAAAACATAAAAGAAAACTCTAGGGGTTATTACCCTCGATCAACCGATTAGCATTAAATTGAGCCTCCTCATTGTCAATGGCAAACACCCGAGCTTGTCTTCTTTCTACTGCATGTGGGGCTACAACTATAGGTGGAGCTGCCACAGGTGGAGCTACTACTGGTGGGGTTGCCACTGGTCCTTGTCCTCTGGGCTCTGGCATGGGATAGACGGACTGCAGATGTCCTTCTTGGTGTCAGCAGAAGCAAATCTTCTTCTTGTAGCGACATTCACCGGCGTGGCCCTTTCCACAGGTGCGGCAAGGAGGTCGGTTGTTCTCTTGACAAGGTTTCCCTTTTCCTCCATGTTTACCTTTAGCTTGATGACGTCCTTGACCCTTCTTGTGGTTGTTTCTCGGGCCTTAGGCTCCTTCAGTGAAACCCAAGTACCCCTTGGGTGGAAACGGGGCAGGCATCACCGTCCTTTCCATGTCTAAAGCAGTGTTGTAGGCTTCGGCAAAAGTTTTGGGTTTACTTGCCATCACATGGGGCTTGATGGCAGGGTGAAGACGTTACACAAAGTGATCCACCCTCCTATTTTCATCCATCATATGTCCAAAACATTCCAGGAGGTGGAACCTACGACCCAAAGTCCGCAACTGAAGAGCTTCCTTGAGTCATGCTAGTGAACTCTCTTTCCTTCTCTTTCTTTGCTGCGACGGGGAGGAATCTGGCGGTGAAGATCGTCTTGAAGTCAGCCCAGGCCATGGGTTTCTCTGTCAAATCCTGACTAGTGATGTGGGTCTCCCACCATATCTTGGCTGCTCCTTCCAGGAGATGAGCAGCAAAGAGGACCTTCTTACTCGGCTGAACTTCTAGCATGCGAAAACCATTCTCAACTGCAAGCAGCCAAGCTTCCGCTTTGTCGACTACCTCTGTCTTGTCTTCTCCCCAGAACTTCTCGATATTCAACTTGACGAAGTCCAGGGTGGTGGCTCCCAGTCAAGGACAAATTGGAAGTGGCTCACCATTCTCGGCTCTGGCTAGGTCCCGGAGGGCCAAGGCATTAATGGCCTCTGTCAGCTTCTTCTGCTGCTCTATCCACAAGGCCTGAGAGGTGTGGATCATCATAGTTGGCTCTGGACCTCCAGCTTGGTCCTCCTCCATCTGGTCTACTTCCTTGTACACATGTTGCTCTTCATACTCTTGGTCCTTCTCTTGATCAAGGTCGTCGAAGGGTATCGGATCAGGGTTAGGGACCTCATTAGTGGTCTCTTTAGGCCTCTTTCTCTTCTTAGAGGATTCACCATCCTGGTTCTTCTTCCTTTTTTGTGAAGACCCATTTCCTTTACGGAGAGGCCAAGCACTCCTAGTTGGGTTCCCAGTACCCTCAGGGATAGCAACTGTCTTTGTACGAGCCATCTACATAAGCATAACAAACAGACCTTTAGTTTATCATTAAACTAATTATACTTATGTCAGTGACGTCTCATTATGTATCTTTTATTAATTTGATGGAGAATTCCTTAATCCTTAACTTATTTTCCCATACCACATGAGGGTGGGGAAGAGAGAGAAATCCCTAACTCTTAAAGTCCTTACTAGAATTTGTGATGAGAAGGGATGAATAAGATGAGAAAATCCTAAAGGTATCTTATTTCGATTCAAATCCTAGGACATCGGCCAGGCAGTCACACATTCTGGGAGTCCTCGTATTCCGACTAGTGTGGAGGAAAATTTTGCCAGCCCCCGAAAGTGATCCTTTTCTAGACACCTCAGTCTTTCGGAAAATCCTCTAATAACTCCCTTGGGTTCTATTGAGTTTGTAAAATTTAATAATTATTAACAATTAAGTGGAGAACCTTGGCTCTGATACCAAATGTAACGACCCCACCTTCCGGTAACCCCCAATTAAGGGAGACCGATAGGTTGGTGTCGTTATCAATTTCCGGATCAAGGTTCAGCAATTAATTGATAACAATTATTAAATTCTACCAGACTAAACTAAAAATTTGTAATAAAAAAAATTTTGCATACCTTTGAAAATTTTGGACTTCTAAATCTCTATCCAAAACTGGGACTAGCTAATTAATCCTCCTTTGGATTTAATTCGTGTATTTCACAAATGACAGTTTACTGTTTTTCCTTTTTGTTTGTACCTAAAACGCCGACAAACAAAATGTCGGTCAGCCAAAGCTGGTATGTGGGGGATTCACTAATCATGCAATTATCTATAACAATGTATTACACTCAATTATCATTTAACAAACAATTTTACGTTTTAAGTATAACTACGTGATCCATGTGTCCCATATTCCCTTTATACCCCTCATGACTTCACCTATCAAGTGAATCAATTTCTAGGGCGGAGTCACATGGCACTACCCGTAGGTAGCTCACTCCTTAACTCATGGTATGCTAAGAGTCTCATGGCACTACACGTGGGTAGCCCAGTTTCTAACTCCTGATACCCTAGACCTTGCTCTAGGTTATCCTTAGCCTTTGCATAGCCACAGGGGTGGACTCAGATCTAGCTAGTTATACATGTATACTCATAGTGATAGTCATAATCACTTTATAGTTGCATGAATTGAAACATCCAATAGTTATTTCAAGCATTGAGGGAAACGTCGATAAAATCCTCAGAAAACTAATCGATGTAGTCATAAGCGTAACCACATACCTCTTATTGCAGTTTCAGATACAGAATCAAATGTGAAGAGAGAGAATATCCAAGCAATCAAACAATGTGAACAGAAAACCCTGAAATAAAAGTACAAGTTTACTTTTATTAATATTTATCCAATATCATCATGTCCCTTAGGGTTTCTATCCAATTGTAGGGTTTTCTTGAAAATTAGGGTTTTGCCTCCATTTTCAATTATTATGAACCCTAATCCATCAAATCCACTTAAAACATTTAAATTATCTCCTTTTAATATTCCTAACAGTTTTAGGATCATTATTTAGCAATCTATCAAAATAACAAGGTTTCCTTCTTCTTTTACCCTAAATTAGGGTTTTCATGTACATTATCTTTCATTCATAGACATAAACCCTAATTTAGCCATATTTGTATTCAAAACAGATGAAAACTTCATATTATTAATTAATAGGTTTATAATCCTCAACATAACCCATTAAGTTACAAAGAAACATCTTTTATATGTAATTAGGGTTTTTAATTAACTTAAAATGCATTTTACTAGCAAATTAAAGTACTTTTGCAAAATGAACTAGAATCAGGTTACACAATTATTTTTATCAGATTCCTTGCATTTTTCTACCCAACTTTCATATATAAAGTTCTTTTATACGAGATTCCTAGCTATTTCAATGATTTTAACAAGGAAAAGCTATTATCTTGATTATTTGGCAGAGAGATAAATACCAGAATTTTCTAGGCCGTTTGATCGGTGCGCCGATGGACCTCATCTGGATCTAACGTTCCGCATCGCACTCCTCCACTATCTACCTACGCATGGGGCCAAGTTGCGGCCGATGGTCAGATGTTGCCGAGTCCACGATGGACTCCTGATCGATGGTCAGCAACGACTCGCTCCACTAGCGAAGCGTGTACGCTCTCCTCTCTGTCGAACCATTAGATCGCGTTGTTGTCCATGATGGTCCAGGATCCGAGGGCTGCTGCTCGTCGTCTCCCTCCTTCTCTTCAAAAGACAATGTGGTGGCGTCGCGACGGTTCTCTCATCGGAGAAACAACAATCGCGAGAGGGAGAGGTCTGTATGGCTTGATAAGCGACCATTCAGAATCGTGAGGGTTCAAAGAAGTGTTTGAGGGCCTATTTATAGGGTATGGAGGGTCCCCTCTAGGGTTTCCAAGATAAAGGTTAACTTGAAAAATTGATAACTCCCAATTCTTAATTCTGTTTTACTTCAAAATTTGAGGAAATCTCGTTCGTGCCTTTATCTTTCCTTGTGCAAAAATTGGAGTCATTATCCAAAGTAAACGAGTCCTTTTCTTTAGTTTCAAGTTATTCCTTATTTAATTGTATTTTCCATACTTTTCCTTTTTCTTTTGTTATTTTATTATTGCCCTGGGTTCCTTGAGCCCCAAGGAATGTCAATAACTTGAAAATCCTATTTGGGAAAAAGTCTTTTAGCCTTTTAAGCATCCTTTAATCATTTTCTTATATATTCCATTATCCCCTTGTATTCTTTTATTAAATGGAATTCCTTTTTCATTTCTTTTTATTTTTCTTTCAAATGGGCTTAATGGCCAATAAGGCCCAACAAGAAAGCATGCACGAAACTCATTCAAATCAAACCATGAAATCAAACATTGATCTTATTTAGTCATTTAAATGAGATTTTCAAATCTCATTTCATGTTTTGGAAAATGAGGTTATAACACTTGACCAAAGTGAGCATGTGCTTAGGTAACATGGACCCCTTGCCACATCATCACCCATAGTGTGTCAGATAGCCATGCTTCTAGTACAAACACCTTCGGTGTGACCCAACTTGCCACAATAAGTGCGCTTGGGCATTGGCCTCATCCACAACCATGACATCTGGCCACCACAACCATTGTTGATGATATATCAGTTGGAGAGATGCCAGGAGCAAGCATTTCAGACTAGGCCATGAGTGTATATGCTAGGACCATGAAGGGTCGCACCAACTAGGAGTGGCTGTTGAACAATAGCAAAATGAGGATGAAGCATGTTCAAGAAGCGCTCAGTGAGTAGAGTTCCCTCTTTTTTGTCACCTCAGAAAAGGTCGTCGGGGAGAAAAAAATTCAGTTGTTTGGATATGGCCTTCATTGTATCATAGTACTTGGACAAGGGTCAATCCTCTTGCTGCTCAAAGAAGATTTTGTCTAATGCAGAAGCAGTTGTCCTCCTGAGTGATGAACTACTTCATTTCGTCCCACATTGTTTTGGCGCACTTGTGCCACATGTACTTGACTATATTGTCAGGCTCCATGCAACCCCAGAGCCAGGAGAGAACCTAACTATTGCATGTAGTCTAGGCAGTATCTGGTACGATGGGGGCATCCTCAATTTACCCTATGATTCTAAAAATGTCTGAAAAACATTCATCCACAGTAGAAACTTGTCATCGTTAAGTTTAACAACAAATATGTGTGGCATATCATTGTAAACAATAGTTGTATTAGCAACATCAACCATTATGAGGTGAGTAAGATACCAGATAATAGTATGATACAAATGGAAATAAAAGTACCATAATGTAGCATATTACAAATAGAAATAAAGGGGCTCAAATGTAGCACACTACAAAAGAACAAAATAGATATACTACCAGAATGAAAATGCAGTAGAAGGAGGAGTAGCACTACTAGAATGGAACTTGGTAGGAAGAAATTAGTACTAGTGGAATAAAACGCAATAGAAAGAGGAGTGATACTATCTGAATGAATCTCAATAGGAAAACAAAATGCATTGATATATTAATAACACAGTAGGATACAAAGGTTAAAATCCCCAATTTTTAAGAAAAGCACTCAACTATGTGGATTAGGGGAACCACATGGAGAGGAAAAAAGTAAATATTTTCTCCCTTTTTATTTTGGTGCTTTATAAATCATCACGTGGTCTTTCAAATCTACTCTTAGATAAGTATATATCAACTTTTCAGAACTACAACATAAGCAAGGAGATAGGGGGAGAGGAGAAAGCCTTCCAAATTGTCTAGTGAGAGATCACTATGGCATGTAGTGGCATGGACTGACGTCGATGTTGCCCAAAGGTTGGCCCTTATTGACCGCGCCTACCTATGCTGGTGGGTAGGGCAACAAGTGAAGGGAGAGGGTGGGAGGGTGGTGGTGGTGGTGGGTGGAGGAGGGGTAGTGATGGCGCCAGGTGGTGGAGAGGAGGAGGGGAGACCGTAGGGTGGGAGAGGGAGGAGGGAGAGGAAAAGAAAAACAAAGGAGATGAAAGAGTAGGGCTAGAACCCCACTGTGATACCACAAATAATAGGTTGCTTTCAGTGAGTCAAATAAGAGTATTGGGTCTCCTATATATAGGTTCCAGGGAGTACATGATCTAAATAGAAACAAGAGAAAATACAATGGGACTAAGCCCAACTAATTAAAAATACCAATACTAACAATTACCTAAGTGTATGTCTTGGTATCCAATACATAAGACCCATGAGAAATGGTCATTAGTCACCACACATACCAATCTTACATGTATTATTGTTGTATGAATCCATAATAATATTTGATTAGGGACATTTAAGAATATTATTCTTAGCATCCATTAGGATCTCATGTTCAAGCCACATAATTGAACTCTCATGGATTTGTAATAACCATTCTAAGGACATTTACTATGCATATTAATATCACATTAATTATATCTGCATAAATATTTAGAATTCCCTTAATTAATCAGATTAAAAGTATATCATATCCTTAAATCCATCATCTAATGATTGACTTCTAGGGCATATACACCAACATATTCTTCCTTTTACTTATGTTTTGCAGTATAATTCACATCTTCCACATTCTTGTTCTAAACACCCTCTCCCGGGGCATTATCATTCTAAACGTTCCCTTGGTAAACATTCTCTTCCTGAATATTGTCATTGTAATGTGTTGTTTTATTCCTATCTTCCTCTATTACTTTCCCCAACCTCTTCTCCTTTGTTTTCTTCTTAGACACCACCTTTCTCCCTTTAGTTCTCCCCATTATTCTCCAAACACGACATATCTCAATTGGCATTGATGGCAATTGTAGGATCCAGATCGAATACAACAACTAAAAGCCCAAGACTGGACAAAGAATGCTCCAATGGAGGCACCATCGACATTCTTTACAGAGCATGGTTTCTAGATGGAACTTAGTTGAAAATGTGAGAACCTGTCATATTAAATGAATTTACTCAAATTACAACACACGATCTATCATTAACTAAACACATACCCAGAAAATAGGGTAAATAAAAACTAATTTTCAACATCATCACATGTTCTAAAACATTTACATTGAAGCCAAACAACTAGATTGTATTCATAATATGCAAATAATATGATACAATTTGTTCCATGGACTTAGACACAACATATATACACATGAAAACATCAACCACATATGCCATAAGTTCAAGCATTAAAATTCTACCAAAACCTCAATTCAATTGAAACATCAAATTGATTGAAACATCAAATACAAACTATACTTTCAGGACCTGAGAGTACATGGACGGCTCTAGAACATGCTAGATACTAAAGAACTATCTCTAAGGTACATCACCTCAGCTCTTCCTTGATGCCACATGTCTTCTGCTACTATTTTTTATCACCTAAAAAGATGTAGTGACCCACATGGTGAGACCCAGTCCCAACGAGAGATATAACTCTCAACACCGCTTATTGATTACAACATGTTAAGTAATTAAATATTTTAAGAAGATTAAACATGTATAACAAATAGGCTTAGAAGTAGTGAGGATTAACAAGATACTTAAAGGAGCAGATAACCATTATCATCATTAGCCTAATTATCAGCATATGCACTACTAACAATACAAGCAGTCTAGTGGCATAAGCATGTCAACATCATAAGAAAGTCTAGTAGCATAGCATTTCTATTATCATGAATAAGTTTAGCAACATAAGCATAGGAAACCACAATAGCATGTCTATTAGATTGAACAACTATACATCTTCATTCTAGAGCAAGAACTTGAGTAAGAAAGCTATTAGTAAGCAATAAATGGGAAGACGGTTATAAAAGTCAGCTCTAAGAAGATGAACATGCTCTAAATAGCAAGAAAACTTGATCAAGAAAGGTCAAAAACCCTAGTTTAAGCTCTAAACTCGGCCAACTAGCTTTCTCTCCATAAGGGAAGCAAACCCTAGTCATAAGGAGCAAGAAAGGTGAGTTCTTTGAGCCTTAGAGAAAGCTTTACCATGGAAAACCATGGTTCCATCTAAGAAAAAGCTAGGGAGAATAAGAACAGCCAAATAAACAAAATAGGGAAGGATAAAGTTACTAGTTTAGGTCGGAAAAAGCAAATATGGTCCACAAACCCTAAAATAAGGGTAGATCTAAGCTCTAGCCACTTGCACAAGGTAGATCCCCATCTTCTTCTACCTTGGGCACCTCCTCCACCACCAAGTAGGGGAATATGAAGCTCTGGATGGTAGGATAGAGATCAGGGTCCAAAGGTTTCATTTGGGTGCCAAAGGATAAGTATATAAAGCTTAAGGATAAGGGAGAGAAGAAGCTTGAGGTGTCCAAGCAACTCTCCATAGGTCCATGGCTTAAAGCTTCCACAGCCATGCAACACCGGGTATATCAGTTATCATGCTACGTAACCATTGGTCCTTGATTTCTATAAGGGCCATCGATCATCCACCATAGGGTATCCATTGGTCTCCAACCCTAAAAGGACCACTGGCCATCACATACTACCACAAAAGGGCAAAAAGGTACATTCTGCCCCACCTTCGGTTGAGAGCCTTCACCAACCTCAATCATTAGTTGCACCAATTATAGGGTGAAACTTAAGCCACCCTACATCTAGGGGAACCATAGGTTGGCACCCCCACCAGGCAAAACCTTCGGTCTCCTTGGTTTCACATTTAGCAATTCCATCATCCATGAAGGGGTAAAACCCTAATTCACCATAGAAGTGAATCACCACCAAACCAAGGTTCAAGCAAGTGCCCCATGGCTCAAAAAGCTAAAAAATGGTAATATTGTTGGTATGTATGCCCTGAGAGCCAATCATGGGATGATTGGTGGGAAACATTAAGATTGATTTGATAAAGATCAAAGGCAAGCTTCCAATTCTTTCTGGTTCAGTCATATGAGATAATGATAGAACATATTGAATGTCTAGATAATGACATTACTCAATGACGTATGCCTTCAGGTTCAGGACCTAAACGATGAGATCATACGGATGTTAAGAGTTTGTACATTCTTATTATGTCCCTAGTCGGATGTCATTATGGAAGGTAGATAGACAGCAATGACACACAAGACTAGATTGTGGTGTTGGTTGATGACAGAATTTCATTAGTCATGATATGGAGATATCAAACCAAACACATAGGTACTTGTTAGAGAACAAGTGTACCGGACAGACCCACCGTGAGTTTGACACATGGAACCATAACATGGTAGTCACAGTCAGTTCTCACAGTAATGGTGGCGAGTGTGATTCTTTGACCTGAAATCACTAAACTCAACACATGTGATTGGGTACACTTTGACATCACCAAACGCAATCCTGAAACATGGGTTGTTATAAAGGTGATGATTGGGTGGTTTTGACACATGGGGCTTTTGAGGGGTGAGTGATAGATATGGGATTTGTCCCTCCTGAGGGAGTTTGATATCCATGGCCAGTTGATGAGTAGGATTGAGATAGGTGTGTGCACGCATGTGTGAATCAGTATGTGTGTAAAGAGTGGGACCCGGAAGAGGATCCACTCAAATGATATAATACAAGAGCCATGTAATAATAAAGCAGTGGAATCAAAACTATTACAAAGTCACTTCATGATTCATTTATACAATTGTTCCTCACATTAATAGGTGATTTTACAAAACTTAATACTAAGAACAACTAAGCCAGTAGCAGAGGGTAACCCAACCATTCCAAGATATCCTTAAGTTCATGTCGTGTTAGCCATCTTTTTGAGCTCTTGTCTTCCAATGTACCTAAACCTGGGTGGAAGTGAACATCACCCAGAACATAGGAAACAATAAAGAGGTCAGCAAAGGTTGAGTATGTACATATATAAAATACTTTGGACATTATATAGGGTTAAAAGTGCAAAAAGAGATGTTCCCATAAGAAAAGGGGGCTATTTGCAATTAGGTATGTTCAAGAGAAAAGTAACAAAAGAAATGAGGCATATTAAATTTCAGATCACAAGCATGATAATAAAAGAGTCTTTTTCCATAACAATCATCCACATTTTCATATTAAAACAACAAACATTTGCATGCATAATAATGTAGACTAAATATACCTAAAAATAGGGCCATAACACCATAGGATCATGGCCTAAAAGTAAACAAGGGTGGAAACGCACACCCCAGGAAAAATACGCACGTTCTATATAAGTATGGTTGTATATAAGTACCACTATTCTAGATAATCTAGTCAAACACACATCATGCTATGTAATAGAGTGGCAAGACTATCGTTTTAGTCAATGTCAAATAAAAGACAACAAGGCAGGAGGTCCTAAAGACCCATATGACATGTCAAATTAATAATCATAGTAGTAAAAGGGATTTATATCAGGAATTAGAAATGTTCATGAATAATAGATTTGCAAGAGAAACAACATTACAAGAGATGCCTCATTAAAAGAAATTAGGTTTTAGTCAAATAATGCCCAAAATAAAATAGAGTATGTACATACATTATGACCAGACCTAGATGTTTAGTAACACCTCCTAAGCACAGGGTCAGGGTTGTCTCAACCTAGTCATAATATGTGTGCACTCTATTAATATAAGATGTATTAAATCTTTTACTTAGAAATCAACCCTAGAGTAGATTACAAATCTGGGCGTGAAAACTATCCCAATAAATCAGGCGTATTTTTCTGATTTCAAAATTGTATATATATGCCCTATTCGGAAAAGCAGATAATTTCTTATGAATTTTATAAGTTTAAATCATTGTTGGCTATATACAGAAATTCGAATTGTAAAAAGATGATTTTTCCCTCGAATAAAAATGTGAATCAACAAAGATTGTTGTCACTTGAACTATAGAGAAATCATTCAGTAAAATATCTGGTTCAACATAGTAAACGACGGTTCAAATCTCCAATTTACCCTTATGGGTGTGACATGGATGTCACAGACACCATGGGCGAGATTGGGCTTCTGCCCCAGGGATCGTCTTCCCTGACTCTCACGCCATTAGCTTCCTACTGGAGCTTAGACCAGTGGAGGGCGCTCAAACTAAGCCTCTTTACAGGAAGAGAATTTGATCAAGCTGGCGATCTCAACCAGGGTCAGAGCACTAAGGAGTCTCCTCCCTGTGAGATTCCACTACCATGGCGATGCTCGTCGACCGAGCACAGTAGAGAAATGGGGGTAAGAATAGAGCTGGGTAAGGAAGGGGGAAAGGTCAGGGGTGGCTACGAGGAACCCAACTGACCTCGCAGCTTCGCCCTGAGCCAGCGGAGCTGCTGCTCCGATCCTACGGTGGCCGCAACCGAGGGCAGTTCCAAAGGGGAAAAGCAACTACAAATAGACCTGGTGAGGTCAGGGCAAACTCAACCCAAGGCATCAGCCTGTGAGGCCACAGTTCGGTAGCAGAGCACCTCACGTCAAGGTTCGCGAAGAGCACAACCAACAAGGAAGGCCGGCCGAGAACCAAAAGCTACTAAGTGGGTGGCGGCAGAAATAGGGGGGTCGGCGGTGTTAGTCGACCAGACGAACTGGAGCATCTCGCGAGAAACCAAAAGCATGGAAAGAAAGGAGGTGAGTCCTAGATGGTTACCTCATGGTGGATTTGACTAAGATGTCCCGATTTGTTGGGATAATGAGGAGATTGTCAGAGAGGGGAGCTCGGTCTAGCAGAGAGAAACTGTGGGGTTTAGTTCCAAATGATTGGTATGAAGGGTGAAGGAGGGTGAGGAGGTGCTTTCTGTGTGGTCTGAGTCTTCTTAGTGATTGATTAGGTGGGGTTTCGGGGTCACTGGTAATGGCGGCAGTGAAGAAAGGAGATGGGAATTTAGGCATTTTCTACATGGGGTGGGAGAGAGTGTGGGTAAGGGTTTATTGGATTCAGGAGAAGGAGACGAATCTGATGGAGAAGAAATCGCGAGCGATGGTCGAGGGAGGACAAAGAGAGAACGACGAGAAGATTCATCGCTGGCTTGAGCCAGTCCTGCGCACGTAGAGACTTCGGAGGTAGAAGACGAGGTCTTTTCGTAACCCGACTCTGATGATGGTCCGTGACAAAAGGAATAAACTGGCCCTGGACCTTGGTTCAAAGTGTGACCAATAATTTTTTCCAAAACCTTATGTTTAATTACACATTATCCCCTAGGGTCTAATTAAGGGTGCATCTGACATCCAAATGACCCCAAATTTTGAGGGTTAGGTAATAATGACATGAGGAACCCAATTATAGAATTAGATTTAGATTCTTGGGTTTGTAGGGTCCTATTTTCTACCATGGTTCTATAAACCCTAATTAGGGCTTTTAACTTCAATTACATGATTAAATTTGAAAGTCCATACCTATAATCTCTTAGTAAGTCCTTATAGGATACCAAGTCTATACTGTTGTTCATTATCATGGTCAATACATCTAGGTTAGTATTATTACTAATTAATTCCCAATTTAGGTATTAATGGCGACAATATCCTTTTGATTTCATAACCAAGGAACCATAATTAGTCAAATAGGGTCATCAGATCCTAATGTGGTTCAGTCTACTCCAATACAATGAAATATAGATATTGAAAGGTAGTTAACTGAAAAGGGGAAAAAGATTGGATATCCACATAACCTAAATAGGGGCCTAGAAGAACGAAGAATAAGCTTGTGTTTGGGATTCAGTATGTTACAATTGGCACCAAAATGTATGTGTCAGGTTGTGATAGGTGGTTGACTTGGTTACCCGAATGATTTTGGCACCAATTTTGGATTTTTCATTACAAGTTTTGCATCATCAAACTTACTCAATCCCAGACACATAATCTTATTCTCCGTTCTTCTAGGCCCCTTTTAGGTTATGTGGATATCCAATCTTTTTCCCCTTTTCAGTTAACTACCTTTCAATATCTATATTTCATTGTGTTGGAGTAGACTGAACCACATTAGGATCTGATGACCCTATTTGACTAATTATGGTTCCTTGGTTATGAAATCAAAAGGATATTGTCGCCATTAATACCTAAATTGGGAATTAATTAGTAATAATACTAACCTAGATGTATTGACCATGATAATGAACACCAGTATAGACTCGGTATCCTATAAGGACTTACTAAGAGATTATAGGTATGGACTTTCAAATTTGATCATGTAATTGAAGTTAAAAGCCCTAATTAGGGTTTATAGAACCATGGTAGAAAATAGGACCCTACAAACCCAAGAATCTAAATCTAATTCTATAATTGGGTTCCTCATGTCATTATTACATAACCCTCAAAATTTGGGGTCATTTGGATGTCAGATGCACCCTTAATTAGACCCTAGGGGATAATGTGTAATTAAACATAAGGTTTTGGAACAAATTATTGGTCACACTTTGAACCAAGGTCCAGGGCCGGTTTATTCCTTTTGTCACGGACCATCATCAGAGTCGGGTTACGAAAAGACCTCGTCTTATACCTCTGAAGTCTTCGCATGCGCAGGACTGGCTCAAGCCAGCAATGAATCTTCTCACCATTCTCTCTCTCTCCTCCCTCAACCATCGCTCGTGATTTCTTTTCCATCAGATCTGTCTCCTTCTCCCGAATCCAATAAACCCTTACCCACACTCTCTCCCACCCCATGTAGAAAATGCCCAAATTCTCATCTCCTTTCTTCACTGTCGCCATTACCAGTGACCCCGAAACCCCACCTAATCAAACGCCAAGAAGACTCTAACCACACAGAAAGCACCTCCTCACCCTCCTTCACCCTTCATACCAATCAATCAGAACTAAACCCCACAGTTTCTCTCTGCTAGATCGAGCTCCCGTCTCTGGCAATCTCCTCACTGTCCCAGCAACTTGGGACATCTTAGTCAAATCCACCATGAGGTAACCATCTAGGACTCACCTCCTTTCTTTCCATGATTTTGGTTTCTCACGAGATGCTCCAGTTTGTTGGGTCGACTAGCACCGTCGGCCTCCCCTACTTCTACCGCCGCCCGCTTAGTATCTTTTGGTTCTCAGTCGGCCTTCCTTGTCATCTGTGCTCTTTGCGAACCTCGACGCGAGGTGCTCCGCTACCAAACTGTGGCCTCACGAGCTGATGCCTTGGGTTGAGTTTGCCCAGACCTCACCAGGTCTGTTTGTAGTTGATTTCCCCTTTGGAGCTGCCCTCGGTTGCGGCCACCATAGGATCATAGCAGCAACTCTACTGGTCCAGGGCGGAGCTGCAAGGTCAGTTGGGTTCCTTGTAGCCACCCCTGACCTTTCTCCCTTCCTTACCCAGCTCTATTCTTACCCCCGTTTCTCTACTGTGCTCGGTCGACGAGCATCGCCATGGTAGTGGAATCTCGCAGGGAGGAGACTCCTCAGTGCTCTGACCCTGGTTGAGATTGCCAGCTTGATCAGATTCTCTACCTGTGAAGAGGCTTAGTTTGAGCGCCCTCCACTGGTCTAAGCTCCAGCAGGAAGCTAATGGTGTGAGAGTCAGGGAAGATGATCCCTGGGGCAGAAACCCAATCTCGCCCATGGTGCCTGTGACATCCATGTCACACCCATAAGGGTAAATTGGAGATTTGAACCTTCGTTTACTATGTTGAACCGGATATTTTACTGAATCATTTCTCTATAGTTCAAGTGACAGCAATCTTTGTTGATTCGCATTTTTATTCGAGGGCAAAATCGTCTTTTTACAATTCAAATTTCTGTATATAACCAGCAATGCTTTAAACTTATAAAATTCATAAGAAATTATCAGCTTATCCAAATAGGACATATATATACATTTTTGAAATTAGAAAAATATGCCTGATTTATTGGGATAGTTTTCATGCCCAGATTTGCAATCTACTATAGGGTTGATTTCTAAGTAAAAGATTTAATACATCTTATATTAATAGAGTGTGCACATATTATGACTAGGTTGAGACAACCTTGACCTTGTGCTTAGGAGGTGTTACTAAACATCTAAGTCTGGTCATAAGGTATGTACATCCTCTATTTTATTTTGGGCATTATTTGACTAAAACGTAATTTCTTTTAATGAGGCATCTCTTATAATAGTGTTTCTCTTGCAAATCTATTATTCATGAACATTTCTAATTCCAGATATAAATCCCTTTTACTGTTGTGATTATTAATTTGACATGTCATATGGGTCTTTAGGCCCTCCTGCCTTGTTATCTTTTATTTGACATTGACTAAAACGATAGTCTTGCCACTCTATTACATAGCATGCTGCATGTTTGACTAGATTATCTAGAATAGTGGTATTTATGTACAACCATACTTATATAGGGTGTGCGTATTCTACCCGGGGTGTGCGTTTCCACCCTTGTTTACTTTTAGGCCATGATCCTATGGTGTTATGGCCCTATTTTAGGTATATTTAGTCTACATTGTTATGCATGCAAATGTTTGTTGTTTTAATATGAAATTGTGGATGATTGTTATGGAAAGACACTCTTTTATTATCATGCTTGTGATCTGAAATTTAATATGCCTCATTTCTTTTGTTACTTTTCTCTTGAATATACCTAATTGCAAATAGCCCCCTTTTCTTATGGGAACATCTCTTTTTTCACTTTTAACCCTATATAATGTCCAAAGTGTTTTATATATGTACATATTCAGCCTTTGCTGACCTCTTTGTTGTTTCCTATGTTCTGGGTGATGTTCCCTTCCACCCAGGTTTAGGTACATTGGAAGACAAGAGCTCAAAAAGATCGCTGACACGACATGAACTTAAGGATATCTTGGAATGGCTGGGTTACCCTCTGCTACTGGCTTAGTTGTGCTTAGTATTAAGTTGTGTAAAATCACCTATTATGGTGAGGAAAAATTGTATAATTGAATCATGAAGTGACTTTGTAATAGTTTTGATTCCGCGGCTTTATTATTACATGGCTCTTGTATTATATCATTTGAGTGGATCCCCTTCCAGGTCCCACTCTTTACAAAATGGTATCAGAGCCAAAGCAGTCGGTAACTTGACTATTTCAAGTTATCCTAGGTTGACCCTTAATTAAATAGGTGACTCTTAGAGGTTGTTGATACACCTAATTGCTAGTAGTGGAATGCCAATTAGGGTTTAACCCATGATTAAATTGGTCACTTTCACTCCCCAAACCACTAATTGGTTGAGACATTGATTTTTAGAACCATAGTTCACCTAACACCCCATATGGATAAATAAATTTCCCTAAATAGGGGTCGACTCTTCTAGTTATTAAACTTAATTTTTTTCCCACCGTATGGAAATATAGTTTAGTGTTAAGATGTAGGTGGTCTCGAATACTATTATATAGGCCCTATTCTAGTTGTTTGTCTAGCATGTCTCAGATATGCCCACTAGGAGGACTTGGTATGTATGGAAGCATGTATCGATGACATATATACAACAATGACATGGGTGGAAACATGTTGATGATTACATA
Source organism: Alisma plantago-aquatica (assembly GCA_963693085.1). Lineage (NCBI taxonomy): Eukaryota > Viridiplantae > Streptophyta > Magnoliopsida > Alismatales > Alismataceae > Alisma > Alisma plantago-aquatica. The sequence continues at coordinate 508,884,402 of OY856411.1, read as the reverse complement.
GATAGTAGGTGATTGAACTAATTAGCTATATTATACTTAGGAATGCCTTGCCTTCAATATGGAGTATGTCACACATAGATCTACCTAAATCCATGTAAGAATTGGATACCATTTTCATTGAGCTTGTCATGCCTCATGACTATAGTTTACTAAGAAAGCTACAAGTATTAGTAGATACCCATGAGTAATCATCTCTATCATATCCCATAGTGTGATTTGTTTATTTAATGATTGAAGATTAGTAGCTTGGCTTCGTAGGGTTACATTATCTTTAGAAGGCACTATAAATGTAAACCAACTAGTATTGGGAAAATCTCAATTTTCTTCCTATAATGGTTGTACGACCTTATGAATCCCTTAGGTTTTGTAATGAGGTTGTGTCAGTTATGCTTAATAATGACATGAGGAACCCAATTATAGAATTAGATTTTGATTCTTGGGTTTGTAGGGTCCTATTTTCTACCATGGTTCTATAAACCCTAATTAGGGCTTTTAACTTCAATTACATGATCAAATTTGAAAGTCCATACCTATAATCTCTTAGTCAGTCCTTATAGGATACCAAGTCTATACTGGTGTTCATTATCATGGTCAATACATCTAGGTTAGTATTATTACTAATTAATTCCCAATTTAGGTATTAATGGTGACAATATCCTTTTGATTTCATAACCAAGGAACCATAATTAGTCAAATAGGGTCATAAGATCCTAATGTGGTTCAGTCTACTCCAACACAATGAAATATAGATATTGAAAGGTAGTTAACTGAAAAGGGGAAAAAGATTGGATATCCACATAACCTAAATAGGGGCCTAGAAGAACGGAGAATAAGCTTATGTGTCTGGGATTGAGTATGTTACAATGTGATATTGATGTCATACATATCTCCTCCAATCTACTCTGAGATCAAGAAAGTGAATGAACATTGACAGGATGACAGTTCCATGACTTGAATTCATTCGGGATATCAATGACAAAGGAATTATACATTCACTGTAACACCATTCACGGATTGTAGGATTGAAAGTTGTTCTCCAACTTTCTATTTCACTTGGGTAGCACTGATGTGCGACTAGGCGCCGCTCTTTGCTTGTGGAGTCATAAGTGTTATGGACTTTCACTGCCAACGTGAAATGGACCTACAGGGTCACACACATAGGATTTAACCTGGAAGAGGAGTTTATCCACAAATGATGTTTAGATTAATTACTAAAGGAGTTTAGTAGTTGAATTAAACACTCAATCAGTTGATAGCTCAGCATCATAGTGTTCAAGGTGTTGGACCGATTGATTAAAGTATCGGATTGATTGAAACTGCAATTGACTGATTTGCACAAGTTTGCTGCCCCAACCGATCGGCTCATGGGATGAACCGATCGGCTCAAGATAGGTTGAGATGACCGGTTCAATGGTTGAACCGATCAACTCAACTGGTCTAACCGAGATCATTTGGAAAGTGAGAAGACTATTTTGTAAAAACAATTTGTTTCACTTGTACAAATTTGATTTGGACAAGGATTAATATTTGATTAATCAGAGACAAATTTTAAAGTCAATTTCAATTGGACAAGGACCACAAACCGACCGGTTGGGAAGTGAACCAATCAAATCATGGCTCCAACTGATCGTTTTAGGTGTGAAACAATCGGCTCAGCTACCCAACTGACCGTTTCATGGTTGAAACGGTCGTTTTAGGTGGCGCAGTTGGTTATTTTGTGGAAAATCTCGAACCCTTCTACTCCTGTATTAATCCCGCATTGCCCGGGGTAGAGAACTCTGTCCCGTGACCCTCCTATATATATAGGGGTAGTGGGGGCTTCTCAACAACACAACTCAGTGTACCAGTTGCTCTGTAAAGTTGTCATTCTCTCTGGTTTTGGTAACCGAGAGAGCCCGAGCAAGTGCTACCCGATAAGGGAGACACAACAAGGGAAAGACAACTGCTGAAAGTGATTGGTGGCAAGAGAGTGTGTCGGTGACTAATATGTCGACAGGAGGGTGCGACTCCTTCCGATTCCTTGTAGGACAAGGAGATCGGAGTTCTAGGTGGTCTGTGTGGACTACTTTAGAGGTGGGAGACTTCTTCTGCTCGGAGGACAACTGTCAATCCCGACAGTCCCAGTGAGACCAAGAGGTGCCAGTCCTGGTGCAACCAGGAGTTGCACAGACACCATCCAAGACCGGAGGTGAAGACCGCACTAACTGCGAGGCAACGTAGCCGAGCAAGCCTCAGGACAATGTATGCCTCTACAAACCATCCTTCCTATTGTATAGACGTTGACGCATTTCCTTTGTTATGGGTTTGGGAGAAGAAAATTTTTGTTTCCACTGCCTTCTCTATCTCCCCTAAAACCCAACAATGGTATCAGAGCCACATTAACTACTATATACTTTAGTATTATCGATATTATCGATTTTTGTTTGTCGCCTTTATTTATTGCATACGATGCAAATAAAATTGGCTTTATGCATGTCCAATCCTAAATCCACAAAATCCCAATATACATATATGATATGTAATATGAATGCACTCAATATGTGTCTCCCTTAAACGAGTTTTGTGGTGGATGTATAGCGTGGTTATGGCCAATAAACCTTATGTATGTGTGCTTGGTTGTATGTGGTTGCTTGCATCTCAGTATGCGCACTGATTCCCTATCTTTTATTCCTGATGTAACTCGAGATAACTCGAGATTTCTTTCCTACCTTGCTCCCCCCGAATGTAACTCGGGGTTTCCCAATACAAATGTAAATAGGATAGAATTTTATTTCCTATTATGTCAAAGAACGACAGACAACCTAATGACGACTGAAACAATCGGTTCAAGGAGTGAACCGATCGGTTGTCGATCCAGATGACTAGTTTGAGGAGCTAGATGATTGGGTGGCGGCCATGAGGAGATGCGCGACGACTAGGCGAACCGATTGGTTGGAGGAGCCAACCGATCGGCTGGTGGCACCCAGACGACCGGCTAGGGCGAGCAGGTCATTCATGCGATGAGTTGATAAACTCGGATGGCTATATCACTTCATCATGGACAGGTTGCATGTGATGTAGACCTAGATGAGCATGATTCCTCTTGGCTCGAGGAATCACATTAGGATGGCCATAATCATCACTTTTATCAATTCACATGTTTTCTATGGGATATAGCATGTATATGATACGTACTATATCTTGTGGTGATTGGATATGTATATGTACCTATAAAAACCAAATCCCTCATTAAATATTGAAGTTTTAGATGCCTTCCAAATGCAACACATGTGAAAAGCTTGATCGGCCAAGTGTGGGCACGCCCTAGCGTGGTGCATCGTCTATCTCGTGGAAGTGTGAAGGATGGATATGTGGGTCTGCCATAGCAAGGTGCATATTCATCGTGTTAGCTTTGAGTCAGACTTAACAAGGTGACCTAGATAGGATCTAGCACCTTGAGGCATGGAGGTGATCATGGCAAGGAGTTGCATATGACATCTTTTAAGAGTTGCATATGATGCAATTGGAAAAAGTTGCCTACCTGGAAGATCTAAGTTGTGGGTGACAGTCCTAGCTGGTCCATCACTTAGAGGATTTTAGGATCTTGACCCACTAGAAGATTGTTTGCTGGAATCTTCTGAATTGATGGTGAGGGCTATCAATTTGAACAAAAATAGTGGGAGAGATAATTAATTAAAGTCCTAATTATATCGTCAACCTTTCAAATCAATCAAATAAGTCAAAATTGAGTTTTGGACTAAATTGCATATATTTCCTTTTTGTAGTACAAATGACAACAAACAACAATCACTTATCATTGTGATCAATCCTTGAGAAGGACAAGCTGAATGGGACTAACTTCCACGACTGGTTTATGACATTGAGAATTGTTCTCACTCAAGAGCGAAAGCTCTATGTCCTGGATACTCTAGTTCCAGAGGAACCTGCTCCTACCATACCAAAGGCAGAAAGGGATGCTTATAAGAAGCATTCTGATGATGCCATTGATGCAAAGTGCTTGATGTTGTGCTCCATGAACCACGAGTTGCAGAGACAACATGAGAACATGGGTGTCATTGAGATGATTCAACATCTCAAGAACATGTATGAAGATCAAGCACGGCAAGAGAGATATGATGTCTCTAGGGCGTTGTTCAAGTGTGTCATGACAAAACGAGATCCAGTTGGTCCTCACACACTTAAGATGATTGGGTATGTGGAGAACTTGACAAGACTGAGATTTCCTCTGAGCCAAGAGTTGGCTACTGACGTGATACTGCAATCGTTGCCAGAATCCTACAGTCAGTTTGTGATGAACTACAACATGTACAACTTTGACAAGCCATTGATAGAGTTGTTGGGCATGTTGAGGACAGCAGAGACACAGATGAAGAAGGACAAGCCTAAGTCTGTGATGATGATCAGCAGCAAGAAAGGCAAGTCCAAGCGTAAGGGCAAGGGCAAGGCTAAGAAAGGTTCTGATGCTAGCCAGGAGCCCAAGTCGTCTTCAACTCTCAAAGCCAAGGGAGGTGTGACTAAGAGAGACAATTGCCACCATTGTCAGAAGCCAGGACATTGGAAAAGGAATTGTCCACTCTATCTGGAAGAACTAAAGAAGAAGGAGGCGACGGACGTCTCCACCTGAAGGTATCATGAAATAAACTTGTAACATTTTTTAGGTATATGATACCAAGATATAAAATGTAAAGCGCTCAATAAATGAGGCAAGTGTTGCTTCCATAGATAGGAGTACTTTAGTTTATTTTCAGCCATGAAGGCATGTAATAGAGTTATGAACTGCTATTTCATATTTGCCAATGGATAGAAACATATTATTTTTGCATATTGTATGACAATGATAGCAATTAATAAAGTTGGTGTTTCAATCTCAAAGATATGATCTTTATGGCAATGCCTTGTTTATCTTGTGGTACTTGGTATGCATAAGATAAAATGATACCTAAAAGTTATTGATAACTCAAACAATCAAATTAGCATGAATCATGAGAAATTCATTTCTAGTTTCCATATGATGGATAAAGCTAGACTCTTTTGGTTAAAGAACCAGTAAGAAACATGAATCTCTTAGACATGATTAATCAATCTTCACTAGTGGTAGTGGGAGAATGATTATCCTATTAGGTATAATACATGTGATGTATTTACATACCTATTGGAGATAATGCTGGTACTTCAAATGGTGTTTAGAGAAATACCAATATGAATATCTTAAAGTGTTCAAGAATATCATAGATGAAGTACGTATTTGGTAAAGTGTTAATTCTTAATGAGATCAATGAATGAAATACGTGAACCAAGTGTTTGAGATCCTTTGAGTGATTATGATAGCGTATCATAGTGAACTCATGATTAAGGCATGATGATGTCTAAATCAAAAGGAGTCATACTCTAAGGAGTTAGAGGATGATTATCAAATAACTAATTTCTTCTTAAATAAAGAATACCCCACACTAATAAAGGACATTAAGAATCACAAGGAGTTGTGAGTTCTTATATCCTTGACAGATACACCTCGATTATCTATGTGATGAGTTGGTCATATGATGAGTCAACTATCTAGATGAATATGAGGAACCGGATTTTGAGTTATGGTTTATGACTATTACATCCTAAATGACTTCCATGTGAACCATAAGGTATGACCTTGATGGTAGCACCCATTGGGATAAAATCCATAAGTGTGAATGAGTCTTAAGCATTAAGACACATGGATGACGTTTAGAGAAGGATGATGCTTGTTAATTGCAACTTAATGACTAAGAGATTTGGCATGCGGATACTAAAACTGCATTCCTATAAGGAATAAAATGAGGATGTGTACATGACACAACCTATAAGGTTTATGAATCCATTAATGCAAATAAAGTCTATAAGTTACAATGGAATAATCAATGTGATTGATTGAGTACAAGCAACTCAGAACTGGGATCTTTACTTTGATAATATAGTCAAAGGGTTTGACTGATATGACAAAGATAAAGAAGGGATATGTGATTTAGTGGGAGCATATTCGCATTCCACATGTTGATGTACAGTGGAAATGTTCTAGAATGGAAATCCAAAGTGGAAATTATCTTTAAGGAAGATAGAGATGTTTCCTATGTGATAGGAATAGAGATCTATAGAGATAGTTCTCGAAAACCTCTTGACCTAAAAGAGAGAGAGCATACATTGGCAATCTATACTGAAGGGTTCAGTATGCACAGATTCAATGGGAGAAAACTTGTCCATGTTACATGGAATTAGTATCCCAAGGCCAAGTGTCAAATTCTTATGAAGAATGGGAACACTAAGAATAGATATGGATCTATCATGTATGTAATCATCCCATTATCTTGCATATATGCACATAGCAAGAATAAAATGCATTTATCATCTTGCATGTAGCACATGACAATATGATATGCTCATCGTGATAACTCGTATGTAGGACATGATAAGTGGATATCTGTCTAGTTCCAGTAAGGGTTACTGGAAGACCATGAGAACTTGATAAGTACATGAGAAGTACTAGTTCTACGGAAATAAGGAAGGGTTCATTGTAAAGAGTTACACTGATGTGAACTTCCGAAAAGGACATAAAATTAATTGCAAAATATATATGGGATATATAAAAGTGAATGTTTGTTGATAATTAGAAATGTTCCAATAAAGTCGTCTAAAAGGAAAAGTCGAGTATCCGCGTGTTAGAGAACAATAGTGGATACTATATGGATCTAGAAGTTCATGAGATGAACTTATAGATATTCCGGTCATTGATGACAAGTAAGGAATACTTGGTCATGCAATGTGGCTAAAGGTTAGCAAAGGAATACTAGATCGCATATTACGGCAACTCCATCTCATATGTGTGACATACAACGAAAAGATGAGAGACATGTAATTAATACTGACTTTGGCAAGGTGTTGCCATAACTCACTATGTTAAGCACTAGAGTACAAAAACATGTGGGACATGTTTAAAGATCACTATGAATATGATTCAAGGGTGATTGGCTCACAGTGTAAGTGGGAGTCTGTTGGTATGTATGCCCTGAGAGCCAATCATGGGATGATTGGTGGGATACTTTAAGATTGATTTGATAAAGATCAAAGGCAAGCTTCCAATTATTTCTGGTTCAGTCATATGAGATAATGATAGAACAGATTGAATGCCTAGAGAATGACAGTACTCAATGACGTATGCCTTTGGGTTCAGGACCTAAACGATGAGATCATACGGATGCTAAGAGTTTGTACATTCTTATTATGTCCCTAGTAGGATGTCATTGTGGAAGGTAGATAGACAATAATGACACACAAGACTAGATTGTGGTGTTGGTTGATGACAGAATCTCATTAGTCATGATATGGAGATATCAAACCAAACACATAGGTACTTGTTAGAGAACAAGTGTACCAGACAGACCCACCGTGAGTTTGACACATGGAACCATGACATGGTAGTCACAGTCAGTTCTCACAGTAATGGTGGTGAGTGTGATTCTTTGACCTGAAATCACTACACTCAACACATGTGATTGGGTACACTTTGACATCATCAAACGCAGTCCTGAAACATGAGTTGTTATAAAGGTGATGATTGGGTGGCTTTGACACATGGGGCTTTTGAGGGGTGAGTGATAGATATGGGATTTGTCCCTCCTGAGGGAGTTTGATATCCATGGCCACTTGATGAGTAGGATTGAGATAGGTGTACACACGCATGTGTGAATCAGTATGTGATATTGATGTCATACATATCTCCTCCAATCTACTCTGAGATCAAGAAAGTGAATGAACATTGACAGGATGACTGTTCCATGCCTTGAGTTCATTTGGGATATCAGTGACAAAGGAATTATACATTCACTGTAACACCATTCATGGATTTTAGGATTGAAAGTTGTTCTCCAACTTTCTATTTCACTTGGGTAGCACTGATGTGCGACTAGGCACCACTCTTTTCTTGTGAAGTCATAAGTGTTATGGACTTTCACTGCCAACGTGAAATGGACCTACAGGGTCATACATATAGGATTTAACCTGGAAGAGGAGTTTATCCACAAATGATGTTTAGATTAATTACTAAAGGAGTTTAGTAGTTCAATTAAACACTCAATCAATTGATAGCTCAATATCAAAGTGTTCAAGGTGTTGGACCGATTGATTAAAGTATCAGATTGATTGAAACTTCAATTGACTGATTTGTACAAGTCTACTGCCCCAATCGATTGGCTCATGGGATGAACCGATCGGCTCAGGTTGGTGAACTGATCGGCTCATGGGATGAACCGATCAGCTCAAGATAGACTGAGATGAACGGTTCAAGGGTTGAACCGATCGACTCAACTGGTCTAACTGAGATCATTTGGAAAGTGAGAAGACTATTTTGCAAAAACAATTTGTTTCACTTGTACAAATTCGATTTGGACAAGGATTAATATTTGATTAATCGGAGACAAATTTTAAAGTCAATTTGAGTTGGACAAGGACCACAAACCAATCAGTTGGGAAGTGAACTGATCGGCTCAGGGCTCCAACTGATCATTTCAGGTGTGAAACGATCGGCTCAGCTACCCAACCGAATGTTTCATGGTTGAAACGATCGGTTCAGGTGGCGCAGTTGGTTGTTTTGTAGAAAATCTCAAACCCTTCTACTTCTGCATTAATCCCGCATTGCCTGGGGTAGAGAACCTTGTCCCATGACCCTCCTATATATAGGGGTAGTGGGGGCTTCTCAACAACACAACTCAGTGCACCAGTTGCTATGTAAAGTTTTCGTTCTCTCTGGTTTTGGTAACCGAGAGAGCCCGAGCAAGTGCTACCCGATAAGGGAGGCACAACAAGGGAAAGACAACTGCAGAAAGCGACTGGTGGTAGGAGAGTGTGTCGGTGACTAGTACACTAATAGGAGGGTGCGACTCCTTTCGATTCCTTATAGGATAAGGAGATCGGAGTTGTAGGTGGTCTGTGTAGACTACTTCAGAGGCGGGAGACTTCTACCGCTCGGAGGACAACTGTCAATCCCGATAGTCCCGGTGAGACCAGGAGGTGCTAGTCTTGGTGCGACCAGGAGTTGCATAGACACCGTCCAAGATCAGAGGTGAAGACCGCACTAGCTGTGAGGTAACGTCGCTGAGCAAGCCTCGGGACAAGGTATGCCTCTACAAACCATCCTTCCTATTGTATAGACGTTGACGCGTTTCCTTTGTTCTGGGTTTGGGAGAAGAAATTTTTTGTTTCCGATGCCTTATTTGTCTCCCGTAAAACCCAAAAAATATAACATCTAAGGAACATAATGCATGTGACAATTTGCAAGAAAAACCTTAGGTTTAGGTAAATTACATAAAAGTCCAAAATGTACATAAAATCACATAACTTACTCATACAGTGTCCAAATTGGACCAAATTTGAAAAGTAATCTTGTAATATGATACCAAAACATATCCCAATGTTATATTAATATTTTAAGCATTAAATTATGATAATTAATCTTGTTGAAATATTTAAGCAAGGTTAAGGGTCTCACAACTATAAACCCCTAACATGGATTTTGCCCCCAAAATCCAAGGCAAACATAGATGAATATCTCATATGCATCTCATCCAAAAAACATACACGTGGTTATTTCCATATCATGGTGATGTCATATCACTCTCATGGAATTCATGTTTTTCTCCCTCAATTCCTGCAACATTTCTCATCTTGGGTTAGCACAAAAACCTCCTCATGCAACTCCATCTCTACTATTTATATTACTTGTCATGTATTAGGGTGACTCTCCCTCAACCTTGGATCATAGAAATTGTTGTCTATTTGTACTACTATGGTAGTAACTTTCAACTTGGATCTATAGTTGTCATTCTGGTCTATACTATCTGTTGTATCAACACTTTACTCAAAAACCATACTTGCTGGCTTTTACCAAACATGGAATATCATGTATCTCTTATCATATGTAACTTCACAAGGTTTCATCTCTATGCTCCATTGATGGTTGTTGTAGTTATAAACTTAATCAATCAGGTGGGCATCCCCTAACTGTCAAGAGTTATTAGGCATATGCTTCTTTGAAAATTATCCAATCATCTCAATGGTGGACTGGCCATATGTCTAGTTGAAGAATTATACACTGTCTAGAAATGTTAACACATAGGACTTCCTGGTTGACCTTGTTAGGGTAAAGCAATGACACTGTCTACATCTTATTAAGATTCACACAACACACTTATTAGATATATCATAACTCTAAGAGGATACTTTAGCTATTTCTCAATCTCACTCTTGCTAATCTTGACACACAATCATTATTGTTTTCAACAACCCTAGGGCTTAATGAATATACTGACCATGTTATTGACCATTTCTAAACTACATTGAGATGTTACCATCCAAAACTTTTCACAACTTATAAGGACACAACCTGAGCACTCTAATCCTCAGGTTCATAAATAGTCTAAACGACATAGCCCTAAGCTCACCATGACCATGCGACTTATGTTATTAAATTGGGTTCTTATTCACTAATATCCCAAACCTCAAGTCTATCTCAAAGGATCATTGTAGCACATGTTGACTGGTCAACCAACTATCTATCCTTGACAGTGGTCGTGCCCAACTGTCAACATCCCATATACAACATCAAATAATCACTCTCACACTTTCCAACAACACTGGGAGGATCAACATCAACTCTCTCTCTCTCTCTCCCAGGGAGAGGAACACTATATAAAACACATACGATATACACCTCCAAACTCAGGTACCACAGGTACATCTTGGATACTAGAATTCTTTATCTTGATATCCACTACATATGCTATAAGAAACTCACATCCTTCTCTCATCCACTTCTCCACTAACATAACCAACTCAAAACATATAAGAGGAGTCTTTCTAGCTCTTAAAAGACTCAAAAAGCATACTTATCATGAACATCAAGATCTTAGAACCATAGCCCAAGCAACCACATGCTATAACAGGCTATACATCCCCAGGATTACAACAAATCCACACGTACCAAGTGACATAATATCCACTTGAAAGACGTGCCTAAAAAAAGAACAGAAAGGAAAACACACTTCCCACGACACAACAACATTGTCCAGGGTTTCCTAATGAGGTGTTACTGATTCTATCTTCATTGTGCAGGTTGCAACTTCTTATGTATCCTTTTACCTTTTTCAACTTTGGTTCCTTGCCATATGCATAGGAATTATCATGATTATCATATCTCATTGCTCTTACCTCGTTAATTGATCATCATTCTTATATATGTCCTCTCATGTTATTATGATTTTCAACCACTTAACAAGAGGTAGATCATCATATTCCACATTATCTTCATTAAATAGGGATCATCTCCCTTTCATTTCTTTCACATGTCATGAAGATTTTACATTAACACATTTTTACACCAATAGGTCAGTCTGAGTTTGACTCAGGTTCCACTTTATTCATCTACCATTGTAATTATTCATCTTCTCATATCATACTTATCATAAGAGTTCTCTTCATCTTATGTGAATTTTATACTTTGAATCACTTCATTAATGCAAATTTATTATCCTTGTTTTACTTCAATATGGTCTTGAATTACAACTTTAAGAACTCCTCTTTTGTTAATATGTATTCAGATTCATGTTTTATGGTGTCATATCTTTCTCTTTAGTTATCAAACATTCAAGTTTTTGTAAGTTACAATGTAATTCTCATTTTCTTTAGAAGATTGAGATTCTAGAACCATAACTTGTGATTCATTATGCTCTTTAGATTGTTTCAATATGACTACGTGATCAGAGTAATCATAAGGATAACAATCTAAGAGTCCCATACTTGCCTTTTCTTCAATAGGTGAATACATGGATGGGGCATCCAAGTACTGAGATTATGCAGTATGCACCATGCTTTTATATCATGTTCCTAACTTAGACATCATCCTAGTCTTAAGTCCTAGTGTACCTGTAGACTCAACAAACCTGAGGCTCTGATACCAACTTGTGAGAACCTGTCATACTAAACAAATTTAATCAAAACACAAAACACGGTCGATCACTAATTAAACATATACCCATAAAATAGGGTAAATAAAAACGAATTTTCAACATCACCACATGTTATGAAACATCTACATTGAAGCCCAACATCTTGCTTGTATTCATAATGTGCTAAGAATCTAATACAATTTTTTCCATGGCCTTAGCCACAACATACATACACAGGAGAACATCAACCACATATGTGACATTTTCAAGCATTAAAATGCTACCAAAAGCTCAATTCAAACAAAACATTGTATAGAAACTATACTATCACGACCTAAGAGTACATGGGCAACTCTAGGACACACTAGACACTAAACAACTATCTTTAAGGTCCATCACCTCTGCTTCTCTTCACTACCACGAGTCTTCAGCCGCTACTGCCAATCACCTAAAAAGATGTGGTGACCCACGGGGTGAGACCCAATCCCAGCGAGAGATATAACTCTCAATACCGCTTATTGATTACAACAACTTAAGTAATTAAATAGTTTAAGAAAATTAATAATGTATAACAATTAGGCTTATAAGTAGTGAGGATTAACAAGATACTTATAGGAGCAAATAACCATTATCATCATTAGCCTGATAATCAACATATGCACTGCTATAGTACAAGCAATCTAGTGGCATAAACATGGCTACATCATAAGCAAGTATAGTAGCATAGCATTTCTATTATCATGAATAAGTTTAGCAGCATAAGCATGGCTAATAATGTTAGCATGTTTATTAGATTGAAAAACTATACATCATAAGTAGAGCTCACAACATAAACACAACTATATTCATAAGCATGATAAATAGTATATGCATCTTCTAATTAGAGAGGCATGGTTAACAGAATAAGCATAGCTAACAACATGTGATAACTATCATCATAAGCATAGCCAACATTAGTAGTATATCTATCAATCATAAGCATGACTAATGTATGTCATTTCTTCAACATGAGCATATCAAAAACATAAGCATATCTACTATATTTAAATGCACAAAACATCATTTGTATGTAAAGAGAACAAATAAGGGTATGTGCAGTGTTGTGTATAACCCTAAACAGATATGCTACATGGTTGTATTATATCTTTTATTAGCCATGGGGAGTTTTAGTTGTACCACCCAAAGCTCAACTGACCACTGCTTGGTCACAATCAATTCTATATAAGATCTAGGAAGAGTCACACTCCAAGATATTCTCAATACCCAGTCAATATGAGTCTTCACCACATTGACGTATAGTCAAACTATAAAACAACTACATATAGTCTTGTAACTAGCCAACCTTGGTATAGGTCATGACGCTAGAAACAAGGGTATTCAAACCCAATCACTAAGGTACAACTGCAATTGTCCTCCAATCACATCATATAATAATCACTGAGACCCGACCATAGTCATTCTCAAAAAGCAGGCTAGGTATGACCGCAACCATCCTCCCAAAATACTTGATGTCAGAATGATAAGCACCCTGCATACTCAACAGTATGTGCTCTGACTTTCCCTTAGGAAGATTTGTTCCACCATCCAGCAAGTTCTGACACTAAAGATGGTTCTATGGCACAAGGCACTACATGATTAGAGTTTCACTTGATTAGTTATCTGCAATTGGGTGAATTAAGGCTGCATAAAATAAGTGCACACAAACCCAAATACATTTATAGCAAACATTGATATATAACAACTTCAGAAGATATAAAGCGTGTGAGACATAATTTATCATCTCAACATCACAAGGCACTATTCACTTGCCAATCAAGAGATTATACTTGTCATCACATCATCATTACATAGTACTATTCATTGCCATTCATGAGACTATACTTGTCATCACACTATCACATGATATAAATCCTTATCACAACATCACAGGGTATCAACCCTTGTCAACATAAGAGGATTACACCTCATTCAAGGTTCAATTATGCCCAAAGGTCATTAATACCATCATATTATTCCCTACAAGTTCATCATTATCTTTTCATGCCTTATAACAAGGTTCAACCAACACCACCACACATGTGATGCACACGCTCAACATGATATTGCATTAAATAACTAAAAGATGTTTACATAATAACATTGTAGGGTTATCTTAGCATTAAGAACATTCCTTCATTATATCAACATATAAGAAAGATATATTATGTTCCATCTTCACACTAATAGTGTACACGTTTATCATAAGAGAGCATACATCATAAAGTTATGTTGATCACTAGTTAACACATTATAGTAGTAATCAATCATTAGGAAGGATATTCCTTCATAATATTAACCAATAAAGGAAGGGTAGCATAACTAACTACCATCATCTATTAACATTAGGGTTAGGTTCAACAAGATAAGTTACTTTGATGTTACAAATCAATACTCATATCCAAACCCTAATTCCTGGCATCCCTATTGGATCATGGATGTATAAGGTGAAGCATCACCATCAAATCCCATACTATCCTCAAGTATGGATCTATAACACCCTTGACCTGGGTTATGGCCTAACCCTAGATGTTTTGCTTAAGTAAGATGCTTACAACTTGTTCTTATCTTTTAGGAAAAGCAATTAAGTCCTTTGTGAAGTTTATTCTCGAAATTTAGCTTATATGCAAACTATTTGTGCATTAAATGATAATCTAAGTGAAAAGTACAGTTTACCCAAAATAAGGTCCATGTTGCAAATGTTAAATTTTGAATATATTCTAAGTGTTTTATATGTTATGAAAGAGAATATGATGCTAAGTGGTGCCTTGTGCAAAGCCTAAACCCTAAGTGAGAACTTGTGTAAAATGCTAAGTGCTTAGTACATCAATTGTGGTACAATTTGCAATATGTACAAAATGTAGGGCTAATGTGTAATTTACCACCTTGACATAGTTACTACTCTTACTTAGTGTTACCTAGAGGAAATAGAAACAAGGAGGCAATATGTTTGAAGCATCTTGGAGTGTTAGTACTCTTAATAATGAAGAAAACATGAAAAGGCATAAGTTGAAGTCATACATATGAGCCATATTGATCAAGGACTAAGGAAAGGAGCCCCTATCGGCCATAGAGCCATAAGGAGGGCCTCCTATCGGTTTTTTGGAGCCTTGGTTTAGCCCATGACGGGTAAGGCACTTCAAGGGAGAATAAGGCATCGATTTGCTTTGCCTTGGAAATGATGGAGTGGAATATAATAATAATAAGTTAGTGGAAGAGAGCTTGCCCTAGGAGGCAACTCAAGGGCCACCCCTTTATCTTTTCTTTATCCTTTTTGCATGGAAAATAATAGTGGCATGCATGCAAGAGCATGTGTCGACCTTGCATGGCTAGGTGGCATGAAGCACCTTAAGTAAGTGACACCTATGACTCTCTTTTCAATGAACCTCAAGTATAAATACCTTGACCTTCATTTTTTGGCAACATTTTCGGATATAGTAAGTGCCCTTTCTCTTGTGTCATGCAACACTACTTCTTATGTTGCCCATGGTGAAGAGGGTTGAGTGGTATCGGCCAAAGAAGAGAGATATCGGCCAAGGAAGGTTGAAGCAACAAATTAAGGTGATATCGCCCAAGATGATGAAGGATATCGTATAAGAGCTTGGAGCCCAAGTCTTAGAGCTTGGAGAAGGTCCATCCTCATCCTTGGAATGTGAGGAAGTGAGGCTTGAAGCTTGGAAGCTCATAAGAGGTGGTTTATATAACTCAAACCCTTCGATATTATTATCCTTCCTTGTTGTCAGGCCTTCTCCCTCGGTTTGGGCGATGGTGATGGGTGGTTGGGGAGTGATACGACACTTTAGTGGCGGAAAGGGATCACTCACTCAGCTTTCATCCTCGACTGGCTTTGTGCTCCGCCTAATCTGCATCGACATCTTTCATCTCTGACTTGCGTGGGTTGATGTCCAAGATGAGGTGGTCCTTGACGGGTTCTCTGTTCCGTTGGCGGTCGCTGCTCTTCAGCAAGGATCTGCTTCTACTAGCATCGGTGGTCTTTCCCCGACGGTCTTGCTGCTTGTGGTGGTGCAGGCTGCTGGAACACCTCAAAAGTTCCTGATGATATGCTGCTGAGACATGGAAGCAGGTTAGGCTGCGTGAGGGAGCAGGGTTTCAACAAGCGAGGTCTTAGTTTCCACCAGGTGCTGCGTCAGCGACGAGTCTTGCTGCTTCACGGGGTATGGCTCGCTCTCCTGATGTTGCCTTCCACGACATGTGCACTCCGGTTTTGGCGGCAGGTTCCTGCTGCTCACCGGCATCTATGACAGAGGAATCCTGATCATTCAAGGTTGCTCCCTACGGCTGTGAGATGGAGCACCCTCTAGGTGTTCGGTGATATGCCCTTTGCTCATAAAAGCATTGGGTAAAGGATGGAGGTGTCTTTCCATCCTCTCATTCTTGGTGTTCTTTTATAGGACAATATTAGAAAGGTCACCAAGGGAGTTGAAGATAGGCTGCTAGCTTCCCCTTCACTTTCTTTGTGATTATTTATCAGGATTCTGCTTCTATCAGTTCGTTGATTTCACCAGACACTAATCAGTGTTGCTCGGTGGCTCGACTCATCCCTCGGTTTTCTTCCAACCACGAAATTCATAGGATGATCTTATTGTTATGTGTGAAGGAGAGATATGATGGTTGAATTGATCATTGCTCCAGTCTGATCAGTCTACGTTTGGAGTCTTCTACGAGAAGATGGTATGACAGGATAGACACTGCGTTTTACAGCTGTTTGAGACAAATGAATTTCATTACAGAAGTGTGGCCTTGCTTGATGCATAGATAGAAGATGTATGTCCTTCGTCTTCCTTCTGTGCCTGCACAATTTGTGGGTGGTCTTTATTGTCAGTGTAGCTCCTCAGTTGTGTAGACTGATGGACAACCAGTCTTTGTTTGTGTATTTTTCTGGGACGGTTCTCTCTATTTTGTAGTTTCTTCTATTTAGTGTTCCTATGTTCAAGACCGATGTTAATCTGGTCTTTTGCTTTCTTTCTGTAATCTTGCTAAGGGTTAGGGGGTGTGCCTTCATGTACCTAAAGTTTTGGAAATTTTAATAGCAACAAAGTTTTTTCGCCGACAAAAAATAATAATAATTCAATTTGTTGATTATTTGCAAATTAGGGTTTCTTATGATCAGTTGATATAATCATGAGTTCCAATATGTAATTAGGATTGTTATCCATAGTTTTGAATAATATTAGTGATCTTGGGGTTGATGATGATGACATCATCATTAGTTACCCAATATGAGTTGATTACTCTTATTCAACCCGATATGGGTTGAAGACCTTGCAGCCCGACATGGGTTGAAGATTTGGGAAAGACGATATGGGACCCAATATGGAGACTTTCCTGCTATGTAGGTAAAACATAGTAGGTCATATGGTCGATATGAATGACCCATATCTATCACTTGTACTTAGTATAAAGGTGAAACAAAACCTTATCCCCGATATGTGTAAACCCCTAGAATGAGGATGGGTGCCCAACATGCAAGACCGAGTGATGGCTAACATGCATGGCCGATATGGTACCTTTGATGGTGCACCATATGGTACCTTTGATGGTGCACAATATGGTAGTTTTTATGGTGCACGATATGGTACCTTTGATGGTGCACGATATGGTACCTTTGATGGTGCATGATATGGTAACCCTAGGTGGGTACATAATATGGTAACCCTAGGTGGGTACACAATAAGGTAATCCTAGGTGGGTACATGATATTGTAACCCTAGGTGGGTACACAACATGGTAACCCTAGGTGGGTACATGATATGGTAACCCTAGGTGAGTATACGATAAGGTAACCCTAGGTGGGTGCACAATATGGTATTAGGGGATATGCCTATTACCCGATATGAGGATGTGGTTATACCACATGATCAAATTGAATATTTGACAAGATGATATATGAATGACATTATCAATCATACTACTTTATTTGGTAGGCATGTCGTCAATTATTAAGATTGATTAAGTGATGAGTATGATTAATGTAATAGTGAGATACAATGAGCTTAACTTATTTGATATTGATAAGGTTTAGACCTTAAAGGTATGAACTAAGAAATTTATATCCTAGTAAGGATGAGAGAGAATCTAAGACTTGAAAGATGAGTATGTATTTAGCAAACCTTAACTCAACATGAATACATGATTTGATGATAAGGGATATGCCCTAAGCTCGTTATGATGGTGTGATTTCTCCACACAATGAAATAATTTTTTGTTATGATGATACATGCATTCGCAAGCATAACAAAACAAGTATTATTTATCATGCTACCCTATATGGTAGACATGCTTTAATCCATTAAAAAAATATCTAAGTGATGTATGCTAAGTGATTAAGTTTAGTGATGTTAAGGTAATAGACCTTAAGAGGTGAATTAAATAAGATGCAATCTATATCCTATTTAGGATAAGAGAGAAAGACTTTAACATGGGTGGTAAATATGTGGGGAAGCATGTGTTGATGCTCCTATGATGAGTGGAGTATGAATTATGGTTTGATTCTAGATATTATGATCTTGAATCCCTAATTGGTAATAAAAGAGAAATCAAACCCTAATGAAGGGTGATGATATGCTTGTACAAGTATAATTGAGATGACCCTAACCCTAAAAATGAGAGGGATGCACTTTCTTATATCACAGAGAGATGATGTAAATAATCCTAACCCTAAGCATGGGTAAGATTGAACAATGATATTATGAGAGGTCTTTCATCCTAAAGCGTACACTATCCCTGAATCATGAAATGATGAATATCACAAGATATGAGCTAAGACATCCTATATTGATAGACTTAGATGAGTCTTGTAAGCTGTGTGGAATACATGTATAACAAGTAGACTAATGTCTTAAAAAATAAGTTGTTGCCTAGAAATGAGGTGACGAGATGTTTTATGAACTATGTGAGTTGTGTGAAATGCTTATACAGTAAGTAAAGAAGAATACCTGGATTAGAGAACTTGGAGATATTAGTTACTTGTTACAGAGGTGTTAATACTATGTGGGGGTCTAGGGGTTTGAATAACTAGACCCAGTAATCATGATGCTAATGAAATCTTGAAACCCTATTCGATTGAATATAACCCTAATTCAATAGAAGGATGTGTTCCTTAGTAATTCATGATTAAAGACATATGTTGAAATTGTTGATAACATGATATAATAACCATGCAAATATCTTAATGCATTAAGCATGGTCAAGTAAGAGCTATGTGATTATGTGATACATATCCAATGAGTTATGTGGACTATGTGAATAAGTATATGGGTCTGATGACCTTGAGTTAATGATCATATACTAAGTGGTGACAATGTTCGGTGATGAATGAAGGGTTGAATATCCAAGAGAGATGATGATAAGAGGTTGAGATCCTAAGTGAGCTATGTGACTCATTGAATATGAAAGTGTTTGATGAATGCTTTTATGCTTTTCTTTATAGTAATTGTTGTTAATCTTGTTTGTAACTTGATTGATGCTAAAAAGATATGTAATACACTTAATTAAGCAAGATGAATATTATCATGTAGTTGCCCATACCATAGATCCATCCAGTGTCAACAATTGTTGAATGGTGAAACGAGTTTTACTTGGAACACATATTTTTTTTAATATGTGATAATATAAGGGTGCTTAGCGGACTCCCCAAATACATCAGGTTGCTCAGAGTACTTCTTGATAAAATCAATACAGGATCGCTCAGTGGTCATCCTGATAATCCAGGAAAGAGTGGTCTTCTCCCAAAGAGAGTACATGCTACGACATTAACTCTATAGCAAGGATGCCACTATACCCCCAGCATAGCTAATTCCAGCAGACACAAGATGTCATGCTAAACCTAAGTGTTCTCGATCTGACTGAGAAAGAAGAGGTCTTGACAATCAGTTTTGCCATTGACCTTGTATGGTACCGACTTCGACTTACTAGTGGTCGGTTGGAGTATGAGTGGTATATCTAATCTCCTCTGGGCATCAGTATGAATGTGAACATGTAATCAGCCGCATAGTATATCATTTAAGGATCAAATACAGAAACATTGGTTGATGCCTTACTACTTTTATACATATAGTTAGATAGATGTTATACATGTTCTTTATTCTCCCTTTCAAGCAAAAGATGAATTGTAGATCTGTTATTAATATCCTTGCTTGGTACTTGAAGATATATCTGTCAAACAAATAGAATACATGTAGTTCAATTTTTATTATTTTCTGTGATATTAATATTGTTGGCAGAGAGTTATATCTCTCACTGGGATAATAGTCTCACCCCATGGGATCCAAAATTTTTAGGTAAGACGCGGACGAGAGACTAAGAAACAGGCTGCAGAAGAAGGAGCATATCAGCAAGGATCATAGTTGTATCTCAAGTTGAGTACGCTGTCTGTAATGTCTTATAGATAGAAGTCATTTGTGTTGTCTCTGTACTCTCAGGTCCTTGGGTGATAGTATTAGTGGTTTTCACGAACGACTCGAGATTTTGGGTTTGCTTATCTCAGATTTTATGTTGTTACTTTGTGTATCAAGCAAGGCAGCTAATACTTGTTATCCTCAAGAAGAGATAGAATACTAAATGTGTAATGTGAACCATGTGTATATGGCTTTGGTTCTTTATGTAAGAGTTTTTTGGAAAATGGACCTATGTGCAAAATGGTTTTAAAATTTGTGCTTTTGTTAATCAACTATTTATGGTTATTCTGCTTAATTAATAACGATTTGTTTGTCGGTTTGAGAATGGTCGTTTCAAGTTTGGTATCAGAGCTTAAGGTTCGTTGAGTCTATAGAGACATAGGACTAAGGTGTTGAGTCTGTGTTAGTGTCCTCCAGTATACCCTATAGTGACTTCTGCTTATGTAGAAGAAAGGGTGAAATTTAAGAATGACTGGAGAACACGAGGTATACATTTCTTAGAGCAATGTTGTTTGCACCAGGAATGGGTGCAAGGGATCCAGCAAGGGAAGAGCGAGTACTTGAGAATTCCCATCTTGACCCAATCAAGATAAGAGAATCCAACTTTTATGCTCATGTTGGGTAGGTTAGGACAACAGTGATGCATATAAGTAGATTGGATACTAGAATTACAACTAAGGATATCAGTCCTCAATGCTAAAACCTTGGGTTTTGAAAGAGTTTTGAGATAATATAGTCATGATAAAATAATGGAAACTGTAGGAAGAGTTCACATATGGTGATAAAATGGACTCTGCCATCACTAAAGATAGATATTACATCTGTGATAGTAGTACCCAAGGAGGGGAAATAAGATGAGAATCAAGGAGAAGTCTCTACAATTCTAGAAACATTTGTCTAGTTGTTCCAAAAGACCATAGTTTTTGGTGCCACCAGTGCAATAAATGCTTAGTGCTCTGGAATAGTAGTCACTAAGTAAAGGCAAAAGTCCTAACCTTCCACCTATAAGAGCTTATGAATTAGTTTTATATCAGTAATAAGACCGATAAGACCATGGTACAAGGACAAAACAAGTTATAGAAACAAACATGTTGAGCATACTAAACCCTTTTGTTTGAAAGAAGGAAGGAAATGACCCAATAACTGATGAAGACTCGGCAGGGCGTACGGAATTTACAGCCAATAGGGTAAATAGGCAAAAGCGGCGACATGAAACAACTAGACTCTATGTGTTGAGTTAACCTAAAGCGGTAGATGACTGTGAGGGGTGACAATCAGATAAAGCTTTCTCATTTTAATATGCCTTCTTTTGACTTTACCTGGTAGACATGATGGGGATTGTTGTTATTGACTTCTCTATTGATTGCCCTATGGGAACACATGGGAGAAATGATGAAAACTAGAATTTATATTCTGTTTAGTATTCTTTTAAATGCTTTATAATTACTCTTATCTGTGTGAAAGAGGGTGAGGCATAGAGGTGATGCTTGGAGAAAATTCAAGGATGCTAAGTCCTATGCTTTGATAATATGAAAAGTAAGGAATATATTGTTATCTCTCTGATTACTCTGATCAAGTAGTCATTTTGAAATAATCTAGTAAGCCTAATAAGACTGGAAATAGGGCATGAGTGTTTCCATCACATCCTAAGTGCAGTAAATTGGAATCTAAGATAATCGCAGATCGATCTGTGTGCATGAGGAAGTAAAAAGTATAATCATCATGATAGGAGGAAGGAGAATGAGGGATATGACCCCTATTCAATAAAGTTTGTGTGAATAGTAAGGATCTTTTCCATAACATGGAAATGGGAAATGTGATAAAATTATAGAATGTTCATAAACATGTTAGACTAAGACAAAGGAATGAATGAAACTAGATAGGGATTGCTAAGTGAACTTTCCCAAATACATAGGGATTGCTAAGTGAACTTTCCTAACCAAATAAGGATTGCTAAGTGGACTTTCCTAACTAGTAAAGGATTGCTAAGTGGACTTTCCTAACTAGTAAAGGATTGCTAAGTGGACTTTCCTAACTAGTAAAGGATGGCTAAGTGGACTTTCCTAACTAGTAAAGGATTGCTAAGTGGACTTTCCTAACTAGTAAAGGATTGCTAAGTGGACTTTCCTAACTAGACAAGGATTGCTAAGTGGACTTCCCTAACTATAAAGGTTGCTAAGTGGACTTCCTCAACTAAGTGTATGTCTCATTTTTGATGAACAACCCTGGGTAATGATGGGGTGATAAAAAGGAATCAGTTCCTTTATGTTCCTTTCTTTCATGAATATGGCAATAAAGTGAGTTTTATGACACTTGACGTGCATGAGTTAGAGCCATTCGTTTGATGGATACTTAGAAAAGTATCAGTTTGTTTGAGACTTTAGTTTCAAAATTTAGATATGTATAATACATATGATGTCTCCAAGTTAAAGATATATTCTTTTGTATGTTTAACTTTGGTACTAGTAATAGGGAGATGGAAATGATTAGGATGTTATGGGTTTTTGACACACGTGAAGAATACCAAGATGAGGAATTTTGGTACCTAAGATGTTTCAGATGATATGAGATTAAGAATATAACTTCTGATAAAATGAATAATGTTTGGTAACTTAGAAGGGCCAACCTTGAGATAAATTTAGTATGGAAGTCATATGTTAGGGGTTTATGCTCCGCATAAACATAACATCAATAAGAAGGTACTAATTGAAGGAGCTTTGTAGAGTCATTTTAAGAAAAAGCTTATCAAGTTAAAAATTATTCCTTAAAGTATCCTTATTTAGATCTGTTGAGGGAACTTATACCTAGCCTCTAAGAGATACATTCAAGATAAGTTCTTCTTGAACAAGTAGCCTCTCCTTATAATAAGAAAATAAACAGCTAACGGGATAGTTGGTACAAGTCATAAGAAAGATAGTGTTGAACCAACAGAATAGAAAGATACAATGGAGGTATGATTAGATTTGTAACCTCATATGAAGGACCGAATGTAACTCTGGTCTAGGAAAGACAGTTGAGTATAACAAATTCTATGATAATCTTGTGAGAAAGGATCTTGTTCTGGTCAAAGTTCTGTAGTATCTTCATGACATTAGGAAGTTATATGGACACTTGATGATATAATGCATGAACAACAACTGTCTCCCTTTACCCGGGATTTCAGGGACAAAATCCTTGTTAGGGGTTTATAATTGTAACACCCCTGACCTGGGTTATGGCCTAACCCTAGATGTTTTTCTTAAGTAAGATGCTTACAATTTGTTCTTATCTTTTGGGAAAAGCAATTAAGGCCTTTGTGAAGTTTATTCTCAAAATTTAGCTTATATGCAAACTATGTGTGCATTAAATGATAATCTAAGTGAAAAGTACAGTTTACCCAAGATAAGGGTCATGTTGCAAATGTTAAATGTTGAATATATTCTAAGTGTTTTATATGTTATGAAAGAGAATATGATGCTAAGTGGTGACTTGTAAAAAGCCTAAACCCTAAGTGAGAACTTGTGTAAAATGCTAAGTGCTTAGTACATCAATTGTGGTACAATTTGCAATATGTACAAAATGTAGGGCTAATGTGTAATTTACCACCTCCACATTGTTACTACTCTTACGTAGTGTTACCTAGAGGAAAGAGAAAGAAGGAGACAATATGTTTGAAGCATCTTGGAGTGTTAGTACTCTTAATAATGAAGAAAAGGCATAAGTTGAAGTCATACATATGAGCCATATTGATTGAGGACTAAGGAAAGGAGCCCCTATCTGCCATAGAGCCATAAGGAGGGCCTCCTTTCTGTTTTGTGGATCCTTGGTTTGGCCCATGATGGGCAAGGCACTTCAAGGGAGAATAAGGCATCAATTTTCTTTGCCTTGGAAATGATGGAGTGGAATATAATAATAATAAGTTAGTAGAAGAGAGCTTGCCCTAGGAGGCAACTCAAGGGCCACCCCTTTATCCTTTTTGCATGGCAAATAATAGTGGCATGCATGCAAGAGCATGTGTCGACCTTGCATGGCTAAGTGGCATGAAGCACCTTAAGTAAGTGACACCTATGACTCTCTTTTCAATGAACGTCAAGTATAAATACCTTGACCTTCATTTGTTGGCAAGTTTTCGGATCTAGAAAGTGCCCTTTCTCTTGTATTGTGCAACACCACTTCTTATGTCACCCATGGTGAAGAGGGTTGAGTGATATCGGCCAAAGAAGAGAGATATCAGCCAAGGAGGGTTGAAGCAACCAATTAAGGTGATATCGCCCAAGATGATGAAGGATATCGTGCAAGAGCTTGGAGCCCAAGTCTTGGAGATTGGAGAAGGTCCATCCTCATCCTTGGAACGTTAGGAAGTGAGGCTCGAAGCTTGGAAGCTCATAAGAGGCGGGTTATATAACTCAAACCCTTCAATATTATTATCCTTCTACAATAATTATTCAATTTGTTGATTATTTGCAAATTAGGGTTTCTTATGATCAATTGATATAATCATGAGTTCCAATATGTAATTATGATTTTTATCCATAGTTTTGAATAAGATTAGTGATCTTGGGGTTTATGATGATGACATCATCATTAGTTACCCGATATGAGTTGATTACTCTTGTTCAACCCGATATGGGTTGAAGACCTTGCAACCCGACATGGGTTGAAGATTTGGGAAAGACGATATGGGACCCAATATGGAGAATTGCCTGATATGCAGGTAAGTCATAATAGGTCTTATGGTCGATATGAATGACCCATATCTATCACTTGTACTTAGTACAAAGGTGAAACAAAACATTATGCCCGATATGTGTAAAACCCTAGAATGAGGAAGGGTGCCTAACATGCAAGACCGAGTGATGGCTAACATGCATGGCCGATATGGTACCTTTGATGGTGCACCATATGGTAGCTTTGATGGTGCATGATATGGTACCTTTGATGGTGCGCGATATGGTACCTTTGATGGTGCACGATATGGTACCTTTAATGGTGCACGTATGGTAGCTTTGATGGTGCACGATATGGTAACCCTAGGTGGGTACACGATATGGTAACCTTAGGTGGGTACACGATAAGGTAACCCTAGGTGGGTACACGATATGGTAACCCTAGGTGGATACACAACATGGTAACCCTAGGTGGGTACACAATATGGTAACCCTAGGTGAGTATACAATAAGGTAACCCTAGGTGGGTGCACGATATGGTAATAGGGGATATGCCTATTACCCAATATGAGGATGTGGTTATACCACATGATCAAATTGAATATTTGACAAGATGATATATGAATGGCATTATCAATCATACTACTTGATACGGTAGGCATGTCATCAATTATGTAGATTGACTAAGTGATGAGTATGATTAATGTAATAGTGAGATACAATGAGCTTAACTTATTTGATATTGATAAGGTTTAGACCTTAAAGGTATCAACTAAGAAATTTATATCCTAGTAAGGATGAGAGATAATCTAATACTTGAAAGATGAGTATGTATTTTGCATACCTTAACTCAACATGACTACATGATTTGATGATAAGGGATATGCCCTAAGCCCGATATGATGGTGTAATTTCTCCACACAATGAAATAATTATTTGTTATGATGATACATGCATTCTCAAGCATAACAAAATAATTATTATTTATCATGCTACCCTATATGGTAGACATGATTTAATCCATTAAAAAAATATCTAAGTGATGTATGCTAAGTGATTAAGTTTAGTGATGTTAAGGTAACATACCTTAAGAGGTGAATTAAAAAAGATGCAATCTATATCCTATTAAGGATAAGAGATAAAGACTTTAAAATGGGTGGTAAATATGTGGGGAAGCATGTGTTGATGCTCCTAAGATGAGTGGAGTATGAATTACGGTTTGATTCTAGACATTATGATCTTGAATCCCTAATTGGTAATAAAAGAGAAATCAAACCCTAATGAAGGGTGATGATATGCTTGTACAAGTATAATCAGTTAAATTGAGATGACCCTAACCCTAACAATGAGAGGGATGCACTTTCTTATATCACAGAGAGATGATGTAAATAATCCTAACCCTAAGAATGGGTAAGATTGAACAATGATGTTATGAGAGGTCTTTCATCCTAAAGCGTACACTATCCCTGAACCATGAAATGATGAATATCGCAAGATATGAGCTAAGACATCCTATATTGATAGACTTAGATGAGTCTTGTAAGCTGTGTGGAATACATGTATAACAAGTAGACTAATGTCTTAAAAAATAAATTGTTGCCCAGAAATAAGGTGACGAGATGTTTTATGAACTATGTGAGTTGTGTGAAATGCTTATACAGTAAGTAAAGACAAATACCTGGATCAGAGAACCTAGAGATATTAGTTACTTGTTACAGAGGTGTTAATACTATGTGGGGGTCTAGGGGTTTGAATACCTAGACCCAGTATTCATGATGATAATGAAATCTTAAAACCCTATTCGATTGAATATAACCCTAACTCAATAGAGTGATGTGTTCCTTAGTAATGCATGTTTAAATACATATGTTGAAATTGTTGATAACATGATATAATAACCATGCAAATATCTTAATGCATTAAGCATGGTCAAGTAAGAGCTATGTGATTATGTGATACATATCCAATGAGCTATGTGGACTATGTGAATAAGTATTTGGGTCTGATGACCTTGAGTTAATGATCATCTTCTAAGTGGTGACAATGTTTAATGATGAATGAAGGGTTGAATACCCAAGAGAGATGATGCAAGAGGTTGAGATCCTAAGTGATCTATGTGACTCATTGAATATGAAAGTGTATGATGAATGCTTTTATGCTTTTCTTTATAGTAATTGTTGTTAATCTTGTTTGTAACTTGATTGATGCTAAAAAGATATAGTAATACACTTAATTAAGCAAGATGAATATTATCATGTAGTTGCCCATACCATAGATCCATCCAGTGTCAGCAATTATTGAATGGTGAAACGAGTTTTACTTGGCACACATATTTTTTTCAATATGTGATAATATAAGGGTGCTTAGTGGACTCGTCAAATACATCAGGTTGCTCAGTGTACTTCCTGATAAAATCAACACAGGACCGCTCAGTGGTCATCCTGATAATCCAGGAAAGATAAGTGGTCTTCTCCCAAAGAGAGTACATGCTACGACAGTAACTCTATAGCGAGGATGCCGCTAGACCCCAACATAGCTAATTCCAACAGACACAAGATGTCATGCTAAACCTAAGTGTTACCTAAGTGTTCTCGAGCTAACTGAGAAAGAAGAGGTCTTGACAGTCGGTTCTGCCATTGACCTTGTATGGTACCGACTTCGACTTACTAGTGGTCAGTTGGAGTATGAGTGGTATATCTCATCTCCTCTGGGCATAAGTATGAATGTGAACATGTAATCAGCCACATAGTATATTCGTTTAAGGATCAAATATGGAAACATTGGTTGATACCTTACTACTTTTATACATCTTGTTAGATATATGTTATACATGTTCTTTATGTTCCCTTTCAAGCAAAAGATGAATTGTAGATTTGTTATTAATATCCTTGCTTGGTACTTGAAGATATATCTGTCAAACAAATAGAATACCTATAGTTCAGTTTTTATTATTTTCTATGATATTAATATTGTTGGCAGAGAGTTATATCTCTCGCTGGGACAATAGTCTCACCCCATGGGATCCAAAAATTTTAGGTAAGACACGGACGAGAGACTAAGAAACAGACTGCAGAAGAAGGAGCGTATCAACCAGGATCATAGTTGTATCTCAAGTTGAGTACGCTATCTGTAATGTCCTGTAGATAGAAGTCCTATGTAACATCCCTGACCTGGGTTATGAGTTAACCCTAGGTGTTTTGCCTAAATATGTAATTAAATCCTTGTGATTAACTTTGGGCATGTAATTAAGTTTCTCAGAAACATATATTTCAATTTTTGCTCCTTTTTATATAAAGTTGTAGCATTGTTTTGTAATACAGGGACCTATGTGCAAATTACCCAGTTAGAAGGGTTAACTTGCAATTTGCACATGTTGAGATGTTCCTATGATGTTGAGACATCATGAGAATGATGATGGTAAGGTTTGAGGGATTTCCCAAGCTTGGGCACCAAGGTGCAGCTGTGGAAGCAATCCCGGTGCTTGAAAACCCTAAATTGGATAAAAGTGCAATTTACCCAATTTGAGGGGTGCAACTTGTAAAATACATCATCTAAAATATCTTTTAAGACTCTTGTCATCATTTATATAAGAAATGATGAAAGGTCACTTCAATTGATTAATCAAGTTATGAAAAAACACCTTTGTGATTGAATAATCAAGGTGTATGTGCTATAGCCCTTTTATGTGTATGCTTAACTAATAGGTTGATCTTCTTTGCCCTCATCTCTTGACCTTAGAAGAAGGTTTGTCCTTAGAATTAATATGAAGGGACGAGCATAGAAGGATGGAGGGACTTAGTTGAAAATATGGAGAACTTATGAGCTTATGTTGAAAATCTCACCCCAAGTATATATACTCTCCACCTCTTTAAGCAAGGGAACTTTCCCTTCGTTTCCTTCACTGTTCTATTCAACCAAACCGACTAAAGAAGAGCTGTGGAGCTCAGGAGGACGACCAAGGAGTGCAAGGTAGGTTTGAATCCTCCCTTTTGCTTAAGTTCATGGTTAGACCTTGAATTCAAGGTCAAATTGATGGCTAGCTCACATAGCTCTACCTTTCTAGCCATCTCTTCTCGACTTTCCCTGGAGGTTTCACCTTGGCCGACCTGTGGAAGCTCAAGGACGCCATCAAAAGCTTGGATCTCGAAAGCTTGGAGCTCAAGGAGCAAGCTTTAGGCGGGTTTTATAACTCTAAACCTATGCTTTGTTATATACATCTCGTTTATGCTTTTAGATGATAGTTCTTCTTCTTCTCTACCTTCCTTTGCTACCTTGCAAGCAAATCCGTGAGAAATACTTGCTGTTCTTGAGCTAGGAGATGAATACGTTATTTCCAAAGTTAATCCACTACTTTTCACTTTACTAAACGGTCTCCACAAATTGCTCTCTCGGTTTGCAAAACCGTGTAGTGAGCAAACGGTCTCAGGACCGTGTAAGGGCAAACGGTCTTCAAGACCGTTTAGCCGCGTTGACCGAGCGTGGACCGTATAAGTTTTCTGTTCATAATTATGTAGTCTAATCACTCACAAAATTTGAGATGATAACTCCAAAGTAATCGTGAGATATGGCCTTTTTAATCAACAAACTTTAATTGATTTTACTCCTGATTTCCAATCTGTTGAAATCGCCCTTTTTGGGAAAACGGTCTCAAGACTGTGTAAGAACGTTGACCAAGCATTGACCGTATGATATTACTGTTCAACATAATGTTGATTAACAACTCACCAAATTTTATGGACTAATTCCAAACGAGCTAAGAGTTGAAGGATGATTACTAGAGCAAACCCTAATTGAAATCAGTACTGAAATCTCAATGAATAACTTAGTTTTTTTGGGTTGATTGACCCAAACGGTCTCAAGACCGTTTGGGGATCAACCAAACGGTCTCAAGACCGTGTGGTGACAACCCAAGACCGTTTGGAGGTCTAGTGTTAAGGTAATTTGATCAATTGAGGGCCCAATTGCAATGGGTTATTGAATTAATCAAAAATACTGAATTGAGACTCAATCAAGGTTCAACCCCTATCAAATCACATTAGATTTTGATGAAATCTTGGGCAAACGGTCTCAAGACCGTGTGGAGTTCATCCACACGATCTCAAGACCGTTTGGGCCAAGTTTGGGCCCAATTGGAGCTCAATTGAAGGGTTCAACCTTGTGTTGAGTCACTTTGTTGAGTGTTGATGGTTGAACGTTGATGGACCTTAATTGAACCAACATCAACCCTAATTGGATAGAAATTGAGGGTCAATTGAGTGACCAATTGGTTAAGCATAACTCTAATTAACTCAATCTATAAGTGGTTACCATGGCTTTGACCATTTGGAGGCTTCAACATTGATAATCATAAACGATTGAAATCATTGAACCATGTTGGAGGTCCAAACGGTTTGAGACCAAGTGGACCAAACGGTCTCAAGACCGTTTGAGGCCTCACGGTCTCAAGACCATTTGAGACCTCACGGTATCAAGACCGTTTGAGGTCACACGGTCTCAAGACCATGTGAGGCGTCACGGTCTCAAGACCGTTTGGGGCCAAACGGTCTCAAGACCGTTTGGACTCAAACGATCTCAAGATCGAGAGACACCAAACGGTCTCAAACCGTGTAAGCCCTCTCGGTCTTGAAGTCAAACTTGTTAAACGGTCTACACCCTCACACGGTTTGGGCAAACGATCTTGAAGGTCACACGGTCTTGGAGTCAACCCTAGCAAATGGTCAACTCATCCAAACGGTCTCAAACCATTTGGAGGTTGAAGGTTGAAACCGTTTGAGGTTTTCAAAGGTTGATTTCACTTAATCAATTGAAGGTGTAAATGGTTCAATGATGCTCTAATATAAACCCTAATGATAACCTAGGATATTAAGGGATTAAGTGACTAATGAATTGAACCATGATGGTGATCAATGGGGTAAATTACCAAAATACCCTTGAGGGGTTCAATTGAGTAAAACCTTGTTCAAATCAAACCCTAATCACATGATAGTGATGTTTTGGCTTATGTTAGCCCATGAGGACTTAACCCAACCTGATCTAGAGTGGTGTTATCACCATCTACTAGTATGAGGAGAGAGAAAGTATCTTAAGAGAGAGAAAGTATCTTAAGAGAGAGAAAGTACCCCTTTTAGGGTGGAAAATCAAGTAAAGAACCTTCAATACACATGAATGTGCATGATTAGGGTATGATCCACCTATGTGAGATCATGGAAACCCTAATTATGATATATAATGAATCTTAAGCTAATTTGGGAGCATCAATGATGATGTTCCTCATACATGATGATGTTATGAGTTCAATTCACCATGTGATGTGAATAGTAAACCCTAATTCAAGGGTAATGACATGTGATGTGAATAGTAAACCCTAATTTAAGAGTAATGACATGTGATGTGAATAGTAAACCCTAATTCAAGGGTAATGACATGTGATGTGAATAGTAAACCCTAATTCAAGGGTAATGACATGTGATGTGAATAGTAAACCCTAATTCAAGGGTAATGACATATGATGTGAATAGTAAACCCTAATTTAAGGGTAATGACATGTGATGTGAATAGTAAACCCTAATTCAAAGGTGATGACATGTTATATGAGTATTAAACTCTATTTGATAAGAATAAAAGAACTTAGCTCTTATGACAAGAGTGGAAAGTATAATCATTGTTTTGAATTACCTTTATTAGTTGAATTAACCATGTATGTTCTGATATGGAGATGATCATATCCAGGTATGGATGATGATACTATATTCATTAAAGGCATATTAATAGCTTTATGAATAAGTAAAGTATCTTGATGCCTTGTCAGTGGCATTCTATGATAATAATGGGCTGTGAGAGCCATGAATACCATCAAGGTCATGCTTTAGAGATGACTTGTGATGAGTATAATGAGAAATGATGATTGATGTGAGTTAGGCTTGTTACATTTAGTATTCTCCTTTTATAGCTGTTATGCTACTGTTATTGTTTGAAGAACAATGTGTGATGTTAAATGAATACTGAATGTACCTAACTAATCAAGTATAATGTAGAGCCCTGATCACAGACCCATCATTGTCAGAGATCAAATGATGGTGAAACAGGTTTTCCTAAGGGAACTCCTGGATCACATACTATTGAGTATGTGGGGTACATGGATGTGTAGAACCTTACATCCTAGTGTAGGGATTTGATGTAGATATGTAATCCGTCAATACTTCACTACTTTTCGATACCGTATCAGTAGTAGGTAAACATGAAACCTCCTGATGACGAAGAAAACATAGATATCTGTATCAGTGGAGATAAACATGAGATCTCCTGATGACGAAGAGAGTACAGAACGCCACTGTAACTCTAAAATAGCGAAGGACCAGATTACCCTGGTGAGCTATAATAGTAGAGACACAAGATGTCCTACAAGTGATCCTCTTACTGACTGAGGAAGGTGAAGGTCATGAGAATCTGGCTCTTTCAATGACCTAGTATGATACTAAGGCACTTAACAGTGATTGGTTGGGGTATGAGTGGTAAACCTCATCCCCACAGGGCATAATAATAAGAATGTTTGAAAAACATAATCTACAGCGTAGTATACCTGTTAAAGGTGACTATGAGCTAATTGATTGATGTTACACTATATAGTGCATATGTTCTTCATGCTTGATATATGTTGAGCTCTTGTATACAACTGTATCTGCTATTGAATACTTTGTAAGCTTTTACTGCTTAAGTTATTCTTTGATGTTATAATAAAGCTTCTGGCGGAGAGTTATAACTCTCGTTGGGACAATTATGTACAATTGTCTCACCCCGTAGACTTCAACTTTTTAGGTGGACGTCGAGGACGGAGGAACAGGTCTACAGGTGACCAGTCCCAGCAGCAGCAGCACCAGGAGCAGCAGTAAATCTCAGGTGGAGATTTAGCCTGCTATGTGGTGTAGTTAGAGTCAGTCCTATATGTCCTCTGTACTCTCAGGTCTTGGAGTCTTTTGTTATGAGTTCTTGAGATTTTGTATCTTGATGTATATAATTACTCAAGAAGTAATTATCATGAGATGTAAACAGATTATCTCTTGTTATGAAAGAAGCTTTTAAGGATTCAAGCTCTTGTCTCGAAAAGTTTTAATTTCCCGTGATTTTTGTCTTCCGCTATTTATCGAATCGCTTCCGCTAAGTTTAAATCGTGATTATATCGTGGTTTGGAGATCAGAGCCCACAATTAGTGGTATCAGAGCTCTAGGTCAGTTGAGTCTACAGAGGCATAGGACTTAGGATGTTGAGTCTATCTTTAGTACTCCTTCCTTATCTAATAGAATATTCTGCTCCTCAGGAGAAGAAGATACATAAGGATGGCTGAGCCTCATGATGAGTATGTGGCAGAGAGTAGTGCTAGTGCACCTCAAGGCAGTGCAAGGGTTCCAAGAATAGAACAGCCTGCACCTGAGTCGCCAAGAGAGCCACCCCAGTTAGACCCAGCTGACATGGGTAACCTAGCAGTACAGACAATGTTCGGGCAGTTCATGACTGCCATGACACACATAACCGAAAGGATGTCCATGCCTGCACTGAGGGCACCTGTCCAGCCTGAAGCACAAGGTATCGGTAAGACGTTCGAACGACTTCGTCGTGTCGGAGCTACCGAGTACTTTGGGACTGCCGACCCCGCAGATGCTGACCTATGGTTGACAGAGTTGGAGAAGGCTTTCAGGATTCTTATTATCCTGGAAGCTAAGAAGGTTAGACATGCTGTCTATCTTCTCAAAGGCAGTGCTGGTCACTGGTGGAACATGGAAGAGCAGAAGAGACCTGGAGTAGAGTTCTCATGGGAAGAGTTTCGTCAGGAATTTATCAATAGATATTTTCCAAAGACCTTCCTAGATGAGAAGATCTCTCAGCTTGAGAGACTAAGGCAGGGTATGATGAACATTAGCGAGTATGAAGCTAAGTTCATGGAATTGCTGCGGTTCTGTCCACACATGGCTGCCACAAATGAGGAAAGAATCAGGAGATTCGAGAAGGGTTTGAATGTTGATATGTCAACCCCTGTGTCTGCCTTAGAAAACTGAGAGAGATTCTCTACCTTCGTTGAGTCAGTCCGAAGGATAGAGAGATCTGTGGTTGAGAAGAGGTAAACCCAGAAAAGATATCCACAGTTCCAAGGTTCTTCATCTAGGGATTTTAAGAAACCTAGATTCTCTGCACCTAACCCTCCACCACCCAGATCGAGTTCTCAAACTCAATGGTCACCAAGCAGAGGTAGAGGACGGAGTCAACCGCTTCAAGGGACTCACAGTTCTGCATCGATGTCAATTACTGGACCACCCCGACCACAACAACATGAGAGGAGATGCTACAACTGTGGTAAGGTGGGACATTTGATGAAGGATTGCCGTTCTAGGCCTGTCAATGTGACACAGCCTCCGAGACAGAATCAACAAGGATCTCAGAATAGGCAACATCAAGGAGCAGCTCGAGGACGTGGACAAGCGTCTCAAGCTGGATCATCAGCACCACCTCAACACCAGGCGACATCAAGGTTCTATGCTATGAACCCACCTGAAGCAGTGGTCAATCCACGGGTAGTGGCAGGTCAGATGAAACTTTTATATCCTGATATGTCTACATCCTATGTTGTATCTGTT
The DNA here is from genome assembly GCA_963693085.1 of Alisma plantago-aquatica. NCBI lineage: Eukaryota > Viridiplantae > Streptophyta > Magnoliopsida > Alismatales > Alismataceae > Alisma > Alisma plantago-aquatica. The sequence goes on along the minus strand of OY856411.1, from coordinate 508,849,711 downwards.
CTGATTGACCCGGGTTCTACGCACTCTTTCATCACTCATAGAGTGATTCGTAACTGCAATGTGACTGTTAGTCATAGGGCAGAGAGTTTGTTGTTGGAGACTCCGTTGAGTGGGTCTGCCGTTTTGTAGGAGGTATGCTCTCCCTGCATCCTTTTCTTTTCCGACCATCGCATTCAAGTGGATCTTATACCACTTAATATGCAAGGATTTGATATAATCCTCGGGATGGATACCTTAGAGAGGTATAGAGTTGTCTTGGATTGTGAATCCAAGTTGGGTGTGTTTGCTGATGAAAGCAACACATGGATCTTTCAAGGAGAAAGAAAGATTTTGCCCACCTGTCTTGTGTCAGCTATGGTTGCTGATAAGTTGTTGAGGCAAGGATGTTATGCATTCTTAGCCCATGTGGTAGATGTTACCAAGGAAAGGTCCAATCCTGCTGAAGTTCCCATAGTCAGGGAATTCAAGGATGTGTTTCCTGAAGAACTTCCTGGTATACCACCACCTCGGGAGATTGATTTTGAAATCAATCTGATCCCAGATACGAAACCCATAGCCCAGAATCCGTATAGGATGGCACCTGCCGAGATGGCAGAACTCAAGAAACAGCTTCAAGAGTTACTTGAGAAGGGTTTTATCCGACCGAGCACTTCACCTTGGGGTGCTCCGGTCTTGTTTGTTAAAAAGAAAGATGGGTCAATGCGGTTGTGCATCGACTACAGACAACTCAATAAAGTAACAATAAAGAATAAGTACCCTCTGCCGAGGATTGATGATCTCTTTGACCAGTTGCGTGGTGCAACCGTCTTTTCCAAGATAGACTTGAGGTATGGATATCATCAACTTCGTATTAAGGATAGTGACATATCCAAGTCTGCCTTTAGGACAAGGTATGGTCACTATGAGTTCACGGTTATGTCGTTTGGACTAACCAATGCACCAGCTGCATTTATGGAACTCATGAATAGAGTTTTTCGACCTTTCCTTGATCAGTGTGTTGTCGTCTTCATAGATGACATTCTGATCTATAGTAAGGATGCTCAGCAGCATGAGCAGCACCTTCGCCAAGCTTTGACCTTGCTAAGAGAACACAAGCTGTATGCTAAGTTTAGCAAGTGTGAGTTCTGGCTGTCGGAGGTATCTTTTCTTGGACATGTGATATCTGCCTCGGGAATTCGTGTTGACCCTACAAAGGTAGAATCTGTTCTACAGTGGGAACAACTGAAGACACCGACGGAGATTCGAAGTTTCTTGGGGTTAGCTGGCTACTATAGAAGGTTCATTAAGAACTTTAGTTCTATAGCCTTACCTTTGACCAAGTTGACCCGGAAAGATGTTCCTTTTTCTTGGAGTGATGAGTGTCAACAGTCTTTCCAGTTGTTGAAGGAGAGGTTGACAAGTGCACCTGTGCTTGTACTACCTGAACAAGGAAAAGGATATGTAGTTTTCTGTGATGCTTCCAAGAATGGACTAGGATGTGTGTTGATGTAGGATAAACAAGTGATTTCTTTTGCTTCCCGACAGCTTAAGAAACACGAGAAGAATTATCCAACACACGATCTGGAGTTAGCTACTGTGGTTCATGCCTTGAAAATCTGGAGACATTATCTCTACGGAGAAACATTCCAGATTTTCACAGACCACAAGAACCTTAAGTATATCTTCTCTCAGCACGAGCTTAACATGAGGCAACGTCGTTGGATGGAGTTAATCAAGGACTATGATTGTACAATTGATTACCATTCAGGCAAGGCCAATGTTGTTGTAGATGCCTTGAGTAGGAAATCAGCAACATCAACCATGAATAGAGCACAACTAAACTCTTTAGTATGCTCTAGGAGAGATATGCTTATCTCTTTAAGGCAAGACAATGTACAGTTGAAGGTGTCATTGTTAGCCGGGTTGTTAGCTGAGATGCATATTAAACCTACCTTAAGAGAGCAGATTAAGGAAGCACAGCTAGGTGATGCTGCAGTTCAACAGATTAGATCTGAGTATGGAGATGAGAAGTGAGATGGTTTCCCTGACTCAGATGACCAAGTAGCCTGTTATAATGGAAGGATGATAGTGTCGGATGTGGATAACTTGAGGAAGTTAGTCCTGGAAGAAGCTCATTCTTCCATGTATGCTATGCATCCAGGGAGCACCAAGATGTATCAGAATTTGAAAGATCTGTATTGGTGGCCTGGAATGAAGAAGGATGTTGCAGAATTTGTTCTGAGGTGTCCTGTGTGTCAGCAAGTTAAAGTTGAACACCAGAAACCTGCAGGAACAATGCAACCTTTACCCATACCACAGTGGAAGTGGGACCATGTGACCATGGACTTTGTTGTTGGCCTACCCAGGACAAGCAAAGGACATGATTCCATTTGGGTAGTTGTTGATAGGATGACTAAGACAGCACATTTCTTACCTGTCAAAACAACCTATTCTGCTGAAAGGTTATCAGAATTATATGTTCAAGAGATAGTGCGTTTGCACGGAGTTCCTGTCACAATAGTTTCTGACCGAGGTCCTCAGTTTACAAGTCGTTTTTGGGAACAGTTACACAGAGCCTTAGGCACCAAGCTAAGGTTTAGTACGGCCTTTCATCCACAGACTGATGGACAGTCAGAAAGGACCATACAGACTTTAGAAGACCTTTTGAGAGCATGTGTTCTCCAGTTTACCGGAAGTTGGGATCTACACCTAAGCTTGATAGAGTTTGCCTATAACAATAGCTATCAGCATAGTATTGATATGGCACCATATGAAGCCTTATATGGTAGACATTGTAGATCACCTCTGTGTTGGTTCGAGACTGGTGAGCGTCAGTTGTTAGGTCCTGATCTTGTGCAGCAGACCACAGAGAAGATTAAAGTAATACAACAAAAGATTAAGACTGCACAGGATAGGCAGAAATCTTATGCTGACAAGCGGCGTAGACCCTTAGAGTTCCAGGTTGGAGACAAAGTGTATCTCAAAGTCTCGCCTTGGAAAGGAGTCCTTCGTTTCGGAAGGAAAGGGAAGTTAGCTCCTAGATTTATGGGGCCTTATCCAATCATTGAACGGATTGGAAAGGTAGCATATAGACTAGAGCTGCCACCAGAGTTACAGAGGTTACATCCTGTGTTTCACATTTCTATGCTGAAGAAATGTCACCCAGACACCGAGTCAGTTCTACAACATATGGAGGTAGAATTGAATGATGATATATCCTATGAGGAGGGACCAGTGTCAATCCTTGATAATAGAATTAAAAGGTTAAAGAAGAAAGATATAAGTCTTGTGAAAGTCCTCTGGAACCACCGTGGTGTTGAAGAAGCCACTTGGGAATTAGAGGATGAGATGAGAAGGAAGTATCCTGCCCTTTTCTCTTAGTATGTTTTATCGATTTTGGGGACGAAATCCTTGTAAGGGGTGGATAATTTGTAACATCCCAGACCTGGGTTATGAGTTAACCCTAGGTGTTTTGCCTAAATATGTAATTAAATCCTTGTGATTAACTTTGGGCATGTAATTAAGTTTCTCAGAAACATATATTTCAGTTTTTTCTCCTTTTTATATAAAGTTGTAGCATTGTTTTGTAATACAGGGACCTATGTGCAAATTACCCAGTTAGAAGGGTTAACTTGCAATTTGCACATGTTGAGATGTTCCTATGATGTTGAGACATCATGATAATTATTATGGTAAGATTTGAGGGATTTCCCAAGCTTGGGCACCAAGCTGCAGTTGTGGAAGCAATCCCGGTGCTTGAAAACCCTAAATTGGATAAAAGTGCAATTTACCCAATTTGAGGGGTGCAACTTGTAAAATACATCATCTAAAATATCTTTTAAGACTCTTGTCATCATTTAGAGAAGAAATGATGAAAGTTCACTTCAATTGATTAATCAAGTTATGAAAAAACACCTTTGTGATTGAATAATCAAGGTGTATGTGCTATAGCCCTTTTATGTGTATGCTTAACTAATAGGTTGACCTTCTTTGCCCTCATCTCTTGACCTTAGAAGAAGGTTTGTCCTTAGAATTAATATGAAGGGACGAGCATATAAGGATGGAGGGACTTAGTTGAAAATATGGAGAACTTATGAGCTTATGTTGAAAATCTCACCCCAAGTATATATACTCTCCACCTCTCTAAGCAAGGGAACTTTCCCTTCGTTTCCTTCACTGTTCTATTCAACCAAACCGACTAAAGAAGAGCTGTGGAGCTCAGGAGGACGACCAAGGAGTGCAAGGTAGGTTTGAATCCTCCCTTTTGCTTAAGTTCATGGTTAGACCTTGAATTCAAGGTCAAATTGATGGCTAGCTCACATAGCTCTACCTTTCTAGCCATCTCTTCTCGACTTTCCCTGGAGGTTTCACCTTGGCCGACCTATGGAAGCTCAAGGACTCCATTAAAAGCTTGGATATTGAAAGCTTGGAGCTCAAGGAGCAAGATTTAGGCGGGTTTTATAACTCTAAACCTATGCTTTGTTATATACATCTCGTTTATGCTTTTAGATGATAGTTCTTCTTCTTCTCTACCTTCCTTTGCTACCTTGCAAGCAAATCCGTGAGAAATCCTTGCTGTTCTTGAGCTAGGAGATGCATACGTTATTTCCAAAGTTAATCCACTACTTTTCACTTTACTAAACGGTCTCCACAAATTGCTCTCTCGGTTTGCAAAACCGTGTAGTGAGCAAACGGTCTCAGGACCGTGTAAGGGCAAACGGTATTCAAGACCATTTAGCCACGTTGACCGAGCGTATACCGTATAAGTTTTCTGTTCATAATTATGTAGGATAATCACCCACAAAATTTGAGATGATAACTCCAAAGGAATCGTGAGATATGGCCTTTTTAATCAACAAACTTTAATTGATTTTACTCCTGATTTCCAATATGTTGAAATCGCCCTTTTTGGGAAAACGGTCTCAAGACCGTGTAAGAACGTTTACCAAGCGTTGACCGTATGAGATTACTGTTCAAAATAATGTTGATTAACAACTCACCAAATTTTATGGACTAATTCCAAACGAGCTAAGAGTTGAAGGATGATTACTAGAGCAAACCCTAATTGAAATCAGTACTGAAATCTCAATGAATAACTTAGTGTTTTTGGGTTGATTGACCCAAACGGTCTCAAGACCGTTTGGGGATCAACCAAACGGTCTCAAGACCGTGTGGTGACAACCCAAGACCGTTTGGAGGTCTAGGGTTAAGGTAATTTGATCAATTGAGGGCCCAATTACAATGGGTTATTGAATTAATCAAAAATACTGAATTGAGACTCAATCAAGGTTCAACCCCTATCAGATCACATTATATTTTGATGAAATCTTGGGCAAACGGTCTCAAGACCGTGTGGAGTTCATTCACACGATCTCAAGACCGTTTGGGCCAAGTTTGGGCCCAATTGGAGCTCAATTGAAGGGTTCAACCTTGTGTTGAGTCACATTGTTGAGTGTTGATGGTTGAACATTGATGGACCTTAATTGAACCAACATCAACCCTAATTGGATAGAAATTGAGGGTCAATTGAGTGACCAATTGGTTAAGCATAACTCTAATTAACTCAATCTATAAGTGGTTACCATGGCTTCGACCATTTGGAGGCTTCAACATTGATAATCATAAACGATTGAAATCATTGAACCATGTTGGAGGTCCAAACGGTTTGAGACCAAGTGGACCAAACGGTCTCAAGACCGTTTGAGGCCTCACGGTCTCAAGACCGTTTGAGACCTCATGGTCTCAAGACCGTTTGAGGTTACACGGTATCAAGACCGTGTGAGGCCTCACGGTCTCAAGACCGTTTGGGGCCAAACGGTCTCAAGACCGTTTGGACTCAAACGATCTCAAGATCGAGAGACACCAAACGGTCTCAAACCGTGTAAGCCCTCTCGGTCTTGAAGTCAAACTTGTTAAACAGTCTACACCCTCACACGGTTTGGGCAAACGATCTTGAAGGTCACACGGTCTTGGAGTCAACCCTATCAAACGGTCAACTCATCCAAACGGTCTCAAACCGTTTGGAGGTTGAAGGTTGAAACCGTTTGAGGTTTTCAAAGGTTGATTTCACTTAATCAATTGAAGGTGTAAATGGTTCAATGATGCTCTAATCTAAACCCTAATGATAACCTAGGATATTAATGGATTAATTGACTAATGAATTGAACCATGATGGTGATCAATGGGGTAAATTACCAAAATACCCTTGAGGGGTTCAATTGAGTAAAACCTTGTTCAAATCAAACCCTAATCACATGATAGTGATGTTTTGGCTTATGTTAGCCCATGAGGACTAAATTAACCTGATCTAGAGTGGTGTTATCACCATCTACTAGTATGAGGAGAGAGAAAGTATCTTAATAGAGAGAAAGTATCTTAAGAGAGAGAAAGTACCCCTTTTAGGGTGGAAACTCAAGTAAAGAACCTTCAATACACATGAATGTGCATGATTAGGGTATGATCCACCTATGTGAGATCATGGAAACCCTAATTATGATATATGATGAATCTTAAGCTAATTTGGGAGCATCAATGATGATGTTCCTCATACATGATGATGTTATGAGTTCAATTCACCATGTGATGTGAATAGTAAACCCTAATTCAAGGGTAATGACATGTGATGTGAATAGTAAACCCTAATTTAAGGGTAATGACATGTGATGTGAATAGTAAACCCTAATTCAAGGGTAATGACATATGATGTGAATAGTAAACCCTAATTCAAGGGTAATGACATGTGATGTGAATAGTAAACCCTAATTCAAGGGTAATGACATGTGATGTGAATAGTAAACCCTAATTCAAGGGTAATGACATGTGATGTGAATAGTAAACCCTAATTCAAGGGTAATGACATATGATGTGAATAGTAAACCCTAATTTAAGGGTAATTGTAACATACTCAAATCTAGACACATAGTTGTAGCCTCCCTTTTTCTAGGCCCTAGTCGATTACATTTACAATGAATGCCTGATCTACCTAATTCGCAATGCACTAGAGATAATCAGAGCCAATCATTATCATAAATTCATTAATACCCTTTATATATGATAAAATAACCATAATACACTCAATAACAAGACTTAAGGAACAAATATACCAAATATCATGCTTGACTCAAATTTGACACCCTAACATATTCTTAGGAGTATAAGATGAAATGAATCAAATTAATGAGTAATAAGTATTAAAATTAGTGAGTATATTAAATGTATGTATGATATACAAATAATGAAATCTAATGGTAAACATATTCAAAATGTGAAATTGGTGGCAACATTGGTTTTCTCACGTGCTAATTGGTCTAGCTTTCGATTTTAGTATCAATCGGACAACAATTTCCCATCCATTTAATGGTTTGAGCACCTAACTTAGTAAACACATTTGTTTTCATATTATTACATCCATGCCACCGGGTTTCTTTGTCCAGGAGACCTGTTCCATCCTTGACGCGATCAACACGCCGCTGCTTTGCGGATCGCGTTCTGCGGACGCATTCTTCTCCGCCTCCTCTTATTCACCTCCTCTCCCTTCCGCTCTTCCATCATTCTCTCTCCCAACATCCTAACCATGATCTTCTACCCCTAGTCCCCAGCGGCCAACGTCGGACGGGGAGGAAGCAGTGACACCCTCCTTCTCCATGGCGCCAAGGGCCCTAGCGCCAGCCATCGGTTGCTCCTCCTTGACCTGCACTGAGCAGCACCCAGCAACGCCGAGCACCATCTCCCGCGCCAGCTGCTTGGCCGTGGCACCTCCTCCGCCGATGAATCCGGTCAGTGAGAGCAACGCCTGCAGGCCATCATTCTTGCTCCCTCCTCTTGACGCGATCAACTCATTCTCCTGTAACTACGGATCGCAGGCAGATGGTAGGGCCATTTCTTTTTCTTCTCCGCCTCCCTTTTCTTCTTCTCCCTCGATTTCTCTACCTCCCTCTCCCCTAGGGCCCTACGTCCATGGAGGCAAGCAGCAGCCACGCCGCAGACTGCCCCACAGCCACCGCTAGCCGCACATGTAACAACAACGCCGCAATTGGGCACAGCGGCCGATGGAGTTGACTCTAAGCCCTGAGCTAAGGTCGTCTTCTTCATCTTCCTTCTCCCCAGTCCACCAATCTGCTACATAACTAGAGATTAGGACCTTCCCTCGCATGCAAATCCATCACCAATCACCTTCCTCTCTATTCCTTCTGTCTGCTGCCATGGTTAGAGCAAGACCTACCGGTCACTGTGATGGCCAACGTCAACCCTACCCATCAGCTACCGGCCACCACGACAGGAGAGATAGTAGGCGATCGATTCGACATCCTGCAACCTCATCACCTACTCATAGCCACGCCACTCTGCCTCCTCTCCCTCTGGGTGCCGCCACCCATGGATGTAGCTCTTTGCACTTTAGAGCCGTCGATGGTGGTTTGTATCCTCCAGACCTGGAGCTCCTCCGTGGCCAACTCAAGCTCTAGACGCGGCCATCCACTTGGTTCTATGTCACATCTAGGACCTGACACAGTCGCCGCCACCAGAGACCTTGACGGCCACCGACGTCGATCTACCAGACTACGTCGCGTACATGGTGATCTTTTCCTATAAGCAAATCCCATCTGTATGTCATCTACCACCATCCCATGTCGAACCACATCTGTTGGAACCTTGCTTAAGCATCGATACAACTCCACCTAGGTATCTTGCATTCTGCTAGACCGACCACCATCACGTACAGTAGCTTTGCATATGGTTTAAGGCTGCGTCCCTTACTCCATGAAGGTCTATAACCATCAAGGATGAACATAAGTCAAGTGGGTCTACAGGTTAGTAGAGTTTTGTTACTTATGTACCTTCGTTTCCTATATGACTTAATTTGAGAACTTGAACTTAATGTCTAAGACATAGAAAGCATCATCCTATAATTACTAGCATATCACTAGATTGTAGGTTCTCAAAGATACAACTGTTAATAGCCTATAACTATGCCAATACGTATGCAGTAATGGCTTGATACAATATGCATGAATTCTGGAATCATGGTGTACTTATACACTTAATAATCACGTGGAAGTGAATAATTTGCATGGATGTAGTCAATTCATTTATATACCTAATCACCTTTAAGCATATATATCGTTAGATAATAATTCGTAATACATATGGGTCTAGAAAATATACCTACCTAGGTTGAGTAAATTTTGTGTTAAAGGCACATGAAAAATATGTACCATAATGTGTATTTGTAAATGTACAACATTGAAATCTACATCAATATGTATACATTGAATAGTAATATTCATTACATGTTCAATAACTATATAATGCAATGTGCATGCATACACACACTATGTGAAATATGATGTTAGGAAGAATATAGAAACACCTAGTATTAGAAAGAGAATGACATTACAAAACCTAATTCACATATATGCAATTTTTACTTCTACGACTAAATATGGATACAAGAACTAATATATATACCTAATGAATGATATGTTCATTTTATAAGATTCGAAACCTCAACACATCATTAGGTGACAAAATTTGGATAAGAGCTTATAGATCTACACTAGGAGTAGATATTCTTGTATGGTTTGGTTTGACTAACATACCTAATATATTCATAGGATGAAAAACTCGGCCTTGTGGACCAAGTATATAGATTGAGTTAAGCTTTAGCTGTGAAGAAGCAGGTATGTACATCCTCTATTTTATTTTGGGCATTATTTGACTAAAATCTACATTCTTTTAATGAGGCATCTCTTGAACTGTTATTCTACTTGAAAATCACTTGCTTGGACATTTATTATTATTTTGTCTCTCAATTCATGATATTCAATTGGTTATTGTGATACCTTGTTTATAATGGGTTTTTGGACCCCTTCTGCTTATTATCTTTTTATTTGAAATTGACTAAAATGCCAGTCTTGTCACTCTATTTTATGCATGCTACATGTTTGACTAGAATATCTAGAATAGCGGTACTTATGGACAACCATATTTATATAGGGCGTGCGTATTCCGCCCGGGGTGTGCGTTTCCACCCTTATTTATTTTTTAGGCCATGATCCTATGGTGTTATGGCCCTATTTTAGGTATATTTAGTCTACATTGTTATGCATGCAAATATTTGTTATTTTAATGTGAATCTGTGGTTGATTGATATGGCAAGACACTCTTTATTATCATGCTTGTAATCTAAAATTTAACATGCCTCATTTCTTTTGCTTCATTTCTTTTGTTACTTTTCTCTTGAACAAACCTAATTGCAAATAGCCCCCTTTTTTGTGGGAACATCTCTTTTGCACTTTTAACCCCATATAATGCCCAAAGTGTTTTATATATGTACATACTCAACCTTTACTGACCTCTTTGTTGTTTCCTATGTTCTGGGTGATGTTCCCTTCCACCCAGAGTAAGGTACATTGGAAGACATGAGCTTAAGGATAGCTTGGAATGGCTGGGTTACCCTCTGCTACTGGCTTAGTTGTGCTTCGTTCAAGTTTTTGTAAAATCACCTATTATGGTGAGGAACAATTGTATAAATGTATCATGAAGTGACTTTGTATTAGTTTTGATTCCGCTGCTTTATTATTACATGGCTCTTGTATTATATCACTTGAGTGGATCCCCTTTTGGGTTACACTCTTTACAAAATGGTATCAGAGCCTGAGCAGTCGGTAACTTGACTATTTCAAGTTATCCTTGGTTGACCCTTAAGTAGATTACTGGCCCTTAGAGGTTGTTGATACACCTATTGCCTAGTAGTAGAACCCTCAATTAGGGTTTTCAACCCTAATATTTTAATTTCCTACACTCTCCTAGCCAACTGTGTGGATGAGAGTCAGTCTTTAGTACCCTTATCACTCCTATCCTCTATATGGTGGTGGAAATGCCACCACATGGAACTGACTTTTGTTGAGTTTGGTTTCTATTTCCTATTTTCTAGGGTTCTTCCTTAGAGCTATGAAGTGTGAGTTGATTGAATAGTCGTAGATTGAAATTTCCTTAGTTCTCACCTTAACCCCTCCTATATGTTGTTACCTAGCATGCCTCACATACATCCATTTTGGATTGTGCATGTGTGAAAACAACATAAAACCCTTATGTAATTTCTAGAGCTGACATTAATTCATTAATACTATGTGATAATTAGAATTAACTCTTTTATGGTTAGGCATGACTTTCCCTCAACATGGAGTACCTCATCATAGTTATGCCACATGGCCATTTGTCTAATGGAAGGGTATCGATCTCGTTGACATTGTTATGCCTCATACATGAGAATTAGTTGTAGAAAGCTATAACTTTTGGTAGATATCCATAGTATTCACCCTTCTCATCTCCAATAGTATGCCTGTTCAATGTGGTGACTAATATGAGTAGCTTGACTATGTAGGGTACCTTTATATGTGAAGAATTATGGATGTAAACCAGATAGTGATATGTAACCCCTATTTCTCTCCCCATAACACTGGATAGTCTTATGACTTCCTTAGGTCTCGAGATGAGGTAGTGTGAATCATATTTAAGGGTGACATGGGGAACTATAATGTCCTATCTTATTAAGGTTTAATAGACCTTGACCGTGCGTAACAACAGACCCTTCTTCCTCTTATGCTTAAGTATTGGATATGTAGGTGTATGCCCTTTTAGGTGTCCATAGATTTAGACCCTTTTGTGGAATGAAGATGTGTAGATCAAGATAAGGGTGAAGTGAAGAATAATGTACGGTGTATTCCATTTGGTCTGGTGGAAGTAGGCAATGTGTAATAGTAAAACATTTCCCTCCTTTTATGTTGTAGGTTAGGATACGTTAGCATGCCCTTTTATTTGTTTTAGCGATTAGACTCTTTTATTAGAATGAATTGATGGTCGTGCAACACCAAGTGTTTAGTATATTAGAAAGTGGTTGACTTGGTTCTCGGGTCGATTTTTGGCGCCAATTTTGAATTTTTCACCGCAAGTTTTGCATCATCAAACTTATTTTCATTATTAATTTATATTTACCAAAGAAAAATTTTCATATTTTATCGATGGTTTTTGGAACCAAGTCACCACCACAAGAAAGTTGAGTAGTAGAGAATCTCTTTAGTGAAGTACCCTTGGTTGGCATGTTCAACCCTAATACCATACGGCCTAAGACTGACATAATTAGTTTTGAATATATATATATCAGACCTAGTGGATCCACCCTTTTTCCCCTCTAGGTTATGCACTAATGTATAGTTTAAACCTTTTAAGGGGTGTAGTTTCATACAGTTTATTCATTAGGAATCAAAATGTATAATCAGGATTAATAGCAGCTACAACAAGAAAAACTTGGATAACTCCTAGAAATAATGTCAACATATGTATAGGCTACTGAATCAGGAATTTAGACGATTCTTGCTAACCACCATCATAAATGTTACTTTGGTGATTAAAATAGATTTTAAAATTTCATCTTGAGTTATCCTTAAAGGATTTATTTAAGCCACATGTAGGTAAAAGTAAATTACACTTAAAAGCTAAAATTAATATTCTATACCCCAAACCGCTAATAATTGAATGGTAAGGATGACTATATAGTATAGGATAGGGTGAACATATTCGATATGGTGGAATTTTTTGAAAGCTTTCCCATGTGATCATTTTAAATAATAATATGTTAATGATTTTTATGATGATGAGGAGTAGGTGATGACGACAATAATAGTAATGATGATGTTGATGATAATGATGATGATGGTGATGATTATGATGATGATGATAATGAGTAGATGAGAAGATGGTGACCATGATGATGTGGATGATGAGGATTTGTAGAATAAACTAGCACACAGGTCTAGCAGTGGATGGATTTCGGGGACGAAATCCTTTTTAAGGGGTGGAGTGTTGTAACATACTCAAATCTAGACACATAGTTGTAGCCTCCCTTTTTCTAGGCCCTAGTCGATTACATTTACAATGAATGCCTGATCTACCTAATTCGCAATGCACTAGAGATAATCAGAGCCAATCATTATCATAAATTCATTAATACCCTTTATATATGATAAAATAACCATAATACACTCAATAACAAGACTTAAGGAACAAATATACCAAATATCATGCTTGACTCAAATTTGACACCCTAACATATTCTTAGGAGTATAAGATGAAATGAATCAAATTAATGAGTAATAAGTATTTAAATTAGTGAGTATATTAAATGTATGTATGATATACAAATAATGAAATCTAATGGTAAACATATTCAAAATGTGAAATTGGTGGCAACATTGGTTTTCTCACGTGCTAATTGGTCTAACTTTTGATTTTAGTATCAACCGGACAACAATTTCCCATCCATTTAATGGTTTGAGCACCTAACTTAGTAAACACATTTGTTTTCATATTATTACATCCATGCCACCGGGTTTCTTTGTCCAGGAGACCCGTTCCATCCTTGACGCGATCAACACGCCGCTGCTTTGCGGATCACGTTCTGCGGACGCGTTCTTCTCCGCCTCCTCTTCTTCACCTCCTCTCCCTTCCGCTCTTCCATCATTCTCTCTCCCAACATCCTAACCATGATCTTCTACCCCTAGTCCCCAGCGGCCAACGTCGGACGAGGAGGAAGCAGTGACACCCTCCTTCTCCATGTCGCCAAGGGCCCTAGCGCCAGCCATCGGTTGCTCCTCCTTGACCTGCACTGAGCAGCACCCAGCAGCGCCGAGCACCATCTGTCGCGCCAGCTGCTTGGCCGTGGCACCTCCTCTGCCGATGAATCCGGTCAGTGAGAGCAACGCCTGCAGGCCATCATTCTCGCTCCCTCCTCTTGACGCGATCAACTCATTCTCCTATAACTACCGATCGCAGGCAGACGGTAGGGCCATTTCTTTTTCTTCTCCGCCTCCCTTTTCTTCTTCTCCCTCAATTTCTCTACCTCCCTCTCCCCTAGGGCCCTACGTCCATGGAGGCAAGCAGCAGCCACGCCGCAGACTGCCCCACAGCCACCGCTAGCCGCACATGTAACAACAACGCCGCAATTGGGCACAGCGGCCGATGGAGTTGACTCTAAGCCCTGAGCTAAGGTCGTCTTCTTCATCTTCCTTCTCCCCAGTCCACCAATCTGCTACATAACTAGAGATTAGGACCTTCCCTCGCATGCAAATCCATCACCAATCACCTTCCTCTCTATTCCTTCTGTCTGCTGCCATGGTTAAAGCAAGACCTACCGGTCGCTGTGATGGCCAACGTCAACCCTACCCATCAGCTACCGGCCACCACGGTAGGAGAGATAGTAGGCGATCGATTCGACATCCTACAACCTCATCACCTACTCATAGCCACGCCACCCTGCCTCCTCTCCCTCTGGGTGCCGCCACCCATGGATGTAGCTCTTTGCACTGTAGAGCCGTCGATGGTGGTTTGTATCCTCCAGACCTGTAGCTCTTCCGTGGCCAACTCAAGCTCTAGACGCGGCCATCCACTTGGTTCTATGCCACATCTAGGACCTGACACAGTCGCCGCCACCAGAGACCTTGACGGCCACCGACGTCGATCTACCAGACTGCGTCGCGTACATGGTGATCTTTTCCTATAAGCAACTCCCATCTGTATGTCGTCTACCACCATCCCATGTCGAACCACATCTGCTGGAACCTTGCTTAAGCATCGATACAACTCCACCTAGGTATCTTGCATTCTGCTAGACCGGCCACCATCACGTACAGTAGCTTTGCATATGGTTTAAGGCTGTGTCCCTTACTCCATGAAGGTCTATAACCATCAAGGATGAACATAAGTCAAGTGGGTCTACAGGTTAGTAGAGTTTTGTTACTTATGTACCTTCGTTTCCTATATGACTTAATTTGAGAACTTGAACTTAATGTCTAAGACATAGAAAGCATCATCCTATAATTACTAGCATATCACTAGATTGTAGGTTCTCAAAGATACAACTGTTAATAGCCTATAATTATGCCAATACGTATGCAGTAATGGCTTGATACAATATGCATGAATTCTGGAATCATGGTGTGCTTATACACTTAATAATCACGTGGAAGTGAATAATTTGCATGGATGTAGTCAATTCATTTATATACCTAATCACCTTTAAGCATATATATTGTTAGATAATAATTCATAATACATATGGGTCTAGGAAATATACCTACCTAGGTTGAGTAAATTTTGTGTTAAAGGCACATGAAAAATATGTACCATAATGTGTATTTGTAAATGTACAACATTGAAATCTACATCAATCTGTATACATTGAATAGTAATATTCATTACATGTTCAATAACTATATAATGCAATGTGCATGCATACACACACTATGTGAAATATGATGTTAGGAAGAATATAGAAACACCTAGTATTGGAAAGAGAATGACATTACAAAACCTAATTCACATATATGCAATTTTTACTTCTACGACTAAATATGGATACAAGAACTAATATATATACCTAATGAATGATATGTTCATTTGATAAGATTCGAAACCTCAACACATCATTAGGTGACAAAATTTGGATAAGAGCTTATAGATCTACACTAGGAGTAAATATTCTTGTATGGTTTGGTTTGACTAACATACCTAATATATTCATAGGTTGAAAAACTCGGCCTTGTGGACCAATTATATAGATTGAGTTAAGCTTTAGCTGTGAAGAAGCAAGTATGTACACCCTCTATTTTATTTTGGGCATTATTTGACTAAAATCTACATTCTTTTAATGAGGCATCTCTTGAACTGTTATTCTACTTGAAAATCACTTGCTTGGACATTTATTATTATTTTTTCTCTCAATTCATGATATTCAATTGGTTATTGTGATACCTTGTTTATAATGGGTTTTTGGACCCCTTCTGCTTATTATCTTTTTATTTGAAATTGACTAAAATGCCAGTCTTGTCACTCTATTTTATGAATGCTACATGTTTGACTAGAATATCTAGAATAGTGGTACTTATGTACAACCATATTTATATAGGGCGTGCGTATTCTGCCTGGGGTGTGCGTTTCCACCCTTATTTATTTTTTAGGCCATGATCCTATGGTGTTATGGCCCTATTTTAGGTATATTTAGTCTACATTGTTATGCATGCAAATATTTGTTATTTTAATGTGAATCTGTGGTTGATTGATATGGCAAGACACTCTTTATTATCATGCTTGTAATCTAAAATTTAACATGCCTCATTTCTTTTGCTTCATTTCTTTTGTTACTTTTCTCTTGAACAAACCTAATTGCAAATAGCCCCCTTTTTTGTGGGAACATCTCTTTTGCACTTTTAACCCTATATAATGCCCAAAGTGTTTTATATATGTACATACTCAGCCTTTGCTGACCTCTTTGTTGTTTCCTATATCTGGGTGATGTTCCCTTCCACCCAGAGTTAGGTACATTGGAAGACATGAGCTTAAGGATAGCTTGGAATGGCTGGGTTACCCTCTGCTACTGGCTTAGTTGTGCTTCGTTCAAGTTTTTGTAAAATCACCTATTATGGTGAGGAACAATTGTATAAATGTATCATGAAGTGACTTTGTAATAGTTTTGATTCTGCTGCTTTATTATTACATGGCTCTTGTATTATATCACTTGAGTGGATCCCCTTTTGGGTTACACTCTTTACAAAATGGTATCAGAGCCTGAGCAGTCGGTAACTTGACTATTTCAAGTTATCCTTGGTTGACCCTTAAGTAGATTACTGGCCCTTAGAGGTTGTTGATACACCTATTGCCTAGTAGTAGAACCCTCAATTAGGGTTTTCAACCCTAATATTTTAATTTCCTACACTCTCCTAGCCAACTGTGTGGATGAGAGTCAGTCTTTAGTACCCTTATCACTCCTATCCTCTATATGGTGGTGGAAATGCCACCACATGGAACTGACTTTTGTTGAGTTTGGTTTCTATTTCCTATTTTCTAGGGTTCTTCCTTAGAGCTATGAAGTGTGAGTTGATTGAATAGTCGTAGATTGAAATTTCCTTAGTTCTCACCTTAACCCCTCCTATATGTTGTTACCTAGCATGCCTCACATACATCCATTTTGGATTGTGCATGTGTGAAAACAACATAAAACCCTTATGTAATTTCTAGAGCTGACATTAATTCATTAATACTATGTGATAATTAGAATTAACTCTTTTATGGTTAGGCATGACTTTCCCTCAACATGGAGTACCTCATCATAGTTATGCCACATGGCCATTTATCTAATGGAAGGGTACCGATCTCGTTGACATTGTTATGCCTCATACATGAGAATTAGTTGTAGAAAGCTATAACTTTTGGTAGATATCCATAGTATTCACCCTTCTCATCTCCAATAGTATGCTTGTTCAATGTGGTGACTAATATGAGTAGCTTGACTATGTAGGGTGCCTTTATATGTGAAGAATTATGGATGTAAACCAAATAGTGATATGTAACCCCTATTTCTCTCCCCATAACACTGGATAGTCTTATGACTTCCTTAGGTCTCGAGATGAGGTAGTGTGAATCATATTTAAGGGTGACATGGGGAACTATAATGTCCTATCTTATTAAGGTTTAATAGACGTTGACCGTGCGTAACAACAGACCCTTCTTCCTCTTATGCTTAAGTATTGGATATGTAGGTGTATGCCCTTTTAGGTGTCCATAGAGTTGACCCTTTTGTGGAATGAAGATATGTAGATCAAGATAAGGGTGAAGTGAAGAATAATGTACGGTGTATTCCATTTGGTCTGGTGGAAGTAGGCAATGTGTAATAGTAAAACATTTCCCTCCTTTTATGTCGTAGGTTAGGATATGTTAGCATGCCCTTTTATTTGTTTTAGCGATTAGACTCTTTTATTAGAATGAATTGATGGTCGTGCAACACCAAGTGTTTAGTATATTAGAAAGTGGTTGACTTGGTTCTCGGGTCGATTTTTGGCGCCAATTTTGAATTTTTCACCGCAAGTTTTGCATCATCAAACTTATTTTCATTATTAATTTATATTTACCAAAGAAAAATTTTCAGATTTTATCGATGGTTTTTGGAACCAAGTCACCACCACAAGAAAGTTGAGTAGTAGAGAATCTCTTTAGTGAAGTACCCTTGGTTGGCATGTTCAACCCTAATACCATACGGCCTAAGACTGGCATAATTAGTTTTGAATATATATATATCAGACCTAGTGGATCCACCCTTTTTCCCCTCTAGGTTATGCACTAATGTATAGTTTAAACCTTTTAAGGGGTGTAGTTTCATACAGTTTATTCATTAGGAATCAAAATGTATAATCAGGATTAATAGCAGCTACAACAAGTAAAACTTGGATAACTCCTAGAAATAATGTCAACATATGTATAGGCTACTGAATCAGAAATTTAGACGATTCTTGCTAACCACCATCATAAATGTTACTTTGGTGATTAAAATAGATTTTAAAATTTCATCTTGAGTTATCCTTAAAGGATTTATTTAAGCCACATGTAGGTAAAAGTAAATTACACTTAAAAGCTAAAATTAATATTCTATACCCCAAACCGCTAATAATTAAATGGTAAGGATGACTATATAGTATAGGATAGGGTGAACATATTCGATATGGTGGAATTTTTTTAAAGCTTTCCCATGTGATCATTTTAAATAATAATATGTTAATGATGTTTATGATGATGAGGAGTAGGTGATGACGACAATAATAGTAATGATGATGTTGATGATAATGATGATGATGGTGATGATTATGATGATGATGATGATAATGAGTAGATGAGAAGATGGTGACCATGATGATGTGGATGATGAGGATTTGTAGAATAAACTAGCACACAGGTCTAGTAGTGGATGGATTTCGGGGACGAAATCCTTTTTAAGGGGTGGAGTGTTGTAACATACTCAAATCTATACACATAGTTGTAGCCTCCCTTTTTCTAGGCCCTAGTCGATTACATTTACAATGAATGCCTGATCTACCTAATTCGCAATGCACTAGAGATAATCAGAGCCAATCATTATCATAAATTCATTAATACCCTTTATATATGATAAAATAACCATAATACACTCAATAACAAGACTTAAGGAACAAATATACCAAATATCATGCTTGACTCAAATTTGACACCCTAACATATTCTTAGGAGTATAAGATGAAATGAATCAAATTAATGAGTAATAAGTATTAAAATTAGTGAGTATATTAAATGTATGTATGATATACAAATAATGAAATCTAATGGTAAACATATTCAAAATGTGAAATTGGTGGCAACATTGGTTTTCTCACGTGCTAATTGGTCTAGCTTTCGATTTTAGTATCAATCGGACAACAATTTCCCATCCATTTAATGGTTTGAGCACCTAACTTAGTAAACACATTTGTTTTCATATTATTACATCCATGCCACCGGGTTTCTTTGTCCAGGAGACCCGTTCCATCCTTGACGCGATCAACACGCCGCTGCTTTGCGGATCGCGTTCTGCGGACGCATTCTTCTCCGCCTCCTCTTCTTCACCTCCTCTCCCTTCCGCTCTTCCATCATTCTCTCTCCCAACATCCTAACCATGATCTTCTACCCCTAGTCCCCAGTGGCCAACGTCGGACGGGGAGGAAGCAGTGACACCCTCCTTCTCCATGGCGCCAAGGGCCCTAGCGCCAGCCATCGATTGCTCCTCCTTGACCTGCACTGAGCAGCACCCAGCAGCGTCGAGCACCATCTCCCACGCCAGCTGCTTGTCCATGGCACCTCCTCCGCCGATGAATCCGGTCAGTGAGAGCAACGCCTGCAGGCCATCATTCTCGCTCCCTCCTCTTGACGCGATCAACTCATTCTCCTGTAAATACGGATCGCAGGCAGACAGTAGGGCCATTTCTTTTTCTTCTCCACCTCCCTTTTCTTCTTCTCCCTCGATTTCTCTACCTCCCTCTCCCCTAGGGCCCTACGTCCATGGAGGCAAGCAGCAGCCACGCCGCAGACTGCCCCACAGCCACCGCTAGCCACACATGTAACAACAACGCCGCAATTGAGCATAGCGGCCGATGGAGTTGACTCTAAGCCCTGAGCTAAGGTCGTCTTCTTCATCTTCCTTCTCCCCAGTCCACCAATCTGCTACATAACTAGAGATTAGGACCTTCCCTCGCATGCAAATCCATCACCAATCACCTTCCTCTCTATTCCTTCTGTCTGATGCCATGGTTAGAGCAAGACCTACCGGTCGCTGTGATGGCCAACGTCAACCCTACCCATCAGCTACTGGCCACCACGGCAGGAGAGATAGTAGGCGATCGATTCGACATCCTACAACCTCATCACCTACTCATAGCCACGCCACCCTGCCTCCTCTCCCTCTGGGTGCCTCCACCCATGGATGTAGCTCTTTGCAATGTAGAGCCGTCGATGGTGGTTTGTATCATCCAGACCTGGAGCTCCTCCGTGGACAACTCAAGCTCTAGACGCGGCCATCCACTTGGTTCTATGCCACATCTAGGACCTGACACAGTCGCCGCCACCAGAGACCTTGACGGCCACTGACGTAGATCTACCAGACTGCGTCGTGTACATGGTGATCTTTTCCTATAAGCAACTCCCATCTGTATGTCGTCTACCACCATCCCATGTCGAACCACATCTGCTGGAACCTTGCTTAAGCATCGATACAACTCCACCTAGGTATCTTGCATTCTGCTAGACCGACCACCATCACGTACAGTATCTTTGCATATGGTTTAAGGCTGCGTCCCTTACTCCATGAAGGTCTATAACCATCAAGGATGAACAGAAGTCAAGTGGGTCTACAGGTTAGTAGAGTTTTGTTACTTATGTACCTTCGTTTCCTATATGACTTAATTTGAGAACTTGAACTTAATGTCTAAGACATAGAAAGCATCATCCTATAATTACTAGCATATCACTAGATTGTAGGTTCTCAAAGATACAACTGTTAATAGCCTATAACTATGCCAATACGTATGCAGTAATGGCTTGATACAATATGCATGAATTCTGGAATCATGGTGTGCTTATACACTTAATAATCACGTGGAAGTGAATAATTTGCATGGATGTAGTCAATTCATTTATATACCTAATCACCTTTAAGCATATATATCGTTAGATAATAATTCGTAATACATATGGGTCTAGGAAATATACCTACCTAGGTTGAGTAAATTTTGTGTTAAAGGCACATGAAAAATATGTACCATAATGTGTATTTGTAAATGTACAACATTGAAATCTACATCAATCTGTATACATTGAATAGTAATATTCATTACATGTTCAATAACTATATAATGCAATGTGCATGCATACACACACTATGTGAAATATGATGTTAGGAAGAATATAGAAACACCTAGTATTAGAAAGAGAATGACATTACAAAACCTAATTCACATATATGCAATTTTTACTTCTACGACTAAATATGGATACAAGAACTAATATATATACCTAATGAATGATATGTTCATTTTATAAGATTCGAAACCTCAACACATCATTAGGTGACAAAATTTGGATAAGAGCTTATAGATCTACACTAGGAGTAGATATTCTTGTATGGTTTGGTTTGACTAACATACCTAATATATTCATAGGATGAAAAACTCGGCCTTGTGGACCAAGTATATAGATTGAGTTAAGCTTTAGCTGTGAATAAGCAGGTATGTACATCCTCTATTTTATTTTGGGCATTATTTGACTAAAATCTACATTCTTTTAATGAGGCATCTCTTGAACTGTTATTCTACTTGAAAATCACTTGCTTGGACATTTATTATTATTATTTCTCTCAATTCATGATATTCAATTGGTTATTGTGATACCTTGTTTATAATGGGTTTTTGGACCCCTTCTGCTTATTATCTTTTTATTTGAAATTGACTAAAATGCCAGTCTTGTCACTTTATTTTATGCATGCTACATGTTTGACTAGAATATCTAGAATAGCGGTACTTATGTACAACCATATTTATATAGGGCGTGCGTATTCCGCCCGGGGTGTGCGTTTCCACCCTTATTTATTTTTTAGGCCATGATCCTATGGTGTTATGGCCCTATTTTAGGTATATTTAGTCTACATTGTTATGCATGCAAATATTTGTTATTTTAATGTGAATCTGTGGTTGATTGATATGGCAAGACACTCTTTATTATCATGCTTGTAATCTAAAATTTAACATGCCTCATTTCTTTTGCTTCATTTCTTTCGTTACTTTTCTCTTGAACAGACCTAATTGCAAATAGCCCCCTTTTTTGTGGGAACATCTCTTTTGCACTTTTAACCCTATATAATGCCCAAAGTGTTTTATATATGTACATACTCAGCCTTTGCTGACCTCTTTGTTGTTTCCTATGTTCTGGGTGATGTTCCCTTCCACCCAGAGTAAGGTACATTGGAAGACATGAGCTTAAGGATAGCTTGGAATGGCTGGGTTACCCTCTGCTACTGGCTTAGTTGTGCTTCGTTCAAGTTTTTGTAAAATCACCTATTATGGTGAGGAACAATTGTATAAATGTATCATGAAGTGACTTTGTAATAGTTTTGATTCTGCTGCTTTATTATTACATGGCTCTTGTATTATATCACTTGAGTGGATCCCCTTTTGGGTTACACTCTTTACAGGTAATGACATGTGATGTGAATAGTAAACCCTAATTCAAAGGTGATGGCATGTTATATGAGTATTAAACTCTATTTGATAAGAATAAAAGAACTTAGCTCTTATGACAAGAGTGGAAAGTATAATTATTGTTTTGAATTACCTTTATTAGTTGAATTGACCATGCAGGTTCTGATATGGAGATGATCATATCCAGGTATGGATGATGATACTATATTCATTAAAGGCATATTGATAGCTTTATGAATAAGTAAAGTATCTTGATGCCTTGTCAGTGGCATTCTATGATAATAATGGGTTGTGAGAGCCATGAATACCATCAAGGTCATGCTTTAGAGATGACTTGTGATGAGTATAATGAGAAATGATGATTGATGTGAGTTAGGCTTGTTACATTTAGTATTCTCCTTTTATAGCTGTTATGCTACTGTTATTGTTTGAAGAACAATGTGTGATGTTAAATGAATACTGAATGTACCTAACTAATCAAGTATAATGTAGAGCCCTGATCATAGACCCATCATTGTCAGAGATCAAATGATGGTGAAACAGGTTTTCCTAAGGGAACTCCTGGATCACATACTATTGAGTATGTGGGGTACATGGATGTGTAGAACCTTACATCCTAGTGTAGGGATTTGATGTAGATATGTAATCCGTCAATCCTTCACTACTTTTCCATACCGTATCAGTAGTAGGTAAACATGAAACCTCCTGATGACGAAGAAAACATAGATATTCGTATCAGTGGAGATAAACATGAGATCTCCTGATGACGAAGAGAGTACAGAACGCCACTGTAACTCTAAAATAGCGAAGGACCAGATTACCCTGGTGAGCTATAATAGTAGAGACACAAGATGTCCTACAAGTGATCCTCTTACTGACTGAGGAAGGTGAAGGTCATGAGAATCTGACTCTTTCAATGACCTAGTATGATACTAAGGCACTTAACAGTGATTGGTTGGGGTATGAGTGGTAAACCTCATCCCCACAGGGCATAATAATAAGAATGTTTGAAAAACATAATCTACAGCGTAGTATACCTGTTAAAGGTGACTATGAGCTAATTGATTGATGTTACACGGTATAGTGCATATGTTCTTCATGCTTGATATATGTTGAGCTCTTGTATACAACTGTATCTGCTATTGAATACTTTGTAAGCTTTTACTGCTTAAGTTATTCTTTGATGTTATAATAAAGCTTCTGGAGGAGAGTTATAACTCTCGCTGGGACAATTATGTACAATTGTCTCACCCCGTAGACTTCAACTTTTTAGGTGGACGTCGAGGACGGAGGAACAAGTCTACAGGTGACTAGTCCCAGCAGCAGCAGTACCAGGAGCAGCAGTAAATCTCAGGTGGAGATTTAGCCTGCTATGTGGTGTAGTTAGAGTCAGTCCTATGTGTCCTCTGTACTCTCAGGTCTTGGAGTCTTTTGTTATGAGTTCTTGAGATTTTGTATCTTGATGTATATAATTACTCAAGAAGTAATTATCATGAGATGTAAACAGATTATCTCTTATTATGAAAGAAGCTTTTAAGGATTCAAGCTCTTGTCTCGAAAAGTATTAATTTCCCGTGATTTTTGTCTTCCGCTGTTTATCGAATTGCTTCCGCTAAGTTTAAATCGTGATTATATCGTGGTTTGGAGATCAGAGCCCACATCCTAAGTATCTTCTATGTACTCTTAGGTCCTTTGGAGATAGTCTTATTGGTTTTCATGAACGACTCGAGATTTTGGGTTTGCTTATCTTGAGGATTTTATGGTGTTACTTTGTGTATCAAGCAAAGCAGCTAATACTTGTTATCCTCAAGAAGAGATAGAATACTAAATGTGTAATGTGAACCATGTGTATATGGCTTTGGTTCTTTATGTAAGAGTTTTCTGGAAAATGGACCTATGTGCAAAATGGTTTTAAAATTTTATGCTTTTGTTAATCCGCTGTTAATGGTTATTCCGCTTGATTAATAACGATTTGTTTGTCAGTTTGAGAACGGTCGTTTCAGGATCCAAGCATAAATCGAGATGTAACCATCAAGTTATAGCATACTAGGGTTCAACCACATTAAGAGAATACCCCATGATTCTATTCATCATTCAAGGAGGCTATTCACGATCAATCATCGTCACTTGGTTATATTAGGGTTAGGTGTAACAAGCTATACTTCATTAGGGTTACCCACTAAATCATCATGGTGATTACCAATTCTATTATATGAGGGCAAAGGTAAGACTTACATAAATAAAGGCAAACCTCCATTGGTTTCAAAATCATTCAAACCATACCGTCATTCCACCACATCAATCCAAAACCATAGGATTGTTAAGAAGGTAAAACCATTGATTGCGTACATAAGTATACACCCTGAACAAACCACCTATAGATCCATTGAATTGTGTCCTATAAAGAGTCACCATCTCTCCCTAAACATCCCTTGTTTAATAACATAAAGGATACCATTAGTTGTATGGATAACACCCACTGTCGATTGTACATTTAAAACAAACCATCCATCCATCAACAAACAAGCTTTTTAAGTTGATCATATAGGGGAAACCCTTGAATTTACACTATTAGAACTGACATATTATACTATAGGCTTCAATTCAAACCATTGGATGTTGAAGCATTCAATCTCAACCATTGGGTCAAGTTCATCATTCAAAACTATTGATTAAAGTGTAGGTCTAACCCTTAATTCATTTGACCCAAGAAACCATTGATTTGGGACTAAAATAAGTAACATAGGAAGCCTAGATTCACCATCAATTGTGGTCTATTGGACCACCATCAGTTGTGGCTTGTTGTCTCACCATCGGTTGATGGGGTCATCTCTCCCATCATCTATCTCCATTGAATGTTGAGCTAATGTCACCATCGGTTATGCCCACTTTTAGGGTACTTAAACCATTGATTATTACTCTTCCAAAAGATCCTAACACTGACCTAAGGTATGACCATTTGATTGACACCACCAGTCATCACCATCAGTCATCATAAAGACAACACCACCCAGTTGTCATAAAAGTATGACCATCGGTTCATGTCTAAAGAAGAAAACAACTTAAAAACCTAAGTATAGACCATCTTTTGATAGGTGCTTGGCACCATCAATTACCATACCAACATGATATAAGTCTTCTTCAACCTTACAAAGAACATGCACATAGTTTTAGGTTTATCTAGAGCTAGAAACCAAGCTAGGAACATCATAAAAATCGAAACCCTAGGCAAGAACAACTTTTATATGCATAGATCTTCATTTTAGAGTAAGAACTTGAGTAAGCAAGCTATTAGTAAGCAATAAACAAGAAGAGGGTTATAAACCTCACCTCTAAGAAGATGAACATGCTCTGAATAGTAGGAAAACTCGATCAAGAAAGGTGAAAAACCCTAGTTTAAGCTCTGAACTCGGCTAACTAGCTTTCTCTCCACAAGGGAAGCAAACCCTAGTCATAAGGAACAAGAAAGGTGAGTTCTTTGAACCTCAGAGCAAGCTTTACCAAGGAAAACCATGGCTCTATCCAGGAAGAAGGTTGAGAGAAGAAGAACAACCAGACAAACGAAAGAGGGAAGGATAAAGTTACTAGTTTAGGTCAGAACAAGCACAAATGCTACACAAACCCTAAGAGAAGGATAGATCTGAGCTCTAGCCTCTTTCACAAGGTAGATCCCCATCTTATTCTACCTTGGGCACCTCCTCCACCACCAAGTAGGGGAATATGAAGCTATGGATGGCAGGGGAGAGATCAAGGTCCAAAGGATTCGTTTGGGTGCCAAAGGATAAGTATATAAACCTTAAGGATAAGGGAGAGAAGAAGCTTGAGGTGTCCAAGCAACTCTCCATCTGTCCATGGCTTAAAGCTTCTACGGCCATGCAACAACATGTCCATCGACTCTCCTAATGCCTAACCATCGGTCCTTGATGCCTAGAAGGGCCATCAGTCATCCAACATAGGGTAGCCATCAGTCTCCACCCCTAAAAGGACCATCGGACATCACATACTACCATAAAGGGAAAAAAGGTACATTATGCCCCACCTTCGGTTGAGAGCCTTCACCCACCTCAACCATCATTGCACCAATTACAATGTGAACCTTTATCCTCCCTACATCTAGGAGAACCATCGGTTGGACCCCCCACCAAGCAAAACCTTCGGTCTCCTTAGTTGCACACTTAGCAACTCCATCATCCATGAAGGGGTAGAACCCTAATTCACCATAGAAGTGCATCATCACCAAACCAAGGTTCAAGCAAGTGCCCCATTATAGGGATAAAATGAGAAAGAAGAGGGGTTAAAATTCCATCTCGTTTGTAAAATTTCCCAAAATAAAAAATCCTTACATTTTCATTTACAAATATAAGGAATTATACTTTCATACAATATCTTAATTGAATTATAATATATATATATATATATATATATATATATATATATATATATAGAGAGAGAGAGAGAGAGAGAGAGAGAGTCAGGCTAGAATATGCTCGAGTGTATAGATCGCACGAATACACTCAAGTGTGTTTGCGTATCAAGACTATTTTTTGCAAAATGTAAACCATTGATCTTCACTGTCATACTATAACTAGGCTACATACAAATTTTGAGCTCATTTGGATGAGTGTAAGTCACTCATCCAAGGGCAACAAAATCGACGCGCGAAACTAATTTGAAATGTATAATTTTTGCGGTCTTTATAACATGACCTATAAATGTCCAAATGTGCTCAAATTTTGCGTATGAGCTATTCACAAGATATTTAAGAAGATAAATGGATTAGATTTTTGAAAAAAATATTGCATCATGAAAAACTACTTGAGTGTATTCTGCTCTGAATACACTCGAGTGTATTCTTGCCTGACTCTCTCTCTCTCTCTCTATATATATACATATACATATATATATACATATACATATATATATATATATATATATACATATACATATATATATATACATATACATACATATATATATACATATACATACATATATATATACATATACATACATATATATATATATATACGAAAAATAATGTATATGAAAAAAGTGTGTTATGTTATAATAATAACACATGATAAAATTTATCAAAAAAAATAACACATGATAAAATAAAACAAGACATTTTTTTGATTTAGGATAATTCCCAATTCTAAGAAATTGTACTTAGTATTTTATTGATGAGCCATACTAATTGCACCTATAATGATAAGATAACATCTAAAGAAAATAATGCATGTGACCATTTGTAAGAAAAATCTTCGATTTGGGAAAATTATAGAAAAGTCTAAAATGTACATAAAATCACGTAACTTGCTCAAATAATGTCCAAATTGGACCAAATTTAAAATTTAAGCTTTTCACATGATACCAAAACATACCACACGATTATGTTAATGTTTTAATCATTTAATTATGGTATTTAAGCTTGTTCAATCATTTCAGCAAAGTTAAGGGTCTCACAGCAAACATGCAAAGTCAACATGTCACTATGAAGTAGCTAGGGTTGGATAGAAATTATGAAGGTGTCAATGCAGTTGGGAATGGACCCCCAAGTGTGGAGGACTATTGAAATTGATATGGAATGGAGAATGGGATTCGAAGGTTTAGAGTGGAAAAGGAGGTTTGTTGTGATTTGGGGTTAGGTTGCAGACGGAGAAGCTCAATCCCACATGTCGCATTTTGTGATTTGGTTGCAAATAAGGATATCAACATTTTTGCTGGACACGTAGAGTTAGAAACTCAAATCTTTGATTCACTTAATTAGATGCATGAATTAATATACCATACATCATTTTCTATAGTACCCATGCAGACAAATTAACTGGCCCCTATATGTTCACTATAAAATATATACATGTATATAAGAAAGGTTGGGATGGTTTCTATACAAAATTTCTTCTATTTTCTAGGATTATAAATTAGTCCTTGTACTATAATCTATACTATATAGCACATAGTGTGCGAGGTATCATATGCATAATTTTATATATTTTTAGTTATAAATTAGTCTTTTAGTCTAAAAATACACTCGAACCATTGATGGTTTTCAATGCTATTTTTATTCTATTATCTATCATTACAAAATAGTCCTTGTATTCTAATCTATGCTATATTAGAAAGAGTGTGGGAGGTACTATATGCATTTTTGTATTTTTAGTTACAAATAATCTTTTATTCTATTAATGTAGGCACATAAGAATATAGAAGTTTGTTGTAATTTTCCCCTTTACTTTTTTAATTATAGGTCATGCGTATTCTAATAATGCTATATCAAAGTCGAATGAGGATTGAATGTAATTTTTGCCTTTATTTTTTCAAATTACAATTTAGTTTTAGCCTTACTATGTACGGAAGCTCGTGGTAAAGGTTAAATGTAATTTTTACTTATCAATTAGGCCTTGCGTATCCTACTAAGATTGTACAAGCCATATTGGGAGCCGACTTCTACCAGTCTCAACACTTGCTTTGACTTGACATTAGAAAGGGTAAATGCGTTGACATTGGAAATCATTACTGCTACATTTATTCATTGGAATTAAGAGAGAAAGATTCCCTTGCACAAGTGCGTGGAGGAGACTAGATGCCTGGGAAGATGATAAATATGGTTTGAACCCATGATTCTTTTGTTGTAGACCATCCGAGTTCGTCAACCACAATATTATTTACTGACTTACTTTTCATCCATTGCTTCTCTTTTTAGTAGTCTTCCTTTTCTTTAATGTAACATTTGGTATGAAATTCATTATATATATATATATATATATATATATATATATATCCTTCTCGCCTACGTACAGTGGCGAAGCCAGGAATTTTTTATAGGGGGGCACCGTATAAATATGAATCTAGAACATAAGTCGATTATCTATTGACAGTTTCAAAGAAACAAAGAGTTATATCTATTGGCAGTTTGAGAGGAACAAGGAGTTAGAGGGAAACAAATAGTCTTCATCGGGACTTGGGAATGGACGTACGTGGGAAGCCGAATGGATGCAGAGACGGCTGGGATCACGCATACGAGAATATTTTCTGCGGATCCGGGACGGGTAGGGCATTCCTATTGACGTTTCTCCGGCGGTTGCTAAAATCGAAAATTTTATCTGCACATTCTTTTTTTAACTTGACAACGGGTAGGGCCTGTGCCCTCCCGTGCCCACACGTGGCTACACCACTGCCTAGCCTACGTATCTATTTTCCTTTAACTAGATAAAATGATACTATATTGCATTTACATTATTCAAAGTAAGATAATATTTCTAAATCAGTGCGATGCACATGATATATCTAGTATTGTAACATATAATTACACATCTGCACACACAAATCGATCCATTACTAAGTTGTTGCTGTAACAAGATATATTTTTTGCGGCTCACAATTACACAAAAAGGAATACACATAATCTAGACGTGAGCGTACAAAATATGAGACATTAGTACGTAAGGAATTAAACTGTTCCTCAACCTTCAACTATCTAGACGTGAATGTACAAAATATGAGACATTAGTACGTAAGGAATTAAACTGTTTCTCAAACTTCAACTACTAATCGGATTTGTATTTAGCATTTAATTTCATAATCTATGTCGCCGTCCTAGAATAAAAGAGAGAAAACGACAATAACCTACAAGAGTGGGTGGCGATGTACACACTATGGAAAATACTGACGTTGGCCTAAGGTCGGCACGCTGAAGCGAGATTCCTTGTATGTGCTGATATATATTTCGTGATAGACACATGATAACTTTGTTCTTTGTTGGAATATGCTTTAGCATCTCTTACGAAACAGTGAAGCTTTATCACGAGTGTCGTCTCAAGCTTGAAGTGGAAAGAGATACCTGATTTGGTTAAAATTAAATGGAATGTTTTGGGAAAGTGAATAATAAAAAGTCAAACACCTCATTATGAGGTATCTAAACCCTGAAACTTGCTCATTTTGGGTTTGATGAATGATGGATTAAAAAGCGGCAAAAGGGTAGTGACTCACTTCAATTAATTCAAACACGCATGTAGTGGAGGGATCAAATAGAAATAAAAATATATTCAAATGAAAATTTAAGACCCAAGATGCACCCCACTTTTTGGGAGATATATTACATCTCATACCAAAAATGGTTAAATCTTACGACCACAACCGTAGGAAGTACTCCGTATGCCCAAGACCCCACCTTTGCCGATGTCGGATTAATTTCCGGATCGACGTTGAGGCATACAGTTAGGATTAGTGTCCGTGTTTGTCATGCCGGCATGATGCCGCCCCTGGTTTGTCGTATCTGTCCTTTGCTTTGGTCGCCAGCAGCCACGTCTCCTTGCTCACCGAGAGAAAAGGAAAAGTAGTGTTGGTGGGCGGAGAGAGGGTGCTGGAAGGAAACTCCCCGAGTCTCAGCGAAACAGAGGAGATTTGGAGGAAAAAACGGTTAATCTCCCCAGCTCGGTTGCAATGACGCGACTGTGGATGTCGGGGCTGGCGGCCGGTGACGCCACTGCGGCGGTAGCTGCTGCTTCCCTAAACGCGTTCGGCTGGTGGGACGAGGTCGATCAGTCGGAGAAATGGCAGAAGGGGATCTTCTACACCTTGTGTGGTCTGTACACCTACGTCTCGATCGTCTCATTGGTATTTCTACCTCCCCGTTACCATCGCACCTTTTCTCTCTCTAAATTCTCTCGCCGACTTTCACAAAATTAGGTCTGTTCGTAACATCTACATATATAAATGCCCCCGGGCGTGCAATCTTCACTGAATTTCTGCTTCATCTCGGTTGTGCAACCTTGATGCAATGACCGCGGCCTTGCGCCGCAATACGCTACATCTTTTGCTATCTGTGGATTGCGTACTACTTCGAGAGACCCCTCAATTATGAGCGGGCATTTATTTTTGTCACATAAAATTTCAATAAATGAAAATATGGGGACGGAAAATATTAGCTCTTGACGGCTCAATCTCCTGATATTTCACAATGCTCGGTTTCAGACCTTCAGAAGGGAGGCCCAGCAGGGGAATTAGTTTGAACATACATGAATTGTATTACTATGTTTGGTATGCCGTGAGAGGAGGGGAGGGGAAGAGAAGGAAAGGGAAACTTATCTTATTGTGTGCGGTTAGCATGAGAAGGGGAAGGAAAAGGGGGAAGGGAATATTAATTCTACACTATGCAAGTACATTTCTCCATATTTATATATTTCCCATCAAAATTTTTAAGTACTCGGGTTCCATTCGTATTTAATATGATCTCATTTTGCAATAACATAAATAATTTATCTACATATTTCTCCACTTCTAGCCAAAATTTCAAGTTTCCTCAATATTTCATATTTTTTTTTATATAGTTGACTTTTTATTCATGACTAGACCTGTCAAAATGGGTGGGTTGGTTGGGTGGATGTGGATGTGGCATGTCTTAAGAGTCATACATGTATTGTATTTATTATAATATATTTATCTTAGTTAACTGGGTCACCCGCAAAACTCGCTATCTAAACGGATGGCTATGTATCTGGGTGATTTCTAGCGGGTGGAAAATTTCATCACCCAAACTCAATTACCCAACTTAAACAGGTATATCCGTGGGCACCCGCGGATTTTCACCCAGAATGACATGCTATTCATGACTCTTGCAAAATTTTATTCTAATTTTTTATACGTGCTTTCAAATTTTCCTCCCAAGTTTCTATTGTCCCTCGTGTCCTCTCCAACTTTTATGTTTTCCTCCAAACTTCCACATAACTTTCTGGCCAAATCTTTTCCCTTCCCCTTGTCTTCACTCAGATTTGGTGGGGAGGGAAGTCATAGAAAATACACTTACATATTTTCCCTTCACCCTCCTCCATTCCCCTCACTTCCCTCTCACTTTGTCTTACCAAACACGTTGAACGTTTTCCCTTTGCCTCCCTTCCCCATCATTCCCTCCTACCAAACATACCCTAAAAGGAAGGCAATGTTTCCACTGATACTTTGGTAAGTGTGACTGTATCGGAACAAAACTAGGTTGGGTGATGATGAATTGTACTTTAGGCTAACAATTTTAAAGGAAACATATTATGCAAAATGGAGGTGGTTGGGGTGAATGAGCAAGCCATAGTTTGCTAACTGAGTGTGGAAGGCAAGGTGGATATGACATAATGGAGGATACTAGGATGGGAGACAATAATGAGAAACCTAAATTGAACGAGGAAGAAGAAGCATGGAATGGTGGTAGAGGAGGAAGATTAAGGGCCTTGCATGCATAATCACAAATTCGGTATTCGGGATACGTTCGGTTGAGTTGAAAAATTTGGAATTCGGCAATTATGCGGGAAATTTGCATAAAAATCGGTCAATATATGGTAAAAGTACGGTGAACTATTCGGGAAAAAGTCGGAAAAAAAAATCAGAGGATATATACATGTATTGCATACAGATATATGTATATATGTGTTATGCACATATAAATATACTTATATATTGCATACATATATCGATAACCATTACTTACATATACATACATATATTAGATACACACATATATGCATGTACATATACACACATATATATGCACTCAAAAGTCTCAAACTAAGTTGGAGTCTTAATCAGTATAATACGGGAAAAGAACGTATAGAACGCGAAAAAACAATGAAACATGATTAGTTCGTGAATAATACGGGAATAAAACGTAATATTCGTGAATTGAGATTTATTCTGAAGTTTCATACGTCTAGGGAAAAATTCGCGTTTTAAATGCGACTTTTCAAAAAGTCGGAGTATATAGTGACTATGCTTGCAGGAGCTCTATAGAGTAGGTGGTTTACCTCAGGATGACTCTTATTTTGTTTGCCCAATACACTGTCACAATCATTCCTATAGGGATACTTACAGTTTGTTCAAATCCGCCAACATGTTGAGTGCACAGTGGTTAAATTGGGATATTTGTGCGATGGTTGTCAAGGCATCCATAGGCAATCCTCTAGGTGATAAGGTTGATGTTATTATCAAACATTCCCCCACCCATTTACTCATGTTTTATTGAATTTAAAAGACGTGAAGGCCTTTGGCATTGGGATCCTAAATTGCTACTTCACTTAAGGGCCATACATTATCAAGCAGGCTTGTAAACAAAACAAATTTGAACTTGATAGTGTAGTCTCCGAATTCAACTCCTACTGAAAAATTCAATCATACGTCAGATTGCAAATCTGACAAACAATGAAATGGTACATCAAAATATGATTTTACTAATGCTATCTCAATTTGGATACTAAACAATTTGAACTGAAAATAAATATATATTATAGAACCATTGTTTTAAAAATCATATTGAGCGTCCGCTAAATCGTCAACAGGTCCTGGCCAATTAAAAATCCCCTAAAGCGGCTGTGGAGCGGATCGAAGAGAAGCGGCCACTTTTTGCCCACTTCACCCGTTTTTTCCCGCTTTTTTTAAAATTAATTGCTGTAAGCATGTAACATTAAGTACATTATATGGTCTAGTTAGTATTGATGATTATATATTAAACTTGCATATATGAAATGTTCTATGATATACCTAGTTCTAATTAGAATGCATACTTTGTATGTACGCTATAATAATAGGGTACTGCTTTAATGTATCCAAGTAAATTATATGTAACTATTATCTAATTTAGAATGCGTACTTTGATTAAATGTACTGCTGTAATGTATGACCAATTGATGATATGCAAATGTAACAATATATTTGTAAGGTATCTATGATAAGTCTATTGTTTACTGTTTAGCTATGTAAACATGTTATACAAAATTGTTGTTGTATCATGTATATACACTTATTATTTTATAGGTGTAGGGTGCTTTATCTTTGACAAGTATATTGTTTACTATGTTGTATAGCTATAATCATTATTTTGTAGTTGTGTTATAAACTATTTAGGTGTTCATTTTCTATTGTTGTGTACAATGTTTGGATATGCACAAAAGTTACAAAAATATAGTATTTATATATATATATATATATATATGTAATTTTGCATAAAAGTTTATAAAAAACTAAAATCTGCTTTAAAAAAAAACATCCGCTTAATCGCCCGCCTAGCGATTAATCAGTTACAAGGTCCGGTCCGCACGCTTCCTGCTTTGCGGCTTTTAAAACATTGTAGAGAACAATCAACTGCTTGTAAGTATAACAGATATTATTGTATTGCATCAATAGATTATCTACCCCAACATGGTTGGGATTGAGGCTTTGATGAAGTTGATGATTAAATCAATGGATTAAATATATTGTTTTTGTACTTCTATACATAACAGGTACATTCTAATGGGGTATGTATACCAAGGTTGTCTCGACGTTTAGACGATGCCCTCTAGGGTAGGACACCTAACTGCTTAGACAACCTAGGTGTCTTTCTGTTCTTGAAATTTGCATGTAGAATCTCTACACCTAAATGCGTCGTTTTATGCAATGAAATTCTATATTAGATATGTTGGGGAAGGGTGCCATATGTGGAGAGGTAAGGAAACTGATCTCTTTACTGGGGATTTCAATGACAAAATGTAGAAATTTAGTATTTAAATTTTACTAGCACAATCCATAAACTTAAATACACATTCTTATGTAATAGTATCACAATTTCAGTATGTAGGGTGGCATCCCCCAATGTTTCTCTTGGTTTGATATGTCACAATTGTTAGACTGTTAGTTTGACACTGAGTTGACAATAAAGTGGGCAACAAACATTGCATTCGTGAAGAAATAGGTGTTTGTAAGTCATAACTCATAAGTCATAAGGTTCATAACTAAACAAAAATAACTTACATCAGTTATAAGTAGAGTGCCATGCTAGTTCTCACGTTTGTCCTCCTGCATCATAGAGTGCTGTTGATACGTTGGACATACTAATGGGTCATGTAGGCTCTTTGCATTTGATTGTATGACATCACATGCTCCTTGTATACTTCTAGATTCACAAACTGTATCATCGATCCTTGGATAAGACTTTTCTAAAGCTTTTTGTTCATATTTATAAATTGGAAGACATGATCGAGGGACCAAAGATGGAGATGTATGACCTTGGGAAACAGTCCCTAAGAATGGGACATCATGAGAAAGAGGAGTCACCGCCACCTGGCCAACGCCCCATATCTCCCTCCATTATCACTGTACAATTTTAGGCTAAAATCATAAGTTCTAAGGGGTGCACTATTTTTGCAGTGTCTGTATATCCCATATTAGCCGACCCCAACATAGTTGGGACTGAGGCTTAGTTGATGATGATGTATATCCCATATGATGATGTAGACTCTCAAGTTACAATTATGGGGCCTATGGTTGCGGAGTTAGTTCATATGAATCAAATCCATAATATCTATGGCCATATGAGTGCGACTAAGGCTTTGGTTGTGTCGAAAATTCAAAGAATTAATCAACTAAGAATGTTGAGATTTGCGTATCAGAAATAAACATACTCCCCATCGAATTAGCAGGGTCAAATTGATAGCCACTATAATATTGTGCATCACAAGATGTAGCTTTTGGCGGTGCACCTATGTAGTCTTTGGCTCTTTGCCACCCCAGATTTTCTTCCGCTGAAAAGTTTACAAGACTAATGGATGTTGTCTATCTTCTGGAAGAGAGGTGCAACCCTAGATATTCTGGAGAGCGCTCACCACTCCATTATCGTCGTTGCCACCGTCATCAGGTTTAGGGTATTTTGACCCATTGAATATTGCTTTTAGGATTGTTTTGCCTAGCATTAGGCTTCCTAACCCCTGACTCCTTAAAAGTCTTCAATCTGGTATTGACAAACAGAGAAATGTATTAATAGGCCTTTCTTTCTTTTAAGTGGAGAAGATTCATCTTCTTCATAATCTAGGTCAACAACAGGAAAATATGTAGCCCCACTGCCTCCACCTGCGCCAGATGGCTCATATCTCATTAATTGAGCGGTCTCCTCCCTATCCCACTCACTTTTATGAAATTCTCTATAAGCTCGCCTATATATACGATGTGAATACGATACCCTGGAGAATATACCATATCATCACCAGACTTAGTAAGGACAGGTGGGACTTGCATCAAAGAGTGTATCTGTGTAACACTTTTCAACCTCCTTTAATTTCTTTTGTTTCTCTTTCTTTGCACCCATCAACCTTTTGAAATTATTCCCTACAATTTGGGGTTAGTTATGTCACATAGCCACATTTTTATCACCACCTGTAATGTGAAGCTTGAATGTAGTGATTCCCTCCACCACCAATTGTTTTCTTACAACAGTGGCAAACAATCTTTCCCCTAGTCGTAGGAACATGAGTAGAATGATTCCATGCAAAATCAACATCCTTTATTGTGGTTTGATCCATAGCACCCTCAACATCGCTTGAACTAGAAGACATTCTTCTCAAAAGTCAACGCTGAAAAAGAAATCAAAAACAAAAACAAACAAGCAAATGATGTATTACTATTAGTAATTTCAATCTACTACAAATGTACGACAACTAATAGAAGTAAATTACCCATTCAATGATTACAATACAATTTGGGCAATTTTACAATTATATAAACATAAATTTGGAAGCCATTTGAATATGATAAAACTAGTGTTTACTTATCCAAATCACATTTGAAAGGCTACCAATATTAATTTTTATCTTACATAACATTAACACTAACAAACATATAGAAAAAAAATAAAAAACTAAGATTGTTGATTTATTTTCAGCATTTTTGAATAAATAAAGAAACTATATATATGACTTTATATTTGGTTCTATATGTTCATTACTCTTTACTAGAATTTCTTACTGAACCTAAATTAAATAACTAATTATAATAATACTTATTGTATGAATATTAGTAATTATATAAATGATATCATAATTGTAGTTATATATCTATTTTGGAATAGATGTAGGTTTTGGGGGTATTTGGTGAATTTTAAAACCTTTTAAGGTGAAAAGTAGAAGAAAATCGAGACGAGGAGGTTGGAAATGTTGGGAAATGAAAGCCATTAAGTAAAATACCTTGATTTGAGCTGATTTTAGCTCCAATCTCGAAAATCGCCCAAATTCTCCTTATTTCTCCACTCCAAATAGCAACAACAATCTGGTTCTCCCAAAAGACGGTAACTTGGGCCGTATATCGCTAGTACAACCCTGTATCAGTGGGTAATTGGTACACTTTGTATGAAAACCCCCGAAATTTGGTGGTACTGGCGATAAACCTGCAAGTATACTAATATTTGCGAGCCTATCGGTACACAACCATGTTTCTGTATCTGATGGTACAAATATCGGTATTTTTGGCGGTATGCCACTGATATTTCGTTCCTTGTCCTAAGTAAAACAAAAAAATAGTCAACAATCTATCATAGGATTGCTTCTCTTCATGTATGCAATTGTTTATCTAGCCATGTTGTATGTCATCAAATGTTGGACACAAAAAAAGTATTCATAGACTCTGGAATCGGATGCTAAGATGGTTATCTTAGATGACAGGGGCTGAATTTGAAATGAATTTACAAGAACTGAACTAGAAGAGGGTTATCTTAGTCTCTTAGATGGTTTGGGCATGCCAATGAACGCCGGTGAGTACACCTGTTAGGATTATGTAATTAGATTAGATTTACTTAGTAAAGGAAGAGGTGACCTGACAGCATGAGGAAAACTAATAAGGGCCTGATTACATTACATTTCTTAAGAAAACATGGCTGAATGGAAATGATCCATGCACCCATCCTAATATGATTGTGAATAAGGCTTAGATGGTTGATTTTGTTATTGTTTATGTATGGAGATGCACACATTAGGTAGTTGTTATTCAATATAATCACAACTGGTAGGTAAAATAGTAGAGATATTACTTTGAATATGCATACTACTGTTCTGGAAGTGACGGATCATGTCTAATTTACAGTAAAGACACTCCTCTAGAGAAATAATTACTGTAATTGTAATATTTTTAGAGCTGGGAATATGCGTTCACACTTCACAATTATATTAGTCAATCTCGAAACAATAGGAAATTCAGAGAACCCATTCATTTACAGAGCAAGATGTAGTTACTATATGAGAAACTACAGAGAATCAATACATTCTGTATGTCAATCCCCTCAAGCAAAGTATGCAAGTCCAACAAGACTTGCACATTCAACATATAATAGACAGATCAGTCCTCTAGAACTCATTTTTCTACAGATATCTGACTTATGGCGATCGTTTGCTCTTTCTTTTTTATGCTTTCTGATGTCTGGTTTATATACTAAACTATTTTATTATTTAGGTACAACTTATCAGGATCCATATACGGGTACCACAAGTCGGATGGACTATACAGAAACTGTTTCACTGCATGAACTTCATTGTGAATGGATGTAAGTATAATACTTTAGAGGTTCTTCTGATTTGCTGTCAAGATAATTGCTAATCTTTTGGGTGATGGTCAGTACGCGCTGTCCTTTTTGGGCTGTATCACAGTGTGTTTCTCATAAAGTCTCAAGTAAGTTTCCTTTATCTTTTCTAGATATTATTTGTTTTCAATTCAGGCATTTCCTTATTTCTTCTGTTGCAAGTTGAATGTCTATTGCAATATCAGATATACTGCAGATATGCTGTGCAATAACTGTGCAGCTATGTTTTTACGACTCTTATTTGTTATATATGTTTAAGGTGGCCCACCTAGAGCCTAGGGGGCCTAGGCAGAGGCCTTGATAACTATGTTTAGAATCCAAACCAGTCATCTTCAAACTCATGAGAATCCTACAAGGTGATGACCATGAAAGGTCACATAATATTTATAGCGTCAAGAACTTTAGCATACTTGTTAAGGCGGCAAGGCGACACGGCGTTGGGGCCGGACGCCTTGCGCCTTGGCGCGACTAGGCGCGCCTAGGCGTCGCCTAGGCGACCTTTAAAAATAATAATTTATGTATATATTTTATGTATATATACATGTGTCATGGTTTTTTCCCACTCATATACACACATTGTGTAGTTATATATGTAGTTATCTACATATTTATAGTCGATCTCTCCATATATATATATATATTTTATTGTATGAAAAAATAACCAATTACATTTCTAATCATGGTGCAGAACTTCGACTTCGTGTCGACTTCGCCAGGTGTGGAAGTGGAAGTTTGTGGAAACTTCGAGGAAGTTTCGAGGAAGTTTAGACGCAAACTTCGACAAACTTCGATGCCATTTTTTGAAGAAAATGATGTGAATTTGAAGGAAACTTTAATTGAAAACTACTATATATGTTATACATCTATCTTATATATGTTAATTTAACACAAAACACAATTCACAACTCTCTAGCCCTAGTTTCAAGGGTCAAATGTGCAATACACATATACAAATATAGTTCACCATATGTATTCTATACAATATACAGTCAAATAGTAGTTAAAACACCCTATCTAGGAAAGAGTGGCAACAAACAACATAGGAGTTGATATTAGAAGTTGTGAAGAGGGTTGGAGGCAACACTTATGCCTTATATGGCCTTTGGGACACTAGTTATGATTAATGCTCTGGGTCGTCTCAACTTCGACCAAACTTCGCCCAACTTCGCCAACTTCGAGGAAACTTCGACAACTTCGGAGAAGTTGAGACGAAAATACACACAAAAAAGTCAACTTCGCCGACATCACTGAAACTTCGCCCCGAAGTTTGGACGAGGCCGAAGTATTTGGGATTCGACTTCGCCTATGGTCGAAGTTCGAAGTTTCGGCGAAATTTCGCCAAAAATCGTCGAAGTTATGTTCCATGTTTCTAATATATTATCATTTAACAATAATGTCAAGGACACAAAAAGAATTATTGTAAAGAATGTAAGAGTGATCAACATATAAATATATATTTATTGTCATACATAGCTACAAATATTAAGCAATGTAATCACTATCCTTCATAGCATAGCTACTTAGTACAATCTGAATTGAAGGTGCAAACTAAGAAAAATCAAATGTGTACTAAGAGTATTAGATCCAGTCAAACAAAAAAAGAGTATTAGATCCAGTCAAACCCAAAAAAGAGTATTAGATCCAATTAAAAAGTGATATTTGGCACATAAAATAGGCAACACTATTAATTTTGAGCATTGGTGTAGCCATATCAAACATTAAAATAAGTGAATATACAACCAAACCCACAAAATTAGGTTACTGTAGCATTATAAGCAAGGCGTCCTCGCCTAGGCGCAGCCCTGGGGCGCCTTGACAAGAATGAACTTTAGCAACAAAAATTAAGTAAAAGAGAAATTTTGGAATATAATTCCTAAGCTGAAGTTGAAGCTTGGGTGAAAGATTCGCACTGCCACACTCTTAGATCTTTTTGATAAATCCTTAGCAAGGGTGACAGAGGAATGGGGAATATGGAATACAAGGGTTGAAAGGTGTCTCATATGAGTCACGTGCATGTCCCCTGAATCAACTATCCAGGGAAAAACAGAGGTTATCAGGGAGGCACCCACATTACCTTGGTTGGAGGTGAGATGCGCTGAAGATGTCACAACAAGCTGTGAGATCGTGTAATCCCCAAATCCTGTAGGGTTTTGACTTTGAGACACCTGCAAAATCTGCTTGTACTTGGCCAAAGAGATGGTAATTTGCGAGGAGTTGCCTGCTGTTTGGGCAACATGAGCTGTATCGACTCCAATCTTTGTCCATAGATTCGTCCATGCTTGTGTAGCACTTCTCCTCATGGTGACTAATTTTGTTGCAGAAGGTATACTTTGATTTGGGGACATGTCCATGGGCATCTAAAATGATAGTTATGCAAGTTATATGGTTTTGGTAGAGTGGTCCTGCTGAGATGTAGTTATACATCAGACTGCTGTAGATACATCTTCTAATACTAGGAATTGTTTCCTACCAAGATGACACTGTGAACAGGGCCATATGGTAGGTGCAAAATGTTGAGGAATTTTGCAGTGGTAAGGCTTGTATGTTCTTTTCTCCGTGCATCAGAGGTGACAAGCTTGAAGAAGTCGAGTTGTAGTGACAAGGCAACTCTAGAAGTTGCGGCTAATTGTCTTATTATTGAGTGATTAAAAAAGGAGTACATGGTTCTCTTTTATAAGACAAGAGAAAGCCACATGGTTTAGATATAACCCATGTGGGATAAAACAAGACATAAGAATAACAAAGAAAAGAGTAAAATAGACAGTAAAAACACAGGAAAGTCTATATACTAATACTCCCCCTCAAGCTGGAGTGTAGATGTCTATCATGCCCAACTTGGATGTCATAGCAGTGAACCTCGTCTTTGGTAGAATCTTTGTGAAGATGTCAGCCACCTGATCAGACGTATGAATGTAGGGAGTAGAGATTTGGCCCGATAGAACAGCTTCGCGGACAAAATGACAATCCAACTCAATGTGCTTGGTCCGCTCATGGAAAGTAGGATTACTAGCAATGAAAATAGCTGCTTTGTTGTCACAATACATTGGAATAGGAGACGAATCAGAAATACCAAAGTCCTTCAGCAAGCTCCTAATCCAGAACAGTTCACAGGTAGTGTGCGCCATGGCACGATACTCAGCTTCAGCACTAGAGCGAGCAACAACAGACTGCTTCTTGCTTCGCCAAGTGACAAGGTTGCCTCCCACAAAGGTGCAGTAGCCAGAAGTAGAGCGACGGTCATCCTTGCTGCCAGCATAATCAGAGTCAGAATAGCCAAGAAGTTTGCAGTGCCCATGTTTTTTGTAAAGCAAACCTTTTCCAGGAGAACTTTTCAGATATTTCAGAATATGGCAGACAACATCCCAATGGCATTGCCGAAGTTTATCCAAGTAACGACTAACCAGTCCAACCGCAGCAGTAATATCAGCCCGTGTAACAGTAAGATAGATGAGTTTACCAACCATTCTTCGATACTGATGATTGTCATGATAAGCAGGAGAATTCTCATCATCCCAGTCGGTGTTCGGATCCAGAGGTGTGCTAGCAGGTTTAGCACCTAGAAGACCAGTTTCAGATAGTAGGTCCAGAACATACTTCCGCTGAGATAAGCAGAGACCACAAGAAGACCGGGACACCTCTATCCCAAGAAAATACCGTAGCGAGCCGAGATCCTTGGTGACGAAGTGTTTCTCCAGATAGCACTTTGTTGACTGAATACCAGCAAGATCACTTCCAGAAAGAATAATGTCGTCAACATAAACAATAAGGACAACAATGCCCGCAGTAGTATTTTTCACAAAAACATAATGATCTGACTGGGAGCGCCGGAAAGAGAATTTCTGAAGAATAGTGCTGAGCTTGTCAAACCAAGCTCGAGGGCTCTGTTTCAAGCCATAAATTGCCTTTTTCAACCTGCAAACTTTAGAGGACTCCCCCTGACACACAAAACCGGGGGGCTGTGACATGTATACTTCTTCATGAAGGTCACCATACAGGAAAGCATTCTTGACATCAAGCTGATACAAAGGCCAGTCAGAATTTATAGCAACAGAAATCAGAATTCTCACAGAGTTCAGGCGCGCAACTGGAGAGAAAGTCTCGAAGTAGTCGACCCCATAGGTCTGTGTATACCCCTTTGCCACAAGTCTCGCCTTAAGCCGTTCAACAGTACCGTCTGGCTGGTATTTGACTGTGAAGACCCAGCGGCAACCAACTGGAGAGCAAGCAACAGGTGGATCAACAAGGGCCCATGTATTTCGTTCTGTAAGGGCCTTCATTTCTTCTTCCATAGCCTGACGCCATGCAGGATGTCTAAGAGCATGAGCAGCAGTTGTAGGAACAGATATAGCAGAAAGAGCCGCAGTGAAGTTAGCAAAATTAGCACCCAAATTAGCAGTAGAGCAAAAATTCCCAATCGGATGCATAGTGCACGTTCTTGTCCCTTTCCTCAGACTAATAGGAATATCAAGATCAGAAAATACCTGCAGAGGTGTTTGATCTGGCACAGAGGATGAGGACGATGGAGAGGCCTTAGAGGGAGCTGTCGACTTCGGTCTTCTGTGATAAACTTTCAGAGGTGGCTTTTCACTCGGAGCATCAGAATTATCAGCCAAATCATCCACCACAGGTAAAGGCATGTCCACTAGTAAATCCGAAGTGAGCGCAGAACCAGCCGAAGAGTAGAAAGGCATATGCTCAAAAAATACCACATCCGCAGATACAAACCACTTTTTAGAAACAGGATCATAGCATCGATACCCCTTTTGAGTGCGAGAGTACCCTAGGAAAACACACTTAGTCGCTCTAGGATCCAATTTAGTAAGGCCTGGCCGAAGGTTCTTAACAAAACATATGCTCCCAAATATGCGAGGCGGGACAGAAAAAAGAGGCGCATCGGGAAACAGAACCTGAAAAGGAATCTGATTTCCGAGCACAGAGGAGGGCATGCGGTTAATAAGATAACATGCAGTGGATATCGCCTCGGGCCAAAAAGACTGGGGAACATGGTAGTGAAAAAGAAGGGTACGAGCAACTTCGAGAAGATGACGATTCTTGCATTCAGCGACACCGTTTTGTTGTGGGGTATAAGCATAGGAAGTTTGGTGGATGGTGCCCTGACGACGACAAAAGGTGCTAACAGAGGCTTGCATGAATTCCAACGCATTATTAGTGCGAAATTTTTTTATAGGCTTAGCAAATTGAGTGCGGATCTCAGCAAAAAAGTCAGTAATTTTTTCAAGAATAGTAGATCTATCTTTAAGCAAAAATAACCATGTTGTTCTAGAAAAATCATCAATGGAGCTCAGAAAATATTTAAAACCAGAAGTGCTCGACACAGAACATGGATCCCAAACGTCAGCATGTATAATATCAAAAGGTGCTTTAGAACTGATACAAAATTTTTGGGAAAAGGTAGCACGAGTCTGCTTGCCAAGCTGACATGTCTCACAATGAAAATCAAAACTAACTACATTAGGTAACAAGGCTTTTAACTTCGCAACAGAAGGATGGCCCAATCTATAATGCCACTGGATGCCTGCTACAGATGAAGTCAAATATGCAGCTGTATTTGGATCGTCCAAGTAGTAGAGTCCATCCGGTCCCTCATGGCCCGAACCAATCGTCATCCTCGTGCGCAGATCCTGAAACAAAACACCATCCGGGTTAAACGTAATTGAGCAACGAAGACTCTTCACAGTTTTACTGACAGATAGTAAATTAAGAGGAAAATTCGGGACATAAAGAGTGGAGCGCAGAGGCAGACTACCAGTGGAGCAAATATCACCAATGCCAGTAACAGGTGATTTAGAACCATCAACTAAAGTAACAGGAGGTATAAAAGAAGTCTTGTGCAGTTTAGAGAATAAATCAGGATTGCCAGATATATGAGAAGTCGCACCAGAGTCAATCACGTAGGAGTTTTTACCAGACGTAGTCAGAAGGGCGGCACTACCAACATTTGA
This sequence comes from Alisma plantago-aquatica, assembly GCA_963693085.1. NCBI lineage: Eukaryota > Viridiplantae > Streptophyta > Magnoliopsida > Alismatales > Alismataceae > Alisma > Alisma plantago-aquatica. The sequence goes on along the minus strand of OY856411.1, from coordinate 508,804,826 downwards.
ATCCTCAGTAGAAGACGCCAGACGAGCTTGTAGCAGTTTTTCAAATTCCGAGCGGATCTAGTCAGCTGTCGGTGGAGCAGGTTCAGTCTGATCAGATGTCACTTTATTGGCCCAGTCAGGTTTGCCATATTTGATCCAGCAATGATCTTCAGTATGGTTGGTGCACTTGCAGTGAGTGCAGTAGCGGGACCCAACAGGATCAGCTCCAGAGCCACGACCAGGAGCAGAAGAACGTCCTCCGCGGCCACGACCTCTGCCACGACCGCGACCACGAAAGGAATCACCAGAGCGGACAGCGAGGGCTGCGCCATCAGAAGAGTCAGGCACGGACTGGGACACAGAAGGTAGGCGCTGGACCCTTTTGAGCACATCGCGGAGAGTGGGTAAAGGGTCGCTGGAGAGAATCTGGTCCACAACACCAGTAAAGGAAGCAGGTAGGCCCGCGAGGAACTGAACTAACATAAGTTCGTTCCGTTGTCGATTAAGTTCATCAATGTCAGTAAAAAGAGGATGATACACTTGGAACTCATCCTAGAGGGCACAACAAGAGTTGTAGTAATCCTCGACGGAATCAGTAGTAGAATACTCCAGTTTGGCAAGTTGTTTGAAGATCTCAAAGACCTTCTTAGGATTCTGTTGGTGCGAGTAAACATGGGAGAGTTGCTCCCACATTTCTTTGGCAGTATGAAGACGGAGAAGGGACTGGCTGATCTTTGCTTCAGCGCTGTTGACCATCCATGTCATGACCCCATAGTCCTCCTTGGACCAGAGATCATAGGCTTGTTTCATCTTCTCGTCAGCATCATGAGCAGGAGGAGACGGGCCTTTTGTAGTCAGGTGGGAGTAGCGACCTTGGGATTTAACATACAACTCAAAGGAGGCAGCCCATAGGTGATAGTTGGAACTATCCAACTTCACCGTAGTAACACAGAGAGTGCGAGGGAGATCTGAAGTCGCCATCGGACCAAAGTAGAAAAAGCAGTAGCACAAACGCAGAGAATAGCAGGCGTCAGCAGAGGGCAGCAGCAGGAGTCCAATACATGGACTAGCAGTAGTAGTAGGTAGGAGATCCAATCATGGACCTCAGAAGACCCTCATGGGGCAGAAAGGAAGAACATAATCTACGCCAACATGGAGGAAAGATCACTCCACCATGAGGCGCAGGCAGTCAGATGCGAAAAATTGATTTACTCCTTCAACGTGCCAGAACTGGAAAAGACCGGGCTGTACGTAATTTTTTCGGAAAATGTACGGAGGCCGAAAAAGGAGCCTTTAGCCGGACGAGATGGTGAGCGAAGGGTAAGAGAAGATGGGAAGAGGAGAAGGGAGGATAGGGTGGGTGCTCGGGGCGGCGGAAATGGACAATGGTGGGGCTATGGAGGTAGCGGCAAGGAGGTGGAGGGGCTGGTGGCGGCGGGCAACAGGGGTATGCTGCTGTGCGGCGCAACAGGGAAGAAGGGGAAGGGTGGCGGCTAGGGTTGATGGGAGGGAAGGAAGGATTAGGGTTAGGGAGGATCGGGAGGCTCTGATACCATCTAGAAGTTGCGGCTAATTGTCTTATTATTGAGTGATTAAAAAAGGAGTACATGGTTCTCTTTTATAAGACAAGAGAAAGCCACATGGTTTAGATATAACCCATGTGGGATAAAACAAGACATAAGAATAACAAAGAAAAGAGTAAAATAGACAGTAAAAACGTAGGAAAGTCTATATACTAATAGCAACAATAGCATCATAATAGTTGTTTAAAGGTTTATCCCACCAGTGTTTGACAGACCAGGTTATCCCAAATCTTAGACATGCATCACATTTTTTTTCTTGACTGAAGTGGCGGTAGGCGAGATCCCACAAGTCTGTAACGTTTTATGGAATTGTACTTCGAATAAGTGAGGGCTTTATATTAATTCACAACCAGTTCTTGACTTGGTTGTTCCCCGTCTCTCACTTAGGATTGCCCAACATGCTTTTTTGGGTCAATCAAAGCGCCTTTCCCTAATCTTCTCAATTAACTTCAACTTATACATGGACACAAGAATTTGTATCGATTGAATTTATCAAAGAATAAATAAATATCTCCATTTCATTTGATAATTGAGGTAGGAGCATTGTCGTTGTAGATGATGGTCTGAGGAGCCTTGCTGTTAGCCATGGCTAGAGAGCGAGTCATAGGGAAGAAGTGCGGTGAGAAAACGTAGAAGAGTGACATGTAAGATGCACATGAATAGGTAAACATGTGTCGGTAGGCACAACGTAGCCCTATCACATGGTAAGACTTATTGTGATATGGTTGGGAATGATTCCCTAACTTAGAAGTACTTCATGTACGTAGTGAAGATACCTGCCAAGATGGAGGGAAATATGGGACCTTGATGGCCTTATGAAGTGTGTAAGCATCACCATGAATGAAGTTGGCACATTTTCCAAAAGGGTATTATGGTTCCGTTTAATGTGGAGTACGAAGGCCTAAAGGTAGTTGGTGTTGGTAGGGGGTACTATCCCCTAGATGGATGGATCCAAAGGTAGTTGGTTGTCCTCTAAAGGATGGTCTCAACGTGGCTCCTCGCTGTGACTCTGTGAGTTTGCGGCCATCTTTGCTCCTTGAGGGAGGGGCTACGACGATGACGTCCCTTGGGGTGGCGCCGCCTCCTCCCATGGGCCGGCGACCTGTTGGCTTCCTCCTATGAGAGGTGGAGGGGGGGGGTTAATGTGGAACCCAATGATTAGAATCTAAACTAATTTGATATAGTTAATAAAAGGAAATATAATTTCATTTAAATATTTCAAAATTTCAATAATCAAGTTTCTCCTCTAACGATGTATACAAAGCCTATATATGTGTGTTTAAGACTGACTAATTAGACAAGTATCCAATGTGGGACTAAACCACAAATTTTACAAAACCAAACTGAAAAAAAATCAAATAGCACTTAAACACATGTAAACTAATAAAACATGGTATATGCTACTCAGATGACTATGTCAAAGGCTATCATCACCCTACATCAACTCTCCTCTTCGAAAGACTCGACTCCGACAAGTTAACACAACTATATGGGGCACGAAGAATTAGAGGAAGTCTCTAAATCATGTTGTGAATGAGACACATATCATCACACTAACAAATAAAGTAGTGGCACAAGAGATCAAGAAAGAACACCATTTGCGTATGTAAAGTAGCCATACTGATGTTTGGAGGTTGTCGAGGAAAAGCAAGCTCATTTGTCTGGAGGTTGTGGAGGAAGCCTAAGAAGAACGAGGTTAAGACAATCTTTACTTTCATACAATGCTATTCATTTTGATATCCTAAAATGTTTGGAAAAAGTCCTTAGATACACAATCTAAAGGGACGAGTCCCTGTCGGCGTTGAGTTGAAGATAGATCATGTACTAGTTGACAACTCTCTGAACTAGGACACCAAAACTAGGTATCTTATCTTCAAGTGTAGCCCATGTTTGTTTCTCCCCAAAGCATGAGTCTGAGTGATCATCGCCCAAATTATGCATAATGGAATCATATTAATTAATAGGTAGAACTTTTGTAATATAAGTGATCAGTGCAGTATCGGCCTTGTTGACAAGTAATTGATAATCCGAGTTGGCTAAAGGGGATTCATTGTCAACATTTGCATCCAATGGTTGAATTTCCCTATCAAAGCTGACCACAGTGGTATCCACATGAACTGTCACTGTATGCCCATCTTTATCGGTTGGTGTAGAGAGAATTACTTGTATTTCATTGTGATTTAAAATTTCAATCTCTAGGTAAAATTCTCACACATTTTTGTAGACACCCTTGTGTACGATGCAGGTCTTGTCCATCTCAATTGTTGCAAAAGAAAATTCCCCACCAGAAGAAATATATTCCAAACAAGGCTGCAACATATCAAGCTTTGGAGTTTTAATTGAAGCCACGTGCATCCGTAGCTTGGTATTCTTAGGCAGAGGAGATATTCCAGGGGAAGTAGTAGCAAAATGGTTGTGGTACGATATATTCCGTGCATAGGTACATGGTAGATACAAGGCTCCAGAACATCTTGGTCAGTGGTGGTAAACAATAAGGTAGATTCTGGAATATTCATATTGCAACTTGCAGTGAGAACAAGAAGTCCAGAACGTAAAAGGATTATACTGGTGCAGAGCAACATCCTCTTGAGTATTATGCATACACGATTCAGATGTGAGTACATGTTGAACATGAGAAAATGGTATGTGGTCTTGTATCTGACGGATGGGTAGTGGCCAGAGGGAGGGGGCATGCACGAGTTTAGTGTAGGGGAGGGAAAATGGAGGAAGTAGTGCGGAAGTTGGGGGGGGGGCAAGATGCAAGGGTGCTGGAGCAAGAGTAGGGCTGGTTAGGGGTCTGGTTGGAGATTAATTTGTAGGAGGACATGGAACAAGAGAAGGAAGGTTGTGGATGTGGTGTTGGGTTTATCAGGTGGAAGAGGAGCGACGTAAGGGTGTTTGATAAGACGAGGGCAGAAGTTGGATGGCGGGGTTTTGGGAAGGGGGTGCTCAGGTGTTAGGGGGAACAATGGAGATAGAGGGGAGGAGCGACGTGGGGTGCGACTCTTGGTGTACGGGATGAGAGGGGGCGAGGTACATGTTCGAAAGTGAAAGTACGGGCGTAGGGTACGGGTTGAGAGGGGGCAAAAAGAATGTCATAAAAGACGCCAATGCTTTAGAGAAGATGACTTGTGAGCCTAACGTCTGAACCATAACATGACCCTACCTAATAATCTAGGGTTAGGCCAAATAATGTGGAACCTAATGATTAAAATATAAAACAATTTGATATAGTTAATAAAAGAAAATATAATTTCATTCAAAGATTCTGTCATCTAACAAGGCTTACAAAACCTATATATAGTGTTTAAGACTGATTAATTAGAGATGTAGCCAATGTGGGACTAAACCACATGCTTCAGAAATATAGTTAATAAAAGAAAATATAATTTCATTCAAAGATTCTGTCATCTAACAAGGCTTACAAAACCTATATATAGTGTTTAAGACTAATTAGAGAGGTAGCCAATGTGGGACCAAACCACATGCTTCAAAACCAAACTGGAAAAATATCAAATAACACCTAAAACACATGAAAACTAATAAAAAATGATAAATGGACTCACATGACTATGCTAAAGGCTTTGATCGTCCTACATCAGGGGGCTGCGGTTGCTGCTCCCTTCCCTACGGGCGGCGATTGTCCTTGGGGGGCTGCAGTGCCCTTGACTGGAGTCGACGGGCGGCTGCTGGTTCTCCTCAGGGGCGCTGACACCCACATTAAAGCCCTGAGGCTGGGCTTTGGTATTTTCAATGTGCTTCGATACCATGTGATAGTTCCAGTTCTTTTAGCAACCAAAACAAGGATACTACAAGTTTTATATATAAAATAGGCTCGTGATAAGTTGCATGCGAGGAGTACCATAAGATAAACCGAACCATTAGTAATGGGCTTAAGTAAGAATATACCCATGAACTCTAATAGCAGTAATACTATTAGCAATATGTTAAGAGTCTTAAGACATTTTCGATATTTTTAAGGTATCAATGTCTATCTATATCTGTGACTTAGATAAGGACGTCCAGATATGTAGATGCTATATCCATACCCCATCTTAACTGTTGGAACCAAAGTACTCATGATTATATTCATAGTTGGCTAGATAGCAAGCAAACTCTCAGATCTCTAACAAATGGACGGTATAAAGCCTTGCCTGATATATGTTCCTTGAAAAAGCTGAAGTCCTAGCGCTTAAGTAACAGGTTATGATCACACTCTATAATGCTGTCACAGTGCAGTTCTCCAGGCTGAGATATGTATATTATCAATTAGGACATCAGCTTGGAAAATGCTTAACGAAAAAGGAATTGCAATGTACATTTGATAATAGAATGCTACTTATATTAGAGACAGACCATAAAGCATAAATCAGGATTTGATACCCTTGGTTGGATTGAAAGCTTCTTACCCCTCGTCTTTACGTATAAAACTACAAGAAAATCTAGGGAAACTAATTGTTGATGAATCTGTTCATGCTTCATATAGATCTTAGGAATAGGGCACTATCATATGTCCATGGCACCGCTCATCTGCATGTAGCGATAACCATGTAGAGACACAGACGTGCACATGCCCAGTCACACGTGATAACTACAGAAACAAACATGTGCACTTCCCCGCCTTCACTATTTCATATATAAACACCCTCACTCGTACAAGCATCTTTGGCATGGATATAGAACATGAATGAGTGCTCATATACAGATCTGCATATACACAAACTGATGCTAGGGAACAGAAAATCCGTTTCTGATAATCTGACATTGGTGCATTGATATCTTGAAGGTTTTTTTTTATGCCATTGTCACTCGAAGTTGTAGAATGCGACTTCCAACTAGGATAACTTTGATTTTCCGATGTTATAACTGTGGTTGGATGTGCTCATGATGGTGTTTTGCTAGCAAGTTCAATGTTATGCTGTTCAGTAGTCCGGAGTCTCAAGTAGGTTTCTTTTGCTGCTTTGTCGTAGTTAAGTGTCCACAAGAAATCGATCTCTTAAACACTGTAGTGACAGATATCTGAGAAGTATAATCATAAATGTATGAGATAGTGATACTTTTCTTTGCCTAGAGTGATAACATTTTTGCATCGACGCAGAATGACAAGTGATTTAATCTTTACACCAATGCAGAATGATAGAGTGATTAAATCTTTAAACTAACGTGGTGTGATCCATAGATAATGTTCAACTTGCTGTTATGTTCCTACAATCCTATCTCCCTGTTTTTAAAAAAAAAATTTCAATTTAGTGTTTTGAAGGTATTCTTAATGTAAAATTTTGAGGACGTATATCCTCTTTAACTTTCTGTCTGCAACTTCTGTGTGATAATAAACTATGTTGTTTCAGGCGTTAGAAATGGCACTGTTAGATCTTCCTGGACTCCTGTTTTTCTCTACATACACATTACTTGTGCTATTCTGGGCTGAAATTTACCATCAGGTTTAGTAATTTTATAAACCAGTACAAGCACTAAAGCCTATGGGACTAGGACTCTGGTATAATTATAATCTACACTTTTGATTTCAGGCAAGAAGTCTACCAAGTGAAAAGTTCAGGCCTGCTTATCTAATAATCAATGGAATTATTTACGTATTGCAGGTAATTTTTATTTTTATTCCATATTTTACATGAACCTTTTTGTATTAATTTGCGTTGTTAAAACTGTAGGGTATTGTTTGGATATACGTACAATTTGGCCCAAAAACTGTATCTGTGGAAATAGCCAAGCTCTTCTTCGCAGGTATAGCTGCTTATAAACTTAGTTGGGGTTGCACTCGTTATAGAGCTTTCAGTTTGTTAGAGGAAAGACTACTTTTTTGTCTATTTTGTTTTGTGTGCAGCTATATTTTCTTGCAAACGGCCAATGTTTTTGGAATTTCCGGTTTGTCGCTTAGTGTTTCACAGATGTCAAACTTTACAGTGGTATTCAGATCAGTCAGACTTATGCAGATATTTAAAGAGATCCATATATGTCATAGGATCTAATTTCACTATATGAAGCACGGATATCAATGCCAGGTATGCATACGGGTACCGGTATGGTGGTATGGTACAGGGATCATAGAATTAAATGTCCGATTTCAATGTCGTGTCCGATGGCCCAAAAACAATTTTTTTCGAAATTTCACACAAAATTTCGATATTTACGGCCCTAACGATTTCAACGACCAAATAAGCGAATTAAATCATGAAAATTTACTAGGATGATCTAAACACCAAGATCTACTCAAATGTGCAATAATATTTCATATTGGATATGTGGGGGGGGGGTCTCCCACATTTGTAAGTGAAGGAAGCTGAACAATTTCGACAGAATTTTGATGACAAAATGAAGGAATTTAGCTTTGAAATTCTGCAAACACAAAGTCTAGACATAAACACACTAGATTATATAATAAATTTATATGTTTAGAGGTTAGGGTGGGATCCATGTTTTGATGAGTGAGTGCACAAATGAACAGAAATGTCAAGTCTGCTGGGCAGTTAGACTGTTACAAACTTACAAATTTCAAGTTAAAACAACTAGACTTTAAAACTTACGGTTACAACTTACAAGTTACAACTTGCAAGCTTACAACTTACAACTTATAATATATAAAACAAATTAACAACTAACAAACTCACACATTATGATGTTCCATAAGTCTTGCGGAGTAGGAAACTAGGAGTCCAACAATCCTAGTTGAAGCTTGAGTGTCGTGGTGGTTGTTGTCCTCGTGGTGGTTGACCATACATATTCTCATTGATTCTATCAACATATGTTGCCCAACTCATATCATTCCTATATATTTGGTTATATGTCTGAATGTGTTCTTGGTAGATCTCATCAGACACAAACTGCATCATCCCATGTTTTGGGAAAAACTCCTCAAGTGCTTTTGCTTGATCGATATATGGTTGTGAACACTGAATTGAAAAACGGCCTGAGCGGCCGATTAAAACGGCCGATTAATCGACCCAGCACCCAGGCCATTTAAATTTTGCCAAAATCGCCGGTTAACCGTTTTTATAATTAATCGGCCGTTTTTCCGGTTTTTGCCCGCTTTTTGGCCCTTTTTGTCCTTTTTTTAAAATTTTTCTGTACACCTGTAATTTTATATAAACTATATGGTCCCAAGTATTATTGACTATAATATATTAAACTTATATACATTAAATATCCTATGATAAGCTTAGTTCTAATATAGAATGCATACTTTGTATGCAATTTGGGATAATAGGGTACTGCTGTAAAGTGCAATTTATACAAGTAAAATATATGTAACTATTATCTAATTTTAGAATGCATAATTTAGTTAAATGTACTGCTGTAATGTATGACTAATTGATGATATGCACATATAACAATAAGTTAGAAAGGTATCCAATAATTAGTCTATTGTTTAATGCTTAGCTATGTAAACATGTGATGCAAAAATTTGTCTGTATCATGTATGTAGGGTGTTTTATCCATGTTAAATCTATTGTTTATTATATTATGGCTATAATTATTGTCTTATAGCTATCTAATAAACTATTTGGGTGTTTTGTATTGATGGGTAGAGTGTTTAGAATCTTTAGATATATATAAAAGTTCCAAAGAGTATTAGTATTTATATACATATATATGTAATTTTGTATAAAATCCATTTTTTTTAAAATCGTTCGCTTAATCGACCGCTTACCACTTAACCAGTTACAAGGTGTTGTCCGCACGGTTACCGCTTAACATTTTTTAAAACATTGGTTGTGAAGCAACTGGAGCTGGAGGAGCAACAACTAATGGAGGAACATACAAAACATCACGGTATCCTTGCCAAGTTTACCCACCATCATTGGATTCCATATGAACATGTTGTTTAGTATAAGAATAACTTTGCAACTGTGGGTCATTGTATCCATATCCATACATATAACCTGGTTGTATACCTCCAGAAGAATAATAACTACCACCATAATTTCTATGACTCCCACCATAACTATAGCCATAATTATAGGGATCTTGTTGTGGTGGTTGTGCGACTGCGGGTTGTGTTTGTGCAGAAGGGTACCCAAATAAAGAATCAACAATAGAAGATGAATCCCTATCTGAAATGCTAATGCTCCCAACCGATTCAGCCAAACCAAAAATATAATCACTTTGGTATTGAGGAGGTGGAAGAATAGCTAGAGGTGGTGGTGGCGCTGTTGGACCTTCTGGTGTGCCAATATATTCTTTTGTACCTCTAGTTTTTCTTCTTTGGAATGTACTATCAGCAAATGGATTTTAAGTTTCAGTAGGTGCAACTTCAGCCCTAGGTTCAGAGAGATAAGGTCGATCATCATCATTCACAAATCCTGGCCACTCTTCATTATTATCATCAACTTCTTGGTCACCAACATCACCATCATCATCACCGTCATCATCATCAACACCGTCATCATCATTATCGTCATTATCATCATCATGATCATCATCAGATTTGGAAGAGTGGCTAGTAGTACGAGTTCCACCTTCTTCAACTGCTTGTTCAATATCCATCTCATCTTGAATGTGCTCTTCTTCTTCTTCTTCTTTAATTCTTTGTACAGGGATGCGGTCTCTTCTAGTTGTGTCTTGTTCTTCTCTAGTATTAGGCATAAATGTTGCCTCCACAGTGGGATCTGGCCTGCTATCATTGTCTGAAACTGGGGCACCACCAATCTCATTCATCAATTGCTGCAATGGTTCATCCCTAGGATCAACATTGTCATCACCACCACCAAAGGTAAAAACAGTATCAATTGGATCATGGATAACAGAAAGGCCCACTTCTCTAAATTCTGGCTCTCTAAGGTCTTTTGCCCTCAACCTCATGTTATAGTGAACATATACCAAGTCTTTAGATGTTGTGCACCAAGTCTGTTTCGTCTTTTGCTATGAATGAGGTTGAATGTGAACCAATTTCTTTTGCAACCACATGCAACAGCTGTCTGTGATAGAATTCTCACTGCAATGCGACGTAGCTCTTCACAACCTGTGCCATGCCATGACCACCACTCACATGGAACAACTTTTTCTCGATTAGCAATAGCACTTGGATGCGCAAAACATCCAATGCCTTCTCTGAACTGCCTCAACTGCAATTGCAAAGTAACATGACAAGGTCAAGGGTAATACAATTTGAATTTATTCTCAAAAAATAATAAATTCGAACTATATGTATTACCTGATCCATAATAATCACCCTCTCTTCAGATGCGGTGACAAGTTTCTCTACAACTTCTTTAATAGCTGCCATGAAGTCACCCTTGAACCCTAACTGGTATTTGTATTGGAATCTAGGGTTCAAGTAGTGGGCTACAAGACATACAAATGGCTATAGGTAAAATTGTATGTGTCAACTGTCAAGTATCAACTATTAAGAAATAGAAATGTTTATAATTATTGAATAAGTATCAGTTATGCTCACCGGCTTTGTGCATAGGGTGTAAAAGCATTTTCTCCCACAGCTTCCTTATAATTTACATGTATTGGGCATTTCCTCTTGGAACAATTTTCAGTATTGTCTCCTTCAACATTGTCATTGCTTCATACAAGTAGGGTATGGTTGGCGACTTATCTCCATCCACCAACCTGAGTACCTTCACTATTGGTTCCATGGTCTTAAGAATTTTAGTAACTCTCTCCCAAAAGCTCCTATTATTGACAAGGCCTTCTATCTTGGCCAATAGTGCTGACTTATTTTTCTTCATTGAACCCCATTCAACTCTAGCAAATAATTTTCTCAACCCATCCCTCTTTGACTTCAGGCTTTCAATGCCAAAAAATTAGAAGCAAAACGTGTGACTCCTAGCTGCACCAAGTCACCACTACAATACTCCTTCCTCCTCATAATAACTAAAAGAAATGAGCGATTGTATATGAAGCCTGTGATTGTCCTGGCTTCAATGATCAAATTCTTTACATGTGACAACCCACCTACATTTTAACAAACCAGAGCATGAAATCAAATAATGACACTATGAGACTATGAGAGTGAGAGTCATTTGGAATTGGAAATTGGAATACAAGGAGACAAACAAACATATATGACTCACCTATATCTTTCAGAATCAAATCAATGTAGTGAGCCACACAAGGAGTCCAATAGATTGGATACTTATCTATCAAAGACTTTCCAGCCTTCTTGAAATTGGATCCATTATCAGTTACAATTTGAACCACATTTTGCACACCAACTTCTTTGATATATCTGGTCATCAATTTAGATATGTTCTAGAAGTCCGAGCCTTACTGGAAGCATCTACAGATCCAAGGAAAATGGTGGATCCATTACAATAGGCAAGAAAGTTGATGATATGCTTTTTATTTTCAGATGTCCAACCATCAGCCATTAATGTCACACCATAATTTTCCCACCTACAACAAACATTACAAAAGTAGAGTTAGAAACTCAAAGTCGTTAAAGAGGCAACAATCAAGAGTGGACAATAAAGAAAGAATCTTAGTGCCTTAGTTACCTTTGTTTCTTATCATCAATCCATTTTTGGATCTCTACTTTTTGTTCAGGAAGGTATACATTCATAAGCTCATATGCAGTGGGGGCTTTAACACCCGGTCCAGCCTCCCCTGCAGTTCTCAAGAGGTGTTGTAGATATGGCTCAGTAGCCACATGTGCAGGGATCCCATGGGCAAAGAAGAATTTACCCACTGCTTTGCCAACCTTGGTCTTTGCACTAGAAAACATAGATTTCAGCTTCCGTTGTACTGGTTTTGGCCTTCTCATACCTGGCTCATCTATATCTACACCCAACCTCCCTCTTGTTGTGCTATGAGATCTGAACATGCTATCAATTGCCCCTTTCTTTCTTTTAACTTGGGCAGGCCCATCACTGTCATCTCTTAAGTCAACCACGGGGTTGGATGCTCTTCCTGATCGGGAAGCAGTCGCACGACCTGCACCACTGCCTCCACCATGCTAAAAAACAGATAGGCCAATGCCCCTCCTATATGCATCGTGTTCTTCTCTCTCCCATGCTTACTTTTTGGAATCTCTAAGCGCCCTACGATACAAGCGACATTATTGGGAGGTGATATAACCTTCAAGATAATCTACATCTGAGTCAGACTCGGCAGAAGAATCTCCTCTCCCATATACAAACAGGGTATCAACATAGAGTTGATCAAGTTCTTGTTGATGTCGACAAATGTTTTTCTTCTGACTCGTCATTTCCCGGAAGTCGTCCCTCACTCCTTGAGGGCATTTCTTGCACATTGCCATGATCCTGTTACCACCAACAATGTGGGATTTGAATCTTGTAATCCCCCCACCCCCTATCTTCTTGATACAATATTTGCAATTACTTGTTGCTTAGTACTAGGAATTTGATCACAATGAGCCCATGCAAAATCAGTGACCTTTCTACCACCTTCGTCACTTCTCCTTCCACCTTCACTATTACCAGCTGAAGAAGCCATCTACTGCGATTTTGAAAAATAAAAACATGAATAAACCATCACATCAAGTCAACACATGCACATAAATAAACCCTAAAGCCTAAAATTGCATGTTAGAAACTTAGAAGTTAAAAGTATAACTAAGTACTTCATCATTTTTATTTTAATTAGTTCATTATATATATATATATATATATAGAGTCAGGCTAGAATACACTCGAGTGTACGGATCGCACGAATACACTCAAGTGTGTTTGCATATTAAGACTATTTTTTTGCAAAATGTAAACCGTTGATCTTCACCGTCATACTATAACTAGGCTACATACAAATTTTAAACCCATTTGGATGAGTGTAAGTCACTCATCCAAGGGCAACAAAATCAACGTGCGAAACTAATTTGAAATGCATAATTTTTGCGGTCATCATAACATGAGCTATACATATCCAAATGTGCTCAAATTTTGTGTATGAGTTGTTCACAAGATGTTTAACAAGATCAATGGATTAGATTTTCAAAAAAAATATTGCATCATGAAAAACTACTTGAGTGTATTCCGCTCCGAATACACTCGAGTGTATTCTAGCCTGACTCTATATATATATATATATATATATAAATTTAAGGTCTGAAATTAATACTTAAATTGGTATAAAAATAAAAATTGAAGTTACAATATTGAAAACTCCAAAATTAGTTAACTTATATTGTATTAGTCTAGTATTATAATACATTTTAGGTTTTATTAGTGTAAAAATACAAAAAAAAAGAAAATAAAAGGTCTAAAATTAATATTTATATTGGTATAAAAATAAAAATTGAAGTTACAATATTGAAAAGTCCGAAATTAGTTAACATATATTGTATTGGTCTAGTATTATAATACATTTTAGGTTTTATAAGTGTAAAAATACAAAAAAAAGAAATTTAAGGTCTGAAATTAATATTTAATTTGGTATAAAAATAAAAAATGAAGACTGAAAAGTCTGAAATTAGATAACATATATTGTATTTGTCTAGTATTATAATATATTTCGGGTTATGTTAGTGTAAAAATACAAAAAAAAGAAATTTCATTAAAAAAGCCTTTTTAGCCATTTTTTGGTATAAATACAAAATATATTGATTGGATTTTCAAAATAAGTATACACATACGCATTTCACACTATTGTTTCTTAGATTTACAAGTTTCACTTGAAGATCTTGAGTATTTTCAGAGAAATGTCATTCCGAAATTTAGGATTTTCGGAGTATCTATACTACTATAAAAAGAGCGAGTTTAATGCTGCGCTCTCCTTGATTCACTCTCTTCTCTCCTTTTTTTAAGGAATTTTGCTCATACAAATATTTATTCCCACACTCTCCTATTAACTTTTATTATCTTTAATTCTGTATTTCTCTCTCCATCTCACAGAAACGGTTCCTTGATTCTCTCCTTTCAAACAACCAACACAAATATCTTTTCCCGTAGTGACCCTTTCACGGACGAGTCCTATCCCCGCACATTACCAACAAATTTTATATGTCACATGCATGTGCACGTGTGCGTTCACTAGTATATTAAGATAGGTATAAAAGAGAGTAGAGATAGGAGGAGTAGATGGGCTAAGGAGAGGTGTAACATACCTTAGAATCAAGTGGAGCAGCCTCCGGGAGCAAGAAATCTCAAGAAAATCGCCAAATAAGCAAAAGCGCAACTCACCCAGTCGGCGGAACACTGTTTTGTGAAACGGGTGTTGCGTCCCGCACTGATCTCGCGATTTCAAGGCCCTAATCCCAAACTGGGCTTTTTGCACAGAAAGACCCCATGTTTTACGAAATTTCAACGGCAACTGCGAAATTTTTCGCGAAATTGTGGACCAGTCCCTGCGTACATGCGTTTCGATGTCCGAGTGTAAAAAAACGAAATTTTGAGCGAAATTTCACAATTTTGATCGAAATTTTGTTCCATGACAGGGATACTACAATTTTTGAAAATATAGGATACATGTACATCGTGGATACAACGATTTTTTAATGTTTATTTTAAAATTTTAACAAAAAATACCAATTTATATTAACAAAAGATGAAGACAATCCAATTTCATTCTCAAATCACAATTATATCAGGGGGAGTCTAGAGTTGGGGAGTCCCATGGTTTCGCAATTTTGAGGGATCATGTGAGTGGGGTGCTATCTTGGCTGCTAGATGGGTTGACTGTGTCCGGGCTGTATTGACGTTCCTGCTAATAAAAAAACTGTATACGGCTTAAGAAATATCTGGTACGTATTTGAGAGTATCTAGGGAGTATCAATATCAAATATCTGTTCGGTACTCGTAGGACACCTATTTTGGAATATTGTTCTTGATAGTGGGAGACAAAAGGCTGGGGATGCAATGTTTACCTTTAAAGGAGATGAAAAGATATTGGATAGAAATCCGGAATAAACCACAATGGATTTAGTACCAAAACCCAAAACAAGAGGCACGTTAACCTGCAATACTAAACTGAAGCCTTCCATAAAATATGGAGGACATCGAGGACATCAACGTGCATAAAACTTGCACCTTAGCAAGGGAAAGCATCCACAAGTACGATGTAAAGGTGAATGAACTGGTTTGCAATAAAATAAAGAACAAGTAAAAAGCCATGATTGAACATGGAAATTTGTTTAAAAGAGAAATCCCAAAAAAGAAAGGAGGTAGAGACAAGAAAGAGAAGAAGGATGATGGTATTTAGCAAGGGGAATGGTGTCTGACCTCGAACTGATTTCAAGGGAGCAACTGTGACAGCCTTGCTGCTAGCTGCTACTTAGCAGAGAGGGTTGAGACATGAGCTGGTATCAGGTGCTAATTGAGCCAGACCACACCCAGATTTTTTTTTAGTTTTACCAGCTGGATACGGCTTAAGAGTATCTGGTATGTATCCTGGAGTGTTGGTATCCAATACGTCTCCAGTACGGGTATGACACCTGTCTTGGAGTATCCGTGCTTCATAGATTTTACCGAATCTCAATGTACTGTTTTTCCATTTCTTCTCCCTTAGCTGTTCCCTCTACTACGTGGCTTCTCTATCTATCTGCCGCTGCTTAACAAGTTCAGCTTCTCTGTTCTTCACCCCCCTTTCCCTTTAACGATTCTCTTCACCAGGCGGCTTCCAGTTCCAAGCTACTGTAATAACAGGGCAGCTGCCACCCTTTTCTTTCTTCCATCTCCCTTCTTCGGACTGCTGAGGGTAGCAGCGGCTGCTGCTATGAATATGGTCGTCGTGGCTGATGGCTTCTGTAACAATGTTGGGTGTGGAGGTGAGTGTGGGTCGTGGGAATGAGGGAGTTACTGGCAGCTGGTGGTTCGGCAGTGGCTGCCACGTGGAGGAAGCTGTTGAGAGAAGGGAGGAAAGGCTGTTATAGAGATTTAATTGAACTGGATACTACTTATTTAAAGTACACGTTTGTTTGTGGCTTAAAAGTCTTGATGGATTTGAGTACATCGGTAACTTTGTGTTTGCAATTTGTATATTATGTTTCTTTATTTAATAGCGATGAGGAGATTTAATTTCGTGCCTTAAGATTCTAGCTTATCCTAAACCCTAAATGCTAGTTTCCAGTATATGACGAGAAAGTTGACATTAAATTTATTTCATAGACAGTTTTCCATGTATATGTGAAAACTCTACTATACAAATTACTTGATCCTGAAACTTATTCAGGAATGTAATTGTAAAACATTTTGATTTTGCAGCTGTGTCACTGTTTGCTGCTCTTGGATTCCTTATATATGGTGGGAGGTATTGCTCTTTCTGTACATTTATTTCCAACTGTTTATGAAGTTCCCTTTTCTGATGTTGTAATTTGCTTTAAAGGTTATTCATCATGCTGAGGCATTTTCCCATTGACTCTAAAGGACGGCAAAAGAAGATGAACGAGGTTTGCATTGACTAGATTATATTGCTGAACTCATTTTCTTTTTATGGTAAACTCTGTTCACATCACATTAAATTTTTATTTGTTCTAGGATTTGAGCGGTGGTATTGATTTCATTGTTGTTGAAAGTATTTAGGAGTGTATAGATGTATTAGTATTAACTAAGTAAACCCCACTCCTATATATAGGGGAAGGAGGACTCTATTATATACTCGAATTCATACCCTAATGGGCCAACACATTTCGGCTAATATCTAAACCCAATATTTAATTAACTCTCGACACTCATACATACTTAAAACAAAGAAGAAAAAGTTAAACCAAACAGTGCTCCAAAAATTGCGTATGCTTATGCAGTTTGGCCCTTTGGCCGCACCAAATATTCTTAAGCGGCCCAATATGCGGCCAGTGGGCACATATGCGGCCTTGTGCGGGCCATATGTGACCGCCTTTTAAATTTAGGCTTTAGATACTTATTTTTAAAAAATAAAATATGTTTTATTTTATCGTATAACACAGACTTTACATGTGTATATGTATGTATATCTATAAAAATATAAATTTCATCTCTCTCTCTCTTACTTTATATATATGTATGTGTATATATACATGTATATCGATACATATATTAATACATTTTGATATACATACATATAATACACACTTACATCTTCAAATACATCCCCCTCGCTTCCTGTTTCCGCCACACCAACCCTCGTTCACTACTGAGAACTATTATGGGGGACGGGGAAGAAAGCGTGGAATTTTGTTCTAGTCTTTTATGTATATGCATTTTGATACATATTTACATGCATATATGATGTACATCAACATCTACATAGATACATGCCCGCGTAACATATATGCAAATATATGTACATATTTGCATGTAATACATACATTCCCAATATGCTAGATATATGCATACATTTATAAACATCTCAGTATGTCATACATCTATATTAATATGGAAACTTTTAAATATACTCAATTAGACTATTAAAATGTACTATATATATGCTTTATATATACTTTTTCTGCTATAGATAAACAATTGATTTGGAAAATTCTAAACCACAATCCTGCATATACTGCTGCATACACTCTATTCGGTACCCTCTTTGTCCATACACAAGTAGGTTGTCATTTCCCCTCTTATGTGGTAATCAAGAATCCCCATAAGTAAAAAAAAAAAAGAGAATCCCCTTACGCAAATTAAACCATAGCTGATAGCAAGTACAAGAACATGTAAAGGTGAGGTTTCAATCAAGTTGGAGTAAAATCTGGAATAGCACGACAGCATCAACATCTAGGAGTGACATGATCTCTGTCACTAATGGTGTCATGTAATCTAGAGAGTTTGCAATATTACCAACGCACCAGATTGCACAAAAAAGGTAGTGGTAGTAGATACGACAGTCGGCAACAAATCATTGCACAAACTATCTAATAAATACGAACAACTCCACAATGCTAGACAAACATCTTGGAGACTATTTTAACGGTAGTGGTGCCTATAGAAGATAGGTCCTAAAAGATTTTTTCCGTCCTCTTTACTTTTATCTCATCTCCTTCACCTATTCTTCTCCTTGCCCCAACTACAAAACAAAATTAGGATAGTAATTGGGTGAATAATTACATTCCTCAAAGACAAGGAGGGTGGAAGGGAAGGGTCCAACGTAGAAGACAGATATAGCAAAAAAAGGAGTGGAAAAGGGGCACTAATGAAAAATCTACCACGTAAAAATAATATAGAGAAATGTGGCAACAATATATAGATATGCAAGGAGATTGGTTTCGTGGCCCACTTAATGATAATGGAGTCACTCATAACTAAAGATGGAAGGCTCCCTAGCTTTGTCTTTTATTAAAGAGGCAAACAACCTAAGTAAGCATGATTTGTAGGATGTGCAATTTGGCCTATATCCAGTTAGACCGAAATGGACTTGCAAAAATGTAGCGGAAGGAAGGGTAACACTCGGAGCATGTTAGCTAGCTATGGATAGAGAATATAATATTGTGTTTTTACTTTAATCTCTTTGTCTAGTATTACAGTAATATTTTAGCTAACATAAAGGAACAAATATTGTTGTAAGCCACTTGAGGAAAAAAGTTACAACAAGTAAAAGATCAATAGGATGAAGGTCACTTGTGCACACACTAATTGTATCTTGTGTCCTTAGATTGGTAAATGAGGTCCAATCTATTCTTCCCTTCCAACACACTACAACAACCCCAACCAAGGGCCGTAGTAGTAGTCATTGCACAACGTAATAATAATAGCTTTTGGAGTCGAGCAACGGATCTGGTGAGTAGGGATGCAACTGTATGCTAAAACAGACGCCACAAGTTGCCACTGTAGGAGATGGTACTTGCAGGTAGGGCTCTAGGAGGCATATGGAGTGGCGACATGCATGGTTTTTGAAAAGCAACATGTATTGTACAGGTTGAGTGGGTACTGAATAGACTAACTACAATATATGATAATATATGCAATTTGTGCTTTTGTATCTTAATCATTTTTTGTATACAATTCATCATCATCATCATCATCTAAGCCTCAGTTCCAACTATGTTGGGATTGGCTAGTTTTTGTATACATTATATATAATAATATATATGTTTATGTATTTGTATATTTAATCTTTGTAGTTATAAAATTTGACTCTTCAACAAATTTTAATGTGAGATTAATCTAATCCAAAAAAGTGAAATTACAAGTGAACTCCATTTAGAATGTATCCAAGCATGAACTAAGCATAAACTCAAATACAGTAAACAAGAAATGCTTAGCATAGTCATAGAAATTAACCGTAACATACCGAAGAGCATAATCTCGTCCTAATACTATAATGTATGCAATTATAGTCTACAACAAGTATGATGAATAAAGAACACAACTAAGAAGTATAATTGCTATTTAAATGTCCAGGCAGTGATTAATGTAAAACAGAGATTTGGAAGAAAAAGAGTAATGTAAGGAAATAAAGAAGAATAAGAAGAGGAATTTTGCAAATAGTAGGAAGAGAAGGAGAAGATTGACAATGCATTATTGCTGACTGTTGAGAGGAAGAAGAGGACGGAGGGGAAATAAAAGGAGAAGAGGAATTAGATTTAGAGAAAACTACTAATTTGGTTATAATAAGAATTAAAGAAGAAGAGGTATCAAAGAAGAACTGGAATTTTTTCTATCCATACACGATTAAAAGAAATCCGCATACAGTAGAAAGAAGAGGAAATACGAAGAAGAGAATGAGATGAAGAGTAATTAAGCTGTTGTAAAAATGAAAAAAAGAACAAGGGCATAATGGTCTTTTTTTCAAAAAATAAAAAATGTGCATTGCAACAAGTAACTGAAAGGAAAAGAAGGGAATATTGGAAGCGGACCTGAAATGCTGCTTCTATAGAGAAGCTGTCTTGAATAGTAAGGAAAGACCAAAGATAGGGCTGTAGTAGTGTGGCTGGAAGAGTAGACTCCGTCGGATAGTTCACATGTTGCTGAGTAGAGAGACACTAATGTGTTTGCTAGAGGTCAGACAACAAGGATGTTTGTTGCGGGTTGAACCCTAGCAAAATTGAATACTACTAATGTGTCTGCAGGAGGTTAAACAACAAGGATGTTGGAGTATTTGGGGGGCGAGTCATAGTCAAGGGGTTAAGTGATTTTTCCTTGTTTCAACAGGCAGGTTCTTGAGCCATGCAAAGATCATTAAGCGGCCTCTTAAGCAGTCACATGAGCAATTAGGGTCCGCACAGTGGTCTAATTTGCCATATACGACGCGATCCATTGGCCAAACCATATATAACTGCTTATACAACCATGCCGACCAACATTAAAACACTGGCATCAGAACATGGTAGAATGGGCCGTAGTACAAGCGGCGGTTGTATAGACAACAAGAAGGGCTTACAGCTAGGAGGAATTATAGGAGAATGTAGATGCCCATCCAAATGACAACAATAGTGAGGTTGACGACAAGCAGGGCCACACAGAAAAGCATAGTAGGCAACACTAGTAAGGTCAATGTGAGAACGTCGACAAAAGATGATGGAAGATTTGAGAAACATTAAAAGTGCCTAAAAGATGCCTAGTGAGCAACCAATCAAGGGGGTAAACTTGCTTGTGGGAGGGGACTTTATCCTTTTACTTTTTCCCCTTGGCGTTTAGTGTTTGGTAGTCTAAACAATAGCTCTGATACCATGTTAGGATGTAATTAGAAGGTAATTAATTCATCACACTAGGAGAGCCCGAGTAGCCGCAATATACATTGGAAAAGGGGGAAAATTATGGACTAAGCTTAAATGCTAATGCTACTTTGCTCGATATACAAATCACACCGAGTGGCTAATTGATTCTGGATAGCTGCCATGGTAGTACTTGATTAATATCACGACAAATTACAAGTAGAATCACATATTTCTCTCTCTCGTTTGCTTTGAGCCTTTTACAGATTGAGGAATGAGACTTATGATTAATTTTATAGCAGGTTTTTTTTGTGTTTCATGATTGGCTATGTTTTTTTCTTTTTGGTAATAGACTTATAATAATGTATATTAAGAGAGAGTCTTGATCTAGATACTCTTAGGAATAAAGTAAAGAAGTAGATTTGAATATGTTGCCCTTTGATTTTTTTTTGGATGAAACTAATTTTTAAATAAGTTGTGAGGTGTAAATAATAATAATAATAATAATAATAATAATAATAATAATCATTATCTAAGCCTCAATCCCAACCATGTTGGGGTCGACTACATGGATCCTTCTTTTCCAATTAGCTCTGTTATGTGCCATACTCTGATCAAGATGTAAAGATTTAAAATATCTCTTTATAAGCTCTTCCAAGTTGACTTAGGCCTACCTCTTCTTTTCATTGTGCTTGACTCAATAACCTTGCTTCGAATAGGTGCATTTGTCGGTCTGCATTGCACATGTTCATACCATCTTAACGACCTTCACGCAACTTGTCCTTGATGCTCACCACCCCCACTTTGCACCCGGTATAGTTGTTCCTCAAACAATCTTTTCTTATCTTTCCACACATCCATTTGAACATACGCATTCCCGCCACATTCATCTTGTTGAGGCCTTGTTTCTTCACTGCCCAACATTCACCCCCATTTAGCATGGCAGGCCGTACAGCTGTTCTATAAAACTTGCTTTTTAATCTGAGCGGGTCTTTTGGTCACATACTACTTTAGTTGCCACTCCTCCACTTCAACCATCCTACTGTGATCCTGTGACAAACATCATCTTGAAACTCACCCTCTTTTTCAATAATAGAACTCAAGTAAGGAAATTTATCACATACTGGTACATCCATTCCATCCAACTTGACTCACCATTCACAATTCTAGATTGACTAAAGTTACAATGCATATATATTCAATTTTGCTTATACTGATCATAAATCTGTTAGATTCCAATGCATTTCTCCATAGTTCAACTTTATCATTCAATATTTCTTTTCTTTCATCAATCAAATCAATATCATCAACAAATAACATGCACTAAGGGATATTATCCTGAACATGCTTTGTCAACTCATCCATAATAAGAACAAATAGATGTGGGCTGAGTTCGATCCTTGATGTGCCCCAACAGTGATAGGAAATGTTTGTGTCTCTCCCCCCCATGAGTCTTTAACACTTGCAGTTGAGTCATCATACATGTCTTTAAACATGTCAATGTATTGAATAGACACACCCTTTTGATGTAAAACCCTCCATAAAACTTCCCAGGGTATTTGGTCATAGGCCTTTTCCAGATCAATAAACACCATATGAATATCTCTTTTGTTTTCTCTGTACTTCTCCATAAGCCTCCTTATCAGAAAAATAACATCTGTTGTTGATCTTCCGGTCATAAAACCAAACTGGTTTTCTGATATTTGTGTTATTGATCTTAACCTTTGCTCACTAATCCTCTCCCAAAGCTTCATAGCCTGACTCATCAGCTTGATACCTTTGTAGTTTGTGCAGCTCTTGACATCTCCTTTGTTCTTGTAGATTGGGACTATAATACTATTTCAACATTCATCTGACATCTTTTTCTTCATAATCTTGTTAAAGAAATTTGTTAACCACGTAGTTCCTTCATCCCCCATACTCTTCCATACATCAATGGGAATACCGTCTGGACCGCATGCCTTATTCATTTTCACCTTTTTCAAAGCATTCTTGACCTCAAATAGAAACTCGTCGTGTGCAAGTGATATTTCTTTACTCGTAGAGGTGTAAATAAGAATAAATGGTAGAAAATGGTTAAGGCTCCAATTTGTCGAGATCCCCTTACTCCCGCTTTTCTCCTCAAACAACAATAACAGACTCTCACACGCAAGAACTGATATCTATGTTGGTATACTTGCAGATACCATTGCAATTTGGCTGTATGTTCCGAAATACGACACAATTGGCAGTATACCTATCGATATACCGAATTTGCAATCCTATCAACACACACAATTTTGTACCAATGCATTGGAATTTTGATTTTGAGCAAAATTTTGCAAATTTTATTGAAATTTCATTCCTTGCACCATGGATAGACACTCATTAGAAAAACCTTGTGACTTAGTAAAATAAAATTGCGGGACTACTGCTATAGCTTAAAGTAGTTTTGCAAAATTAGGTGATACTAACTACTAAACTTTTCGCTTCAATAACAAGGTATCAATTTATTGCAAGTAAACCCATCTTCCATGAAAAACTAAGCATGCAAAAGTTGCCCTCATTTTGTGACAAAGTATTTATGATTCAATTGACTAGTATTCCTTTCGTTGTTCTATTTATAAAGTCTAGGCAAGAAGCAATTTCATGCACTAGTTGACAAGATCGACATGATTGACATCTATGTTCCTGTGAAAGAATATTGTATTGAATTGATTCGATTAGATAAATAAAAGAGGTACAATCCTGTCCTATAGATAGGAGCAAGGGAGAAACCCTGAGACTTGTATCCCAAGTAATCTAAGTCCCAAGTAATTTAAACGGGCTGAGACACTAAAGACCCACTAACTAATTAACCTATTAACTAAATATGCTAATATATACTCTTTAACAGTTCCAACTTGAGCAAGAGCATGTAAACTTATATTTCTTACATAGTGTATATCCTAAAATATTTTGTTCATTTTCTACGTTATATACTACTTGACTGCTCTGTTTAGTAAATACTAAATAGCAGTATTATCTTGTTTGTGTTTGGAATACAGAAAACCCTATATCCTTTTTCATAAGATAAATTATGATGATCAGTTTTGGTATAGTCAATGCACCTTAGGCGGCCACTTAGGTCACCTAAGGGGCTGGGCGTCCAGTTTGAAGCGAACTGCTCAGAGCCTAGGACATCTAGGCGAGCTCCCTGATCACAGCGAAAGCTGAAACTCCAACCTCAAACAACAAACCAAACTCAAGGACTACTAAATTGAAATCTACTATTTGGAGAAAACACACCCATAGAAAGAACGGAAAGACAAGATCAAAAGATATACTATAAAGCTCATGATCAAATACCATATCAATGAGCATGACGTTCTAGGAAACCATACCGTGTTATAATTTCTTTTAAGAGGGCAAGAAAACGCATAATGACCAAATATATCGCAAGCAAAACGTTTAACATGGTCAGTAGAAGAACTGCTAGCATTCAGTTTTACAAAGCTAGGTCCATTCTTCTTCCTATCATGATTATCATTTCTAGGAACTTAACCAAGACCACTACTACCAACATGACCATTGTGAGATTGCAAGATACTGTTCAACATATTCTATTTGAGAATCTATCTATATAACTCTTTTAAGTTTTTCATTTTCCTTATTAAGTATCAACGTGTCTTTAGTAGTAGAAATTATGCATTTTTTTATTACTAGCAAGGTTATCTTCACGGATAGAGAATATATCAATCAAATCAACATTTTCTTGAGAAACAATATCATAACTTATTAGTCATTATGAGAGTATCAAATAGGTTGTTTCTTAATATCACTTAACTTTTCATGAAGAGTAGAAATTTGAGTTTGCAAAATGTATTACCAGAAGTATTCTTTTCTTTTCACTAGTGTGATGATCACTAAGCTCAATAAGTTCATCATTTAAGGATCAATCAACAATGATAGGCAGTTTCTTTTTACTTTTCTTATAAATTTTAGCCTTTTCTGGAGTATATTCATCAACATGATGGCAAGCTTCTTCATCATCATATAATAGCGAATTTGAAGATGAACCCCAAGAAGCATGATAAGCCTTCTTCTAGTCTTTGAATTTCTTCATCTTCTTCTTCCTCTTGGGTTCCAGACATTCCAGACATTCATGATCCTACCAATGACCCCTT
The DNA here is from genome assembly GCA_963693085.1 of Alisma plantago-aquatica. Classification (NCBI taxonomy): domain Eukaryota; kingdom Viridiplantae; phylum Streptophyta; class Magnoliopsida; order Alismatales; family Alismataceae; genus Alisma; species Alisma plantago-aquatica. The sequence continues at coordinate 508,779,630 of OY856411.1, read as the reverse complement.
CTCCCTGTAAGCATGACATCTATTAGAAGACCAAAATATTTGTTAGAAGATTGATTCTTGTTTTTTAACCTTTTGAATGCTTATTTTCCTCACAACTAGGTTCTCCACTTGATGAAGAGGATGATGACTTTTATGCTCTTGTTTTAAGGCCAAGCTCTTTTTCTATATCTCTACAAGTATCTCCGATCTTGGAGTATTACTTTATAAGTCTCTAGGTTACCTATAAGTTCTTCAAGCTACAAAATAGAAAGATCATGATTCTTCAATGGCTGTAGCTTTCTTTTCATACTTAAGAATTTAGAGAATGCTATATTCTAGTGATTAACACCTTATTCTCAGTATTCTTTGCAAGAGAGTTAAGTCATTAATTATCAAAGGTAAATCTAGTGTACATTTCAGAAATAGTTTCAACATTTTTTCATGTGAAATAACTCTGGTATATCAGAAAGCTTAATAATCTTGAAATCCTTAAGTTGCTTAGTTATTTCACGAGTTATAGATAGTTTCTTCCAAATTTCATATTTAGTTTCACAAGAGAAATCTATACTAAAATTTCATAGGAGAGAGAACTAAATATAAAATCTAACAATCTTATAATTTAAACTGGCTCTTCTAACCACATGGCATAGTTCAAGCTCTATGTTTGGAGAGAGACATGGTTGGATGATCATCTTCTAAAGCTAAAAGCTGATTCCTTCAAAAACGAACCACATACATATTTTCCAATAAGTGTAGTTGGAGGCATCAAAGGGAATTGAGCAGTAGATATTTACTCCTTCAAGATTGAGTTAACCAAGAAGGTTCTCCCACATTTTTTAAGTCTCGTTGGAGCTCCTTAAAGACCTACTTTGATATCAATTGAAATCTCTAGAACGGGGATATAGCTAATATATTTTATGCATTTTCAAAAACAAGAAGGTTGTTTGCAACTTGCTTAAGGAAAGATGTGCAACAAAAATATGATAAGCAACCAATTGACAAAGTGCAACCATAAAATACACAGAGATGTACAACGATATTGTTGTAAAGTAAAAAACATTTATGTAGACTCAAATAGACTCAAATGTTTAATCAACTAAATTAAGTAGACTATCTAATAGGTACGCTGTATTTCACTACCTTGTAGTTGCCTACCATGGTTTCTTAACTTGTAATTATTTTTAACTTTTTCTATACCGATACAAATTAATATTTATTTATCTATTTTATCAATCAAAAGTTCAAAACCAATCTCTTTTTTAACTCAAGGAAAACTAACATCTTATTCTCGCAAGAAGTAGCTCTAAATCTCTTCGGATGCAACCTTCTCTCTAGAATTAGCTCCAAAGTTTTAAACCGTAACTACAGAACAAGAAGGAAGAAAGGAAAGTACACAATTTCTTACTATGATTTCAATTTAAGCACTATGAACATGTGATGAGCTACTCTACATGGGTTTAGGTAAGGTTAGATGAGCTGGAGTGTAGGACCCTTAAGCTGGACTAGGTTTAAGTTACATGTTATATATATATATAAGAAATGCAAAAAAAAGACAATCTCATTTCCTTTAAGATTCACTCAAAAAGCAATTGGCAATTTTATAACTACAACATTCAAAGATAGTTTTCAGCTATTCGTAGAAGACTTTCTTGTTGTCCAATACAAGTTAAAAAAAGACATATTAAACATCCATATTATGTGTATAATGCCAACCATGTAATATGACTACTAAGCACTTATGATAGACGGTATCGTGAGGCTTCATCCTAGTCTCGTACATGGCCTCAAGATCTATCACATGGAAGTTTAATGAGAATCTATTGAGTATACTATTTTTGCACAAAAATGAATGTTTAGATTACGTTTGATACAATATTAGAACAATTTATTTAGATAATAACAGTAAAGAAATTAGCCGACTTCAACATAGTTGGGACTGAGGCTTAGATGATGATGATGAGTAACAGTTAAGAAATCTTCACAATTGAGCATTCAGGAAAGTGAGGTATAGAGAAACATCAGAAAAACAAGGTTGGTATTTGCGATTAAGAATTGAGATATGAGGCTGTACTTAACAACACGTATAAGAACAAACATGGATTAAAAGCTGATCATTTACCTTTGATGTGGTTGATTAATGGGGCACATATAGATGAAGGCCCAAGCCCAAGAGTAGATGCAAGGGCTGAGGGAATGCAAAAGTTCAGAGAGTGGAAATAAAGGTATGCAACTTAGTTTTTTTTGCGTGGGCTTTATATGGACTGGGAAGTGTTTAACAAGTGTGCAATGCATGTCCAAGAAGCGTCCACCTATAAAAAAGTGTCAGTTACAATTGAAGAAGTATCCGATGCATATATAGGTGTGTCCAGGGAGTACGAGTGTCCAATATGGGTACATCACCTATTTTGAAGTGTATGTACTTCCTAGGTTGGGAGTGTTTAGGACGAGCTTAGTGCCAAAGTAGTTGTAGGATAGTGGGTGTGAAATAACAACTAACTACACACTAACTAAAAGTGTATGACCGTTCATCACTTGTTTTTACATGATATCTATCAAGTTGTACAATTGTACCTCTCATCATCATCATCTAAGCCTCACTCCCAACTATGTTGGGGTCGGCTACATGGATCCTTCGTTTCCATTCAGGTCTATCATGGGCCATATTCTGGTTGAGATGTAGAGATTCAAAATCTCTCTTTATAAGCTCATCCCATGTTAATTTAGGCCTTCCTCTTCTTCTATTTATTGTGCTTGACTCAATAGCATTGCTTCGTATAGGCGCATTAGTCGGTCTGCGTTGCACATGTCCGTACCATTTGAGTCGGCCCTCACACAACTTGTCCTCAATGCTCGCCACCCCCACTTTATTGTTGGCCTTCCTCTTCTTCTATTTATTGAATAATTGTACCTCTACAAGTTATAATTCTAGGTACAACTTGATTACATACACAAATTGTTTCATCGGATCTTGTCTAAGTTCCTCGATCACCTGAAACCTCAATGGTCGCTACACATAATAATAGCACAAATGGGAAATATTTGCATCATTTGGATTGAGTGTAGCATATCAAGAAAGCCAACAATATAATACTAGTAATTGGAGTATCATGGGGAAACAAATATGTTCTGGCATGCTTGTTTATTCCCTCGTAGTTTTTGCATATTCTTCATCAGTTGCAGTCTAATCTTTGCAATAGCTCCCTAGTGGAACACGTGTAGGCCTTGTATTAAAAGTAGCTACATCTACATAAGTGTCTGACTGCAACATGTCTACAACAAGCATCACTAATTGTAATCATAGGAACATAAAAATATACATGGCATAGATTTTGGTTGATGCCAATGAGACTATCATGGTTAAGCGAGCAAAAGTAAATTATATTAACATTTGTATTTTATAAATTAAAGAATTAATCATCTTGTTTTACTTTGCTCTTTTTAATTGCCAATTGATTTTGTCAAGTCTTATATCAACATAGATGATAATGATACTAATCAACAAAATTTTCTTTGGCAGGTGGGATTTGTGACCACAATATGTTGTACATGCTTTTTGATTAGATGTTTTGTGGTAAGCGCTTCCTCTCTGGCTCAATTGACTATTTTATGTAAGGCAATGGCATGCATTAACATAGTAGATTAGTAACTTATATATGTTTAGCATGTTTCCAACTTTGCAACAAAAGTAATTTTTTCTAACGAAAAGATATCTTTGTTATCTAGTATCCTCTTGCACATATGACTTGCATGATCCACATGTTCTCCTTTAACATTGGATATATAGCTCTTCAAAAAATTTCTTTAACTTAATAAAAAAATCTAAGTAGATAAATCTGCCATCATATTAATGAACACTTGTAAGAAATTCTAACTAATGCACATGAAAGAGCCAAAAATGAGAATGGTTCTTCTAGCTTTGTGTTTGGATTCATCTTTTGATGTTATAATAATCTTTATGGGGATCGTCTGACAAAGGTCTAGAGTTGAGCATATAAATGTAGGACTAAACCCATTTTCTTTTCTTCGTTGAGGGTCAGAATAGGTGATAGTAGGGTCTATGTAGTAGGAAACAAACTACAACTGGACCAATTCCTATATTTTTGAGAGTTAAAAGTTATTAGGTCAACAAATAAGATGAGAATTAAAATTTATTAGGTCAACGAATAAGATGCTTGAACATTTAGACTACATCTTCATTTCGTTGTAGTGGAACATGTCCATATAGTAACAATTTTATCTTCCAACTTTTTGAATCCTTTGTGAAGGTTCATGGCAAGTACCATTCATGTTATGACTAATTTCATGGTGTCTTCTTTGAAGACATGCACGTAATAGCAGTTGAAAACATTGCCAATTTTGAATTATTCCATGTTTGCTCGTGAGTTTTTGTGTCACATGTTATACCCGGATTTAGCAAGAAACCTGGAAAATTCTTGAATTATGCTATTTGTTTTCTAATTCCTAAATTATTTGTGTTTGAGAGAGTGAACATGTATGATTTATGATAATTGGAACAGAGAATTTGTATCCAAATCATGTGACTGTATACATAGTCACAAATTCGGTATTCGAGATACGTTCGGTTGAGTTGAAAAATTCGGAATTCGGCAATAATGCGGTAAATTTGTATAAAAATCGGTCAATGTACGGTAAAAGTACAGTCAACTATTCGGGAAAAAGTTGGGGAAAAAATCGGAGGATATATACATGTATTGCTTACATATATATGTATATATGTGTTATGCACATATAAATATACATATATATTGCACACATATATCTATAACTATTACTTACATATACATACATATATTACATACATACACACATATATGCATGTACATATACACACATATATGCACTCTAAAGTCTCAAACTAAGTTGGAGTCTTAATCAGTATAATATGGGAAAAGAACGTATAGAACGCGAAAAAAAATTAAACATGATTAGTTTGTGAATAATACGGGAATAAAACGTAATAATCGGGAATTGAGATTTATTTGGAAGTTTCACATGTCTAGGGAAAAAAATGCATTTTAAACGCGACTTTTTCAAAAAGTCGGGAGTATATTGTGACTATGACCGTATATAATTACATAAAATTTGGGTATCATTTATGTGTATATATATGTATATATATGTGTGTGTGTGCCTATATATATGTATGTATGCATGCATGCGTAATTTCTATGTACCATATATTGTATTGTCCAATTTTTTTTAAAGAACATTCAACCAATTTTTTATGAAATTTATCCAAATTCATTTGTGAAGTCTTGGCATAATTCTTGAATGTTGATAACTCGATTTTTTTTTACTCTCTCAAATGAATTCTGTATACGTAACTATGAACATAACTGAATAAAATAGACATGAGAATGACAGAAGAGAGAATTTTGTTCCCGATTGGACTCGAAAATGTCATTTGAGCCATTGAAGGTTCTCGTGTGCAATGGTAGGAACAAAAGGCATTACCAAAGTTCATAATGTTTTTGAACCTGGAAGCAACAATTAGTACATACCCACCCTTATCAATAATGGGTGATATCTCATTCTCAAATCAATTATAAGCACTGGAGAAAAATGGAGATGCTCAACAAAGATTGTGAACATTTGGCAAGGGCTATCCAATGCTCAAGTCAATTAATAATGGTCTTAGTGATCTATCTTTCTTTTTGAAAAATAGTATTAGCGCGCTCAAGGTGATATTCTAGGGAATATTAAACATGCCAGTAGTTTCTTAAAGTTGATTCTTTGTATAAGAGCCATTTTGTAATGAGACTTATAGATAAAAGATGTTCTTGTAGCAATTTCAATAATAAAATTTGTACCTCATGAAGAGATCTCCAAGACACTTAACTCCACAACTTTTTATAGGTTCTTTCTCTTCATCAGTGAGGAATCGGTCTTCACACACACTAAGAAACAATACAACCCTTTTCAACCAACAACTACCTCTTAAAGTAGAAACGGAACTTGACCTTCTTCTCTCTCTCCCTGAATGGCCAACTTTCGCTTGTCCTTTAAGTATAGTAAGTGAATATCATGCACTCTAAGCTTATCATATCTGTGAATGATGGTATAAAAATGTGTCCTCTTGCAAACCACCAAATCAGTTAATATGCTCTTTCCCTTTAACTACAGAATGCCCCCTATAATATTGTGAAGCAATAAGGTCCTATCTCAGATAGACACAATAAGGACTTCCAATTTCTTGAAAGAAACAAACAATAGTTGCTTAAGATTTAAGTATAAGAAAGCAACAACACTTGAATGAAAAGGCCAATTTCTGGATAGTCTCTAACTAACTAAAATACTTCTATATGTTACTTCCTAATAATTAGAGATCTCCTGAACATCAATACTGTAGACCCTTGTCTTCTTTGAAGGTCCTTTGCATTGATTGGGGAATTCCTTATCAAAGGGCAGTCCTGGGTGAAATGATCTTGTAGCCGCAATATAGACATTCTCCGGTAGTGATGTGACACTCCTTGCCAATGTAAAAGTGGTCACAATAAAACATTCTTCCTTACTACTTTACTTGGTCCCCTAAGGTAGCAAGACTAGACCTTGGGACTCCTACATATATTTATATATATAGCTGATACATTTAACCTAATTATGTTAGTTAATCCTCTCATATATATATATATATCTTATGGTATGAAATCATACTTGATGGAACTCATATCTATTAGATTAATGAAAATAATTACATTTATATGCCTATATAGGAGATGGTATGGGATTCAACGAGGATGTGACATAGTGTACTTCATATACAAGATATAAGCAAGTAGAGAGAATTGCGTATTAGGCCCATTTGGCTTAATCCTCTAGCACCCCTCGAACTGTAGAATACACATCTTGTAGTCCCATCTTAATACTCATATAAGAAAACAAGGTAGGAGGCAAATGTTGTACTCATATAATAAAATAAGGTAGGATAGTGGTTTTAAAAGGATGTTTGCAATTTGCTCCTTTGTTTTGACATGTGGAGTGACGAACTTCCTCGCCTCCAAACGATCATGAACGAAGTGACAATCAACCTCAGTGTGTTTTGTTCGTTTGTGGAAGACATGGTTGTTGGCGATGTTAATGGCAACCTAGTTGTTATAATGCAAGGTGGCTAGAGAGTGGGCTTTAATACCGATTTCTTCAAGGATGACATGTACCTATTTTATATCACAACTGGCATGTCACCATAGCTCAATATTCTGCTTCAGTGCTGGAGCGAGCAACAATAGATTGTAACCTGCTCCTCAAGGCGGCAAGATGATCTCCTAGAAGAATGCAAAATCCTTAGGTCAAGAGTTTATCAATGGCGTCTCTTGCCAATCTACATCAGTATACCCAATGACGACCTCCTTATACATGGGTCGCTTATAAAATAGTCCTTTCCAGTGAGCATGCTTCAAAAATATGAGAATCTATTGTACACTGGTCCAATGCGTCAATATAGGTGCACTCGTGTTGACCGATGACGCTCACTACATATGATTTATCGGGTCAAGTGATTGTTAGGTAGATCAACTTACACAGAACTCAACGAAACTTTCTTGGATCAGTGAGTAGCTTCATATGATAATCAATGGGAGCTGAAACGGGTTTTGCATTAGTCATGCCCATTTTACGAGAGAAGATCCAGGACATACTTCCTTTGAGATAGGTTTATCCCCGTCTTAGACTGGAGAGCTCTGATGCCTAAGAAATATCGAATTGCTCCCAAGCCTTTTGTATGGAAGTGTGATTGGAGTGCCTTCTTTAGCTCGACGTTGCCCTGATTGTCTTTGCAAGTGATGGCAATATCGTCGACATAAACTGCAAAGATGATTTCTTGTATGCTTATAGAGTGAAATGAAAGTTGGTCATTTGTCGATCTCTTGAAGCCAAGATTTTGAAGAACCATACTTAGTCTGTTAAACCAAGTTCTAGGAGATTGCTTGAGGCCATAGAGAAACTTTCTTTTAGAACTACATCAACAAAGCTAGGAGGTTGCTGCTTGTATTCTCCTTTGCATGATCTAGTGTAAAAAGGCGTTCTTGATATCTAGATGATATAAGTGTCCGTCTAAATGAGCAACAAGGGAAATGAGAATGCCAACCAAGGCTATTCGGGTGACGAGAGAATGTCTCAAAGAAGTCGATTTTAGATCTCTGTGTTTGATATTTGGGGCAAGCCAGGTTTTAAGACAATCAACAATAACTATTTGAACGATGCTTGGAGAACACCGACAATTGACCACATCCTTGTCAGGTAGTGAATACACTAAATCCATGTGTTATTGTCTCAAAGAGTAGCCATCTTGTCTTCCATAGTAAATTTCCAACTTGGGCACTGAAGACCTGTCTCACAATGATTGATAATGATTGTGGTATATATAAATGCAAAATCTCGGCCAGAAGGAGCTTGGTAAGACACGTGTTGGAAATCTGATGATGAGTGAAGCACGGACAAGTACCTTATTGGAGTGCCATCAATTCTGAGGATTCTGAACTTGTTCATGATGGGGGGGTGGAGAACTAGGGATCTAAGGCTTTCTGTTGCTAATACACTACAAATTATGTCAAGATAGATGGGGTGAATGATGAGTCGGACACCTCAATGTCCAAAGAATATGAAGTTGGATGATGAGTCGGGCACCTCCATGTCCAAAGAGTATGAAGCATTGGATGCGATGGAAGGAGTGGAGTAGCATAGATCATTCTCATGGAAACTAACATTGACAAGACAAACATCTGTCAGTGAGAAGGATCACAAATCTTGCATGGTTCTTCAAGTTTCAAGATTCTACGATGGGAGATTCCAAGAGTTCCGATTTCAATTGGGGTATATCAGGGATTCATTCTAGGCCCATATGAACTTGTTCTTGTTATGGTTTGCCAAATCACGTTGTGATGATATTGTGCCAGTTGAAGAAAACTATATAAAAATCCAATTACCGAGTTGAACTCTTGAAATTTGCATTGGAATTTAATGGATTTAAGATCAGAAGCTAAACCTAGTATACACATTCCAATTCAATCTAGTCTACTATTGTTACTGGTAGTGCTAAGTTAGTTCGATGGTCCATCTGTTCTAGCAGATTTTCAAAGGAAACAATTGTAAGAAGTGCTCAGACCGGTTCACTTATTGGTTTCTGATTTGGCCAATCTAACTGGCTGGTTCAACCCAATTTTGTCAAAACTTGTTGGATAAGCAAGTGGTCTTGTCCTTTTAACATTTTGTTTGTTGTGGCCACCGATATTCTTCCTATTTTGCCATTGGATTCTCATCGTCTTTGGTTCCCTTTCCCACTTCAACATCTAAGACCCTGAGTCATCCAAGGTGGCATATTGTAGTGGGGGAGGAGATGGCTCCTTTAAGCAATAAGCATGGTCTCTTGTTCCATGACAACTTGACAAGTATGTTGTTGGTTGTAGTTAGGTCCAGGTTTTCAAAGTAGGTTCATGCGGCTCTGTGCCCTAATAGAAAGCATGTCTGACCACGAAAGCTTATACTCATGTCTATAGTTAGGGTTGCTATAGGGAGGATTATCTTGACCTCTCATGTGACCAAAATGACTTCGTGCAAGATATTCATTTCTTTTGCAACATCATCTTCCCAGACTTTGCATTAGATATAAAAATGCTTTCTTGTGTGGTGACTTATTGAACAATTATACATGAAGCGGCCTCCTAGGTTTGCTACTCAGAGGGAGTCTTATGTAGTCTACAAGTTCCACGATCTCTGTATGGTCTCAAACAATTTCTTTGATCATAGTTTGCGAAATTTTGTCATGCTCTCTCAATTTGGTCTTCAGAGATCTGTCTAGATCACTGGATTCTCTATTAGTGAGAGTTGCCAAGCTACATTCTTCTTGTCTCCTATATGGATAATATAGTTATTACTTGGAACATGACAATCATCAAGGCGTTATGCAATTCTAGACACTTTATTAAGGGAAATTCTAGAGTAAGGATTTGGGGCGCTGAAAACACTTTTTGGTATTACTGTGGCCAGATTGAAAGATCGATCGTTTCCATAGTAAGGATTTGGGGCGTCGAAAACACTTTTTGGTATTAATGTGGCTAGATCTAAAGATGGAATCGTTCTCTCTTAGAGAAAGTGCACTGGTGATCTCCTTTAAGAAACATGCATGTTGGGAGCTAACCCGGTAATATATATGTATGAATCCAAAAGTCAAGTTTTATGAGGACTTTGGAAGTTACTTGAAGACCCGTGTAGATACAAAAGACTCGTAGGGAACTCATTTATCTATAAAGTACCAATCTAGTAGGAGTTATGTAGTTCTTTGCTATTTGGAAAGAACCTCACAAAAAAATTCCATCGAATCATCGATTCAAGAAGCGGCTGCTTCGCCGCTTAAGCAGTGGATGCCCATGTACTTGAGGAATCTTCAATTAAGTGGCTGGCAAAGCATTTTTTTCGTTACAGAGACGCTTTTTCCTACTTCATTCTCTTTTGTGTGGTCTGCTTAATTAGCACAAGGTCCACCAACAAATGTATGGAAAAGAAAATTTGATTTTTCAATAAATGTACAAGAAGCAAACCCTAGTATAATGTTCTTCTCCTACTTATATCGAACTTCTGTAGCAGTGTTGTGTGTGATTCTATACTCACCCCTTGCTATAGATGTAGTGCTTTAGCTGACTGATAAAATCCTATTGGACCTATATTTACGCTGTATGCGTTTGTCACTTACCATACACTTCTATGTTGAATTGTTAATGTACTATTTAAAGGTATTGGACTAGTACTATATGAGAAGTGTAAATATGTAAAAAACTATATAAATATATCATATATGAAGTATAATATCTATGTGTAACACTATATAATATTCAGATTATTATATAATGTAAAATATAGTATATATGTGTCCTGAAATCATGGGTTGACTACTATAATATGCTATATGATACTTTAATCTAGTCAATGTTTAATTCGTTATCCATTGACTAATACTATTAATAGTTATAAGTAAGTCGGTAACATGATGTGCTTTTATATTGTAAGCCCATGAATCTGTAATAAATATGATTATTTAGGTATTTACTATCACCTACCCCCATCTAAAAAATATCACTCATTTTGTTAGGTTATTGTGTGCTGTTAGAGAGTCTAGTTAAATTAAGTTATTTGAGTTTATTTGTATATGGGCCCAAGTGTGTCTTGACCCGTTAGGGTTTTACTCGAGTCTGTACGCTTCTCTCTTATCCTATTGATAGGAGAGGGGGCTGCTCTTCTATCATAAGTATTCGTATATATGATTTATGCTTAAACTTGTCTTTGTCTTTAGCTTTTCTTATATCCCATATTGCCTACTTCTATTTCTCACTTACTCTCTTATCCTATAAAAGAGAGTGTCGTGTATTTGTTTTAAACACATCAAATAAAGACTTTTCTTATTCTATATGATATCAGACGTTTTGGACCCCCCTCTCTGCATTGTCCATCCTCTCTCTCCACCCTCCTTTCTCGACACAACCGCTTCTCCCCTCGATCCTCCTTTCTTGCGCCACCAACCCCCCTTCATTCCCCTTTCCTGCCGCCACCAGCCTCCTTTATCCCTTCCCCCAGCCGCCGCCGCCCCTCCTATCTCCCCTCCAATTCCTTCGCCAGTTCCTCTCCCCGCCTATCCAACCACCTCTCCCAGACTTGCCGCTAACTGCCCTCCTCCCTCCCTCACCCGCCAAACCCAACCGCCACCCACAACACCAACCGCCAACCCACCCCATCCATCACACCTTCAACCACCACCCACACGCCTTCCACCCACCCTCTATTCGTCTTGCTCTCTCCCCCCTCAAAATAGCACTTTAACGACCTAAACTTACCACCTTTTTTGTCTGCCTATGCCACATGGTAGAGTAAATATCACACCGTGGTGGCGTATGTTCTTTTCTTCTCTTTGCTGCCCCTATGTGGGTTTCTCAGATCTGTTGATCTAGATATACTACTGCTCTCTACTGCCCCTATGCTGGTCTCTCAGATCTGCTATTGCTCGCTGCTGCCCCTATGCGGGTTCCTGTGATCTACTGATCTATATCTGCTACTACTACTGTTGCTTTTTCTTCTCTGTGCATATCATCGTTTCATTTCCAATGTTGACTACAAACCTCATCGGTCTTTGGGTGTTGCTACCCTAAAACTTGACGGATCAAACTATCATCTTTGGTTGACATCGTTTGAACTCTATGTAAAAGCCCAATGGTGCTATTTCCATCTCTACTGTTGTTAAAATCCCTCTTGATGCCTCGGCTGATGAAAAAGCCAATAAAGCCTATGCTCAATGGTTCGAAGATGATCCCAGAGTCATGACGTGGATGGTGAACAATGTCGAACCGAAGATCAATCACCTCTCCTCTGCCTTTATAATGCCAAAGCCATGTGTGATCGACTACCCCGAGTGTACTCTCACCAACAAAATCCAAAGGTCTTCAAGAATCTGGCAAAGAGGAGTATTTGACTGATGGATCTGTTGAAGACTATTACAACCAATGCTCAACACTCTGCGATGAATACGAAGTATATCATCCTCTCTCCTCTGACATCAAAAAAGTTCAGCGACAACACAACGAACTTCAGTTGGTTCAGTTCTTGGTTGGACTTCCTCATTCTTTCTCTGGTGTCTTATCTAGTGACCCATCATCGACACTAAGGGATGTTCTCAAGCGCGTTCAACGCCTTCCTTTTATGTCTTCCCTACTTGATATTTATACTGATCGCTCGGTCTGCTCTAATGACTCTAGTCGAGGACGTGGTTGCGGTTGCGGTCGCAGTCGCGGTGGTCGTGCTTCTGGTACTCCTGGATGTGGTGCTCCTGGATCTGGGCGAGGACAACCTCATGTTCCCACTGCTTCTACAACTTCTATGGGTGCAAGAACCACAACGAGGACTGCTGTTAGGAAAAACACGGTTCACCTGCATGGGCAAACCAGGTCACCTTTGATGCCCCCAAAGACTCCTCTGTCGCTACCTCTAGTTCTATCCAACCCACCGTTGAGCATAGTCACAATAATCGACGACGTTTTGAAAAAGCCACGTATTAAACACATTTTTTTGGTCTGCCGTATGCGACGGTCGTTTAGTTCACTAGAACGTATTAATCGCATATCCCGATTTAGTCGCGTTTTGTTCGTTTTAATCCCGTTTTAAACGTTAGTGTGTGGTCAGTGCAACGGGTTTAGTAAAACCCTCCCCCAACAATTTTTTTTGCTGCTCCTCTCTGTTTCTTTCTGCACTCCGACTCCTTCTATTCATGGGAGAAGAACCCTAGCAGCAAGGTCCAGCTGCAACAAGCTCTGAGGATAAGCAAGCTGCTACTGAGTGTTGACCACGTCGCTGCTATGCGACGACGCTGAGGCCGTGGATCAACTGCTGAGGAGACGACGACTGTGACGACAACTACTGACCTCAACGCTGGAAATCCAAGGACGATGCCAAGGCCAATTCGGACTGGTTCCGACAACCTTCACTAGCATCGGCGACCCCCACTAGAGATACAAGTACTTAAATCTTCCTCGTCTTGTTTCCCTTTTGTATCCTCTTCTTCCCCTTTCTCCTTCCTTTCCTTTTTTTTACCTAGAAAGTTTCTTCATTTTCCTTCTCTTTTCCTTCCTACTCTGGTGATTTTTCTCCTTCCTACTCGTCATCTTCCTCCTTTTCTTCTTGTCTTCTTCTCCCACTTTCTCTGATTTCTTTCGCTCCCCGTCTTCCCCTTTCTCCTTTCCCTTTTTTTTGCTCAGAATGTTTCTTCATTTTCCTTCTCTTTTCCTCCGTACTCTTGTGATTTCTCTCCTTCCTACTTTTCATCTTCCTCCTTTTCTTCTTGTCTTCTTCTCCCACTTTATTTGATTTCTTCCGCAACACTTCTTCCTCTACCTCATAGTCGTCCAATTTGCTTCTCCATTTTTGTTTGTTCAATGCTCTTCTTCTTCCCCTTCATTAATTCTCAATCTTCCTTCAATCCTTTTCTTTCAGTTCTCCATTACCCTGTCTTCCAGTTCTCTTCTCTGCATAATGTGCTTCCCTTATGAGTTTCCTACTTCTATCTCCCCCCATTCAACTATTCCTTCTTCACCTTTCTCCTCTTACACAATAGGATATTTTCTCCTCTTCGTTACAATAGTTGCATCTTCAATAATGGACTGCACTTCTATCTCTTGCAGCTATAATTCTGTCACACAGAAGCAGCCTAGCAGATAGTGTTGCTCGACAAACTTGCAATAGCCTCAAGCTACTCAAATTGTAAGTTAGCCAAGATGTAATGTGATTTATATGATTATAAACTAAATTTGTTTAGTGTTTGATTGTATGTTTGAACCGAATATGTTAATTAGACTCAAATTATTAGTATTGATCCTTATATTTTTTAATGCTTAAAGTATATGTATACATACATTTATACACTAAAATGCAAGCATATATATATATATATGTATATATGTATATATATATATATATATATATATATATATATATATATATATATATATATATATTAGTTACATCTGTTTTTTCGCAACTTTTTCCTGATTTTTTCCCGAATAGTTGACCGTACTTTCACCGTTTTTTTTCCGAATATTCCCCATAATTCCCGAATTGTGAATTTTTCAGCTCCGTCGTACATATCTAAAATACCGAATTTGTGACTGCCGCTGAGTGGGTCCACTCGGAGTTTGAGAAACTCTCTCAGGCTCGTCTATCCTTGCAGTCGCCTGCTCAAGATGGAGGTCCTTTTGCCTTACTTGCGTCTTCTACACCTTATGGTAAAAATAAACGGGTTATTGACTCGGGTGCCTCTGCTCATATCTTTGGCAAATCTGAATTGTTTTCTACTTTATGTAAAACAACTAGAGTTCCACAAATAATTGTGGCGGATGGAACTCAGTCGCCGGTGCATGGCATGCATCGACACTGTATCTCTCTCCTATAACTCACCATTGAAATTTGTGCTATACGTTCTAAGATTTCCTCTTAATCTTTTATCAGTTAGTAAAGTTGTTAAGAGCCTTCAGTGCTTGGTCACTTTTAATCCATAGGGTTGTGTGTTTCAGGATTCTGCACGAAGATGAAGACTGGTTCAAGCTATGAGGGACCGGATGGACTGTACTACCTGCACGTGCCACGATCTGCTGCTGCTCTGCTATCTTCTTCAGTCACTGGCCTACAATGGCACTATCGTTTGCGACATCCTTTTGCTGCTAAACTGCATGTCTATCTTCTAAGATTTCTGATCTGTTTGTGTGAATCATGCCATTTTGGCAAGCAAAATTGGGGTGCCTTTCATAAATAAAAAGAGGTTAGTTTTAGAGATCTGTTTGATATTGTTCAAACTGCTATCTGGGGACCTTGCTCTGTTACTAGCATGTCCAACTTTCTCTATTTTATGACTTTTATTGATGAATTTTCTCGGGTGACTTGGTTATTTCTCTTAAAGGGTCACAATCATATTTTGGACACTATTACTATCTCTTTTACTGAAATCCAGACCCAACTCCATACAACTGTCAAAATCTTTAGAACTGATAATGCTTTAGAATTCATGCAAAAATCAGGCAATCAATTTTATACTGCTCGGGGTACCATCCATCAGACTTCCCGCTCTTACACATCGCAACAAAATGGTGCAACAAAGAGGAAGAAACACCATCTTCTTGAAGTAGCACACACTATTATTCTTCACTATCATGTCCCCACAAGTTTTTGGCTTGAAGCTATATCTACTGTGTGCTACTTAATTAACTGCATGTCATCTTCTGTTCTGAAAAATCAAGTCCCTTTCTCTTTTCTATGTCCTGATGCGCCTCTTTTTTCTGTACCCCTACGCATCTTTGGCAACTCATGTTTTGTTAAGAATCTTCGCCCCGAGATATCTAAGCTTGACCCTTGCTCCACTAAGTTTGTTGTTCTGGATATTCAAGAACTCAAAGAGGATATCCGTCTTATGATCTTGCTAAAAGACAATGGTTTGTTAGTGCGGATGTAGTCTTTTTTGAACACACGCCGTACTACTCTGAAAAGGTTATACTCGAACCAGTCAGATGGTTCGATTGAACTGTTGAAGGCTCGTCTAGTAGCAAAGGTTGTACTTAAAGCAATGTGGTAGACTATTTTGGAACTTTTTCTCATGTCGGCAGACTTAATTTGTACGGGTGCTTATATCTGTCGTTATGAACAATGATTGGCCTCTTTTTCAACTTGATGTTGAAAACGCTTTCCTATATGGAGAATGGCATGAGGAATTTTGCATGGAGAAACCACCTGGTTTTGTTACTCGGGGGGAGTGTTCCAAAGTCTGCAAACTTCGAAAAGCCATTTATGGCCTAAAACAAAGCCCACGAGCGTGGTTTGATAAATTGAGCCAGATTATTCTGAAGTTTCACTTTCGACACTCTCATTCGGATCACTCTGTTTTTATAAAAAAACCAATTATGGGCTTGTTATTCTTATTGTATATGTGGATGATATAATTTTGTTTAGTAGTGATACATATGGTATTTTAGCTACTAAAGAATATCTAGAATAACACTTTGTTACAAAAGATCTTGGCAAACTAAGATGCTTCTTGGGAATTGAAGTTTCTAGATCTTCCTCTGGCGTCTGTGTTTCACAATGAAAATATGTTCTAGATCTTCTGACAGAAACAAGCATGCTTGGTACTAAACCTAACTGGATCCCAATACCAATTGGGATGATGAATCTTCACCACCGTATCCTGATAACCACCAATACATAAGATTGGTTAGTAAGCTCATTTATCTCACTGTGACTAGACATGACATTACTGGTATTGTTGAACTTGTCAGTAGGTATCTAGATAAACCTCAACAATGTCACTGAGATGTTGTCTGTTATATCCTTAAAATATGCGAAAAATTCTCCATGAAAAGGATTACTGTATCGTAGATATGGGCACCACAAACTCACTGGATATTCTGATTCTGATTATGCTAGTAGTAGAGTGTGAGATGAGATCTACTTCTGGCTACTGCACCTTTATTGGAGGGAATCTAGCTACATGGCAAAAAAGTAGACTGTGGTTGCTCGGTCTAGTGCTGCAGCAGAATATAGAGCTATGGTTCATACTGCTTGTGAATTAATGTGGGTCCAAGGTCTGATCCCGATCCTATTCCCATGCACGGCGACAATAAAACCTCCATTTTTATTGCCAACAATCCCACTTTTCATGAGCACACCAAGCATACCGAGGTGGAATGCCACTTTGTTCGAGAATTTGTCCTCTCTGATAGCATATACACTCCTTATCTTCGGATAGAAGATCACGTTGCATACATATTGACCAAGATACTTCCCAGGACTCACTTTGCTACACTGGTGGACAAGCTGGGCATGTTTGACATCTATGCTCCAGCTTGAGGAGGAGTATCAATATATATGCTTTGTGCTTTATGTTTTATTTATACTTTGGAGTTGTCTTTGTTGTTAGCCTTTCTTTTATCCCATATTGCCTACTTCTATTTCTCACTTACTTTCTTATCCTATAAAAGAGAGTGTCTTGTATTTGTTTTAAACACATCAAATAAAGATTTTTCTTATTTCATAATAAGAAATACATGGGATTTTCCCATTTTATCATTCTCAACATGGTATCAAAGTCGATGCTTTTGGGAAACCCTAGAGGAGAGAAAAAGGGAGTTGCCTCCACTCTGAATGCCCACCGTCACTTCTTGGTTGATTGCCCACTAGACACCATCCTGACCTTTGATTGTCGTCTCTTGATATATTCTCTGCTTCTCCACCATCTTTTAATAAGAAATACAGGGGATTTTCCCATTTTATCGTTCTCAACATGGTATCAGAGCAACATGCTCTTGGGAAACCCTAACTGAGAGAAAAGGGGAGTTGCCTCCGCTGTGGGCGCTCACCGTCTCTTCTTGGTTGGTTGCTCACTAAACACCATCCTGGTCTTCAGTGGTCGTCTCTTGATCTATTCTTCGCTTCTCCACCATCTCTTACTGTTGCTGCTACCTGTTGCTGCCTACGACTTCCCCTCCCTGAGTTGCTACTACGATGTTTGCTGCTACTGCCTCCTCTAAGCCTCTTCGTCTTTGCCATTGCCACCTAAAGTCGCCGCTGGAGCCACCATCCTCTCTTCCTTTCCTGCCTCCACCCCTCACCGCCACTGTTGCCCTGCCCTATTTTTCTTTTGATGTTGCTGACGCCTCCTCCTGTTAGTGCTTGCCTTGGAGTCGTTGCTTCTGGGTGTACCCTACTTACGCATAATCTTAATCCCTCCATAATTTTTGCCCCCCTAATATGCATTCCTATTGCTAATCATTTAATTAGATCGGAGTTTTGATCTAATTCATACCAAGCCCCCTAGATTTGTCAGGGTCGTGCAAGGATCCATTGATTTATCCCGGATTTGTCTAACCGGGTCATGTAGCACATCGATCTCGCATTATTGGTTACTCTACACATTTTTGCTTATATATACATTGCTTCTGCCATTGCTTTTTTATTTATCATACCAACCACTCTCTTCATTCTTTTCGTAGTTGGCATGAGACGGAGAATATAGGAAGATGAGTAAGGGAAGAGATGAGATGGAGGAGAGATGAAGGAAGAACAATTTATTTCTATTGCTTTCTATGTGGATCTTCATGCTAATTTTTGCTGCTATGCTGTTGATTCTGCTTCTATATGCTCCTTGGAACGCTTGGTATCTGGAGCTTATTTCTGCTATGCAACCTATTGGTTTGTTGACGGTTTTCTATCCAGTTTGCTTTCTTGATCCATCACTCTCTGGACTATTGTGTTCCAACACTCTCTGGACTACTATGTTCCAACACTCTCTGGCTTGCCTGTACTGTGCTTGCACATTGACCCCGTCGTGTTTTATTTACACGTTGATTGTTGCTATTGTGACCCATCACTTTCTAGGCTGTGACATTTGCGATTGTGATGAAGATCCTGATGCTTTCCTGTCGTTGTTTATTGCTCCAGATGCCACTTCTAGATCGAGAAGCTCATGCATACCTACTATGGATTATCTGCCTGAGGGGGAGATTTGAGTGTTGAGTGCTTTATTTTAATATTGAGGGGAAGAAATATTTTTGTGTGGGCTCAATTTCTCTTTTTTATTCGACTATGCTTTTAGTCTGTCTCTCTGTTTGCAAGCTGGCTTGGGATTCTCCCAAGCTTCAACTTGAGGGGGAGTGTTAAAGAGTTTAGTTAATTAAGTTATTTGAGTATATTTCTATGCGCCCAAGTGTGTCTTGGCTCATTAGGGTTTTGCTTGAGTATGTACGCTTCCCCTTATGGTATTTATAGAAGAGGAGATTGCTCTTCTATCATAAGAAATATAACTATATAAGGGATTTTCTCATTATAATCTTTCTCAACATGTGCATTTCAATAACCTAGTGATATTGTATTGTTGAAATGAAGATTTCTACATAGTTCAATTGCATAGTCAGCATTTTCAGAAAGCACCTGCTTAATTAGCTGCTTCACACTTATGCACTAAGGGGAGGTAGTCCGCTCGCTTCTCGCTTTCCAAAACTTTGAAGCGTTTGCTATGTGTGTCGCAAGCACTTGCAAGTTTTTTTTTTGTGTGTAGCTGATTGGGTTGCTCAGTTATTAATCATCTGTCTATAATTGGTGAATTCCTATAGGCCACAAAAATTCTAGAACTAGGATGTAATCATACAGAAGCAATGTATCTCTAATGTGACAATCAACTGCAATGCACATTGCCTCACATCCAATCTTCTGCGGGAGGACGAAATACGGTGATGTACTGTCGTTTTATCCTCAAGAAGCTTGAAGGGCAGCTTAAGCTTACTCTACCTTAGCTGAAGATCAGCTTGCTGATCGCTTCACTAAGAATCTAAATGGATGTTGGGTCTAAGCTTATATGGAACAAGCTAGGTGTTAATGATATATATGCAGTGTCTTGAGGTTGTGTTAGTATATTTACAGTTGTATTAGAAACATTTAGTCCCACCTTGTTTAAATGGGTTGTTGGCCACTTCCCATGCTTATATAATGTTGCGTTTGACAAAGTGTTGGGGCAGTGTTTGGGAAGCGATGGACAATCATGGGCAGTGGGTTAA
Organism: Alisma plantago-aquatica; assembly: GCA_963693085.1. Taxonomy (NCBI): domain Eukaryota; kingdom Viridiplantae; phylum Streptophyta; class Magnoliopsida; order Alismatales; family Alismataceae; genus Alisma; species Alisma plantago-aquatica. The sequence goes on along the minus strand of OY856411.1, from coordinate 508,759,564 downwards.
TCACTGCCAATCACGTTGCCAAACACACGACTGCCTACCTCTAATTTTTACATTATATTCTCTCCCTACAGAAATTGCCAAACTCTAGTAAATGTTCATTTCTCATCATGAGAAATTGTTATGAAGAGCCACAAACGATCAGCCATAGACGTTGAATGCCATCACTTTCCCAAACGCTGCATTAATTGAGGAACGTTTAGTCCCACCTTGTTTAAATGGGTTGTTGGCCGCTTCCCCATGCTTATATAGTGTTACGTTTGGCAAAGTGTTCGGGCAGCGATGGACAATCATGGGCAACAAGTCAATCGCTACCAATCGCATTGCCAAATGCATGATTGCTGACCTCTCATTTTGCATTATTTTCTCTGCCGCAACAATTACCAAACTCTAGCAAACGTTGATTTCTCATCATGATAAATTGTTATGATGAGCCACAAGCGACGAGCCCTTGACGATGAATGCTATCGCTTTCCCGAACACTGCATAAAACAATGAACCCATGTCTACTATACAAGTCAATTCTCCCTCCACTTTGTACATTATGTATATAAACCTTGTAGGAGTAAAAGTAACATGAAATACAAAAATCTCTCGCCCATCCTTATAGATATTATGTTATCTAATTAAGGCTCTTAGTGCCGTACAATTATATCTATACACATATATAACCTATATATATACCTATATTAGAGCCCTTCTTGCCTATTGTATGGATGCGAATTTGTAGGGTTTTGGTGGGAGGGGATGAAGCAGAGCAGACTATTGAGATTGTGTGAGCTCAATATTGCATTCATAGGAGCATGGTCATTCATTTCATATTTTCATTTATCAAGTGGCCATGATATCACTTCATTGGAGGGATAAATTCCATCTATATCACTCACAATAATCCACAAGTGTCACAATGCACTCAATCACCACCTATATGGCGACCCTTAATCAGATTCATGTTGAGCTAGTGTTAAAGTACACATAAGAACATGTAATTACTTGAGTGACTTTAGGTCGAAGAATTACATTCACCACTGTCACATTGTGATATGACTCTAACTTGCCATGGCACGACTTCCACGTGTCATTCTTACAGTCGGTTTGTCTTGTACAACTTGTTCTCTAACAAGTACTTATGCAACTGAATTGATCTCCAGTGTCATGACTAAAGAGACATAATCATCAGTCATAAGACACTAGTCTTATGTATTATTGTTGTCCTATAAAAACTAAGGACATAACAAGACTGAATACTCTTAAGTTTACATATGATCTCATGTCCAGGTCTTTGACCCAAATCATGTCACCAAGTCAAAAATATTCTTAGGACATTATGCCATCTATTTATTATCTCAATACTGAGTCTGAAACAAACATAATAAGTGGAATTGTCTTTACTAATTATCAAATCATATACAATATATATCCCTATTTCAATCATTGCATGATGACTCTCGGGACATACAACACAAATACTCATACTGACCATTAAAATATACTTCGGTCATATATATAAATGTTAATATGTTTGTTTTTCATGTAAATAATCATAAAATATATGCATATCTTAGCGGGGATACTCACCAAACCACTAAGATGCATGTATGTTGAATGAAGAATAGTCAATAGACTAAATAAGAAGATTTAAGGTGTCCAACTTGGCACAGTGTGGCATCTTGCCACCTTAAGACCAGATGATTGTATAATTCTTTCTTTTCCTAATTTCTTAGATGTTCTAGGTTCTTTCTTGTTTATTATTAGGTTCAAAATCTTGTGGTTTTCTAGACAGTTGAAGATCCTTCTATTAAGCTCTTCACATGAAAAATATGCCAAAAGTCTTGCATTTTGGATTCCATACCTCTAATTAATTTGCCACATTGTTGCAAACAAACTAATGTGCAACAATGTTTTGGAGCTAAATTAGACGAGCTAGCTGGACTGCTGAACCACTTCCTGACCCAAAGTAGATGTTTTTAATCATTAGAGTTTCAGGTCAGCAGGAATCACGGTCAAAGCGGTTTATGAACCAATCCAGCTGGACCAGATCAGACTGACTGAGTAGACCACTTCCATGCAACCTGAGTCCTTTACATACAATTTTGAGCACTTCACCATTGCACCACAGCCTATTACATGAAACATATCAAGTGATTACACCAACTGGAGTATTTTATATTTATAGTAGAATTCAAGCTTGATTTTTTAACAACATATTTTAACCAGATTTATTTCATATTCCAAGATGTGTTCCGCTCTTATGGTTACTACTAGCAGGGAATAGGTGCTTTAGCACATAAATTACATTGACTTAAGATTGAATAAAGAATATGCTGAATAGTTGAATGTGAACTAAATAGAATTATGTACCAGCAAAATTAAAATATTACGCCCAATAGGCCAATAGTGGTATGTGTCATGGCTTTAATGAAAAGAAAAGAATTCAAAAAATTCAACTGATCCAATCAGTTCATACCATTTTTATAGAAAAAAGAAGTCAGGCTTACATTGGTTAAATAGTAGCTGAACTCTCTGACACGTGATTTTTCACCACATTTTTGGTCTCAAATTATTCTGCCAAGGCAGATCCAATATGACGTTATGGTAGATATTACCCAAAGTAAAAAAGATGACGATGCATGTTCACAATTCAATGTCATTTTTTACAATAGTGAAGTCTGTAATTCCATTACCAGTTTTTTTAAAGAATTCAAAAACTCAACTGAAGGAAACTGCATGAATAACAGTTGTTGCCACTTATAAGAAATAAGCAGACTACAACTATTTGAATGGCCGTTGGAAAATAGATACCATGTGAAGAAAGATGTTCAAAAAGCATCCAACCCCGATCTTTGTATTATGCAAAAAAAATGATAAAAAAATCAACAGAAGCAAACTGCTCGAATGACAACTGTCACCGCTTTTGTGAAGAAGAAAACCAGTGGACTAAAGTTGCACAAAAACCATCGGATTAAAGGTGCACAACACTAGTAAAAAGTTGTATACTGTTTGAATCAAATATAAGCACTACATTGTTAGAGAGAGCAATTCGATTAAAAATCAGCTCACTCCCTCCAATCTGTAAGCAAACAAATAGATTGACCCAATTAACACACTAACATACCACACTAACAGGCTATTTTTTGAACACTGACATACTAGACCAATACACATACAGGTTGTTGGAACTCCCTTTGAACTTGAAACTGAGTTTCCTATTGGGTTCATAATTAATACTACACTGTTATGACAATAATTTATATACAACCTATTAGAGAGTCTGTTTATTTATGTTATTAAGTATTTTGTAGTTTGGACCCAAGTATGACTTGGCCCATTAGGGTTTAGTTTGAGTCTGTATGCTTCCCTCCTTTTCTATATATAGGAGCAGGGTTGCCTCTTTATCAATAAAACAACTAGCCGTCTTCTATTATTTTATATGGTACCAGAGCAATGATCCAACCCTAAATCTAGAAGAGAGAAAAACAATTTCTTCAGCCTACAGGCGGCCGCCATCACCGGCTTGGCTGCCCGCTTGACATCTCTCTAGCCGCCTTGGCCACATCTGAATCTGCTGTCTCCACCTGCACAAAACCCTAGCCAGCTAGCTAGCTTCCTTGAATCTCTTGGCTCCGATTTTCTCTATTGTCGTTAATTATTCGTAGGCCGATCTAATTGAGTCGGCCGCGTGTCCCTCAAATCCCCCGTGACTGCCTACTACATTGCTGTCCTAAGTGCACTCTTTTTGTGGATTGGTGGGGAAAGGCCTCTCCTTTGAATCAAAGAATTGACCGAGCGAGCAATCCTCTCCTTCCTGAGCTCTCTGCCTCGACTCCCGCTGTATCCCGTTGCTGTCCAATACCTGTGTCTTCTCTTGCTGCTTCTCACCTGCCATCTTTGTCGACACCTACTACAAGCCATCACTGCATGATTTTCCGCGATGGTGCCCGGTGTTGGCAAAAAGTTCCGCTTAGGTTGCAAGATCAGAAGCGGCTCATTTGGGGAGATCTATTAGGAGTCGCCATTATCTCTTAGCCGCGTTACCGCTCCATCATAATCTTCCATCCCGCTTTTGTTGCCGTTTTAAGCCATCTCGAGCATCTCAGGGTTGCACGTGCCTTCCCGTGTCCCAGTCACGATCGAGCACCTCTCATGTTGCCTATTCACGCACCAAGAGGTCCCTGTTGCTCCTTGAGTATATATCACAGACTGTATGGGGTTGTGATCTGGAGACATTGCATATCCTCTTAATATGGAGAAGATGGCGTCCATTGACGCCCAACTCCGCCTGCTCGTGCCTAGAAAGGTGTCAGTTGATGCCAAGCTCGTCGAGTACAACACCCTGCTCCTCAATCTTTCAACACTACTATGAATCATCTATCGAGTTTATTGGAGAACATCGCACATAACTACACAGGACGACAACCAACAAGACTGTAGACGAGAGGCATGTCTTCCAATTGGCGGCCCAAATACAACTTCCGTTTCAATCATAAATGGATGCAGCGGACCAACGTTGATCATTGCAAAATGTACGTTGAATATGCAAGTCGTATATTAGTTTTTCCTTTGAAAATTATTTGTAGACCTTTTTTCCTACGGCTCTGCTCCTGAGCCCCCGCGAGGGACAGCCTCCCCTCGACTCCCGCTCGATGAGGGGCAACAGAACCCCCTAATTAGGGGCCGCGCCCCAAGCCCCCCGACAGTGCTACGACCTATATTTCTTTCGGAGGTGTTTCTTTATCATTTTCCACCCCAACCACTCTTGTTCTTTCTGTGGTTGGTGTGAGGGGGAGAAATAGAGGAGAGATGAGATGAAGAAAGGAATTTTATTCTGCTTATATCTATGAGGATCTTCTTGCTGCTCTATATATATTTTTGTGGATTTTTATGCACTTCTTGAAGAATTTATAGAAATTTACTATTGACACTTACGGATTATATCCTTCTTGGAGAACCTACTACCTGGAGCTTCTTGTCTACTACTTGCTTATTTAAGCTAATGGTCTTCTATCCGGCTACGCCAAATTTGCTTTCTACTTTTTGTCCGTTCTTTCTTTGCACGTTGACTACTGTGACCCAACAATCTTTGGGACTTTGACCACCTGTGCGCCATCACTCTCTGGCTTGTCCGTGCTTTATTTGCACGTTGACATTATCCATGCTTTATTTGCACGTTGACATTATCCATGCTTTGCACATGTTGACCTTTTTACTTGTCCGTGCCTTGTTTGCACATCGACTTTTTGCTTCTGTGTTGTCAACACTCTCTTGCTCGTCTGCGCTCTGCTTCGCACGTTGACCCGTCCGTACTTTATTTATACGTTGACTACTACTACTGTGAACCAACATTCTTTGGATTTTTCTACTGTGAACTAGCACTCTCTCGACTGCGACGATAGCGACTATGATGAAGACTGACACTTTCTTGTTGCTGTTTACTACTACTACAAATGTTGCATCCTTTCTGATCAAGAAGCTTCTGCTACCTATTTGTGACGTGCACCTGCGACTTGCGACTTGCTTGCATACCCGCTTTGGGTTACCTACTTGAGGGGGAGTATTTGAGTGTTTGACTGCTTAATTGTAATATTGAGGGGGAGAAAATTCTTGTATGGGCTTGGTTTATCCTTTTATTCTGTTTCTTTGTTTTTAGTTCAACTCTCTTTTGCAAGCTGATTTGGGATTCTCCCAACTTCAGCTTGAGGGGGAGTATTAGAGAGTCTGTTTGTTAAGTGTTTTGTAATATGGGCCCAAATATGTCTTGGCCCATTAGGATTAGGTTGTGTCATGTATGCTTCCCTGTTCTCCAATTTATAGGAGCAGGGTTTTCTCTTTTCAATATAATGATTAGCCGTCTCTTACTCTTTTGTATACTAACATACCACACTAACATGCTCTTTGAACACTGACATACTAGACCAATACATAGACAGGTTGTTGGAATTCCCTTCGAACTTGAAACTGAGTTTCCTATTGGGTTCATAAGGAATACTACACTGTCATGACAATAATTTATATACAACCTATTAAGAGAGAGCAGCTCGATCAACTACGACCTGACTCCCTCTGACATGTAAGAACAAAGGCAAAATGGACTAGTTAGCACACAAACAAACAGTTGGAACACACATATTGCATGGGGAGTATATAATCAAGCTGCTGAAACACACCACATGCGGGACGGATGAGCACATAGATGTAAAAAAATCTATATGCATGACACTAGTAAAGTATAACTGACTGAATTGAATGATTAATACTATATCGCCATGCAATAATTTATAAACAAACTCACTAAGAGGGAGCATCTCAATTAAAAGGTTTCTGACCCGTCTAACATGTAAAACAGACAAACATGACCGATTTTTAAAACCACTAGAGGGGGGTGAATAAGGTTTTATGAATATTTTAAAATTAATAGTTCAAACAATCAACCACAAAAGATTAGACAAGGGGACACAGGGTTTAGAGTGGTTCCACCTTTAGCAAATACTAAGGGAGTTGGTCCACTACCCGGTTGTTTCCAACCGGGATTTTAAAAGCACCTGTATTTTATTACCTCGCAAGGATGTTACATAAAATACAACTACCTTTCCAAACCCTTTGGACAACCTTCACCCCGTAGTCGTCTCACAAACTTTGAAGCAGCCTTCACTTGAAGTAACTTTAAGCTCCCCCTTGAAGTAGCCTTCCTCCTTGAAGTAGCTTCCCGTTGAGACCTTCTAGAAGTAGTCCAAAGTCCACCTTCTCCTCCTGAGAAGACCCTTCTCCACCTGAGAAGATAAACCCTCTCCAATCCGCAGCCTCCAACCCTAGGAGTAGCAAGGAGAGTACAAAGCAGATAAGAAGGAACAAGAAAGGAAAAAGGAAAATACAATTACCACTTTGGCACAAGGCTTGAATCCTATATCAAGCGTTTTGATCTCCTAACCAATGTATATGAAAGTGTAAGTGCAGTGGGTAGGAGATGCTAGCCTATAGGACATGAAATTGGAGCAATGGAAATGAATATAAAATGTTAGAGTTGCTCAATTGCTCACAAGAAAGGATTGCCAATTGCAAGTATGTATGCTCAAGTATTGCACAAGTGTATTTTGGGTGTCCTAAGGCATGTCATATTTATAGGAATGGCCTATGAATGCTTAAGGACGTTCTAGACACTTTCTAGGGGGTTCTAAGTGCTCAACTAGCCGTTAGGTATCCACTAATTGCTTTAGCAATGACTAGTTTGTTAATTTTGAAAAGTGCAGACAGAGTTCTTCTCGGTCGAGAAGTTTGTCGACTGAGAGTCCGTCGGTCGAAGTTTTTGTCGACCGAGGGACAGTGTGGAGCAAGTGTATATAACGTTCGATTCCAACTCCCAACTACCTTGTCTGCTGTGTCTAACGACTATAGAACCTATTAAAAGAGTTAACCCGGGAGACTCTCGGTCGAGAAGATGTTCGACCGAGTGTGTCTCGATCGACAATTAGTTCGACCGAGAATGTCTCTGTTTTGGTGGTTCTAGATGAATACTAAGTGTGTGTATGAGTGTGTAGTTGTGACACTATTATAGGGGATGACCTATCTAAGTGTTGTGAGTGGCTAGGGAAGATCTAAATGCTTGATTTACATGATATCTAAGTACTTGTACATTATATATTTGTACAAGTTTACATTTGATTACAATCATGAAAATAAGACAAATTAAACATGTAGATCTTCCAAAGCTTTGTCATCCACCACATTGTATTCTTGTTCCTGAAATACTCAAGTAGCATGTTAGATCCATAAGAATGAAATGTTTGTCATTATCAAAACAAAAGAGATTTAAATGATGTCCATTTAGCCAACAATCTCCCCCTTTTTGAAGATGACAAACATTTCCAAAATATAAATCAAGGCAATATAAATAATATGAGTTTCATACCTGAAGTTTACCTTTTGTAGCCATTCTCTTGTTTGCAAGTGTGCTGGCCGAGAGATTATGAAACACATTTTATTTTATATTTTTGATTTTATATTATTTCTCCCCCTTTGTCATTTCAAAAAGATAACCAAGATAATCATTTAAGTATGTCTTTTATTATTCCCCCTTAATTTTATTGCTATGCTCCCCCTTAAGAAGATATTCAGTGTTAAAAGCAGGGGATTAATATGAATGCAAATCACGTGTTGTCAAATTTAGCCACAATTTATTTCTCAATCATTTACAAAGGATGTTAAACCTTGAAATGATATGAGATCGTTTTAGATTCATGGTGTATGTGTTTTGATTTCTCTGAAGATGATATGAGATCCATTTAAGCTCATGATGGACACATATATTGATTTCCCATCCATTTTACAAGGGATGTTAAGCCCATAAAATGACATGAGAATCCTTTAAGCTTATAGTAGAGTACATGAATGTATCTCTAACCAAATACACGGGATGTTAAGCCCAAATTTGTTTAGAGGACTCCATTAAGAACAAGATATATATCACATTCATGAATATTGTAGGCTCCTTTATTTTCATATCCAAGATTACCTTAAAAATACTAAGGTCATAACTTGTTTCAAATTTTCTTTAAGATGTTTACAAAGTTTTTGTGAACTCCCCTTTAATCTTATAATCAAGATAATTTAAGGATTCTAAGGTCATAATAAGCATTAGATCATAATAAGTTAACCTTTTATGAGAGCTATGCACTAAAGTCTTATTTTCAATATACTAAGATTGATTGCAAGAAAATGATTTACAAATAAGCATTTGGTCAAGTTTATTTTAGGTCGATCTTGACTTTGACTAGGGCACCCTCGGTCGAACTTTATTTCGACCAAGAGGCATTTTCTGCAGATTTACAGTTTAAGCGCTCTCATTGAATTCCACATTAATGTTAAAATATGTGAAACATAAAGTCTTTATGTAATATGATCAAATGTATATCCATTTTAAGCACTTTGAGTGATACCTATTTTGAAGAAGTTTTATCAATTGAAAACTTAATATAGGCATCACAATGAAGTCTTCATTCTTGATTTTCTTAGAGCAAGTTATATCCTAAGCAAATTTTCAGAATGTATGTTCTTCATGAAATAAGGAATTTTGATATCCACAGTGATTGTTCTTCTTGCAAAAAGGCAATTGAACTACATCTACAACATGTTCAATCATAGCAAAAATGTAGCTTTCAATCATTTATTTATAAGCAAGATTATTTGCATCAATAGAAATTTCCATAAGTCATGTTGCCACCATGATGCAAAATTATATCCTAAGAGCAATCCTATGCCGAATTTTAAGTAATATATGAATGTAGTACCTTGCTCTTAATTTGGTTATAATAGATTTTAGATAGAATATTGGAATAATTTTATTTTAAGCAAGACCTCTTATTCCACTAATGCAAGAAATATATGAAGTTTTCTCAAGACAACATGGTTCATAATTTTCAGTTTGGCCAAGAAATACTTTTAGGCAAACCATGTATAAGATCATAGCAATTAAAAATGAACTTGCAATCTATGCTATATTTGTATTGAAGCATGTCCAATTGCAGTAAGAGTATATACTTTCAATCATGCATCACAAATATAATATCCTTTTTCCATTGGCTAAGCACAAGATAATTATTAACTTAATATGTCAAGATGCATTTGTGCCATTGAGTTTTACTTTTATGCAAAATGACATTTTCAATGATAGCATCATCTTTATATGTAAAGAGCTAAATCATTATGATCATTTTGAAAACAATGTCCATTCATGATTTGTGTATACAGATCAAAGATTATTTTAAACAAACCAAGTAAAAGATGAAACACAATGATCATGATAAAACAATAGAAGCATATCCATAATTTCAGTAAAATCAATCTTTTTTTTCTTAGATACAATGTAATTATGAAAGGTATAAAGTTTTGATACTCATATGTTCTTCCTTTTAATTATGATAATTCAAATATGCAGTATATAAAGTTCATTACATACTTGAGTTAATTGTAATTGAAGTATCTTTGTTTTTATTGAATAATTCTGTTAGAGTATCCCTCGGTCGACAAATTTCTCGACCGAGAGAGGTTCGGTCGAATTCTTTTTCGATCGGCGATTTATCAGGTTTTTGCAGGCTTAATACAGTAGCTCTATCGGTCGACTAATTTCTCGACCGACATTGTTTCGGTCGACAATTTTCTCGACCGAGACTGTTTCTGTACTGTTTTCAGTAGTTTTCAAGTAAGAACATAGACCGGTTTTTCAAAATTATACAAGTTAATGCTTAATTTAGTTGAGATAAGACATTTGAATATCAAAGTAACGTTTTAGGTCAAATCTCAACTAATCAAATTAAGATCTCTAAGTTTTAGGAACCCAAACTAAAACAAGTTATTAAAGATGTCTCTGCAGGTTTATTTAAAAATGTGTATTTTTCAAGTTAGAAATTTTAATTTCTTGGATCAATTCGTTATCCCATTATGTTAAGTTGAGATAGACATAAAGATATAAATTAGAGTCTTTGGTCATATCTCAACTTAATTTTATTCATTTAGTTTGGGGGTTTTGGGACCCATACCAACTCATCCTTTTTCTTGTAAGGACATGAGAAGGAATAATGTCCAAGACGCAAACAATAATGGCAACATATAGAATCAATCTCATTTCTCTTTTTATGAGTTTGATCTAGATTGTTCTTGGGTACATATATATACTTGCCTTTAGGTACATACATAGATTGAGTCTTTGGTGCTTGTGTCCTTCCCCCACTAGGTTTTTGATAGGATTTTCCTTTAGGCTTGTAACCTAGTCCTCTCCTTCCATTATAACTAGAAGAATTTTTCAGAATCTCATCAAGAACATCATTGTTCTCAAGCTACTAATTTTCTTTTGTAACTTAACAATCTCATCCATTCTCTTTTTGATATCTAACTTTGCTTGATCTAGATTAGATAATAAAGAATCTCTTTCTTTCACAATAATATCATAATCTAGATGAGTGCATAGGATAGGTTGAGTTTGAAAATCATTTAACTTTGCAAGCAGTCCAACCTTTTCTTGAGAAAGAATATCATAGTTTATTTCTAGAGTAAAGATCTTCACATTAAAATCACTTAGAGATGATTTCAAAATACTATTTTCAGAAATAATACTATCCTTTTAAAATCCAAGATCATTTAATTTAGCATACAAATCTTCATTTTCAGATGTGAGAGCAAGAAGTTTAGCATGTAACTCATCATTTGCTTTATTAGATTTCTTTAATTTCTTCTTGCACTCAATATACTTATCATGTGTCTCTTGAAGGTTATCAATTAACTCTTCTTTAGATAAATAAAAAAGGCTTACCTCTTCTTCTTCACTTGTTGTAGCAATAAGACATTCTTTATGCACATCTTCCTTCTTTAACCTCCATGGACAGCTAGGTGTTGTGTGTCTTGTTCCTAAGCACCAATTACAGCTTGTTGAAGATTGGTCTAAGCTTCTTCTTTGCTTGCGGTTGTAGGCACCACCACCCTCCATCTTCAAGACTCGATTAGAGCTCTTTGAAGCCTGCTCTGATACCAATTTTAAAACCACTAGAGGGGGGGTGAATAGGGTTTTATGAATATTTTAAAATTAATAGTTCAAACAATCAACCACAAAAGATTAGACAAGGGGACACAGGGTTTAGAGTGGTTCCACCCTTAGCAAATACTAAGGGAGTTAGTCCACTACCCGGTTGTTCCCAACCGGGATTTTGAAAGCACCTGTATTTTATTACCTCGCAAGGATGTTACATATACAACTACCTTCCCAAACCCTTTGGACAACCTTCACCCCGAAGTCGTCTCACCAACTTTGAAGCAGCCTTCACTTGAAGTAACCTTCCTCCTTGAAGTAGCTTCCCGTTGAGACCTTCTAGAAGTAGTCCAAAGTCCACCTTCTCCACCTGAGAAGATAAACCCTCTCCAGTCCGCAGCCTCCAACCCTAGGAGTAGCAAGGAGAGTACAAAGCAGATAAGAAGGAACAAGAAAGGAAAAAGGAAAATACAATTATCACTTTGGCACAAGGCTTGAATCCTATATCAAGCGTTTTGATCTCCTAACCAATGTATATGAAAGTGTAAGTGCAGTGGGTAGGAGATGCTAGCCTATAGGATATGAAATTGGATCAATGGAAATGAATAGCAAATGTTGGAGTTGCTCAATTGCTCACAAGAAAGGATTGCCAATTGCAAGTTTGTATGCTTAAATATTGCAAAGTGTATTTTGAGTGTCCTAAGGCATGTCCTATTTATAGGAATGACCTATGAATGCTTAAGGACGTTCCAAACACTTTCTAGGGGGTTCTAAGTGCTCAACTAGCCGTTAGGTATCCACTAATTGCTTTAGCAACAACTAGTTTATTAATTCTGAAAAGTGCAGACAGAGTTCTTCTCGGTCGAGAAGTTTGTCGATCGAGAGTCCGTCGGTCGAAGTTTTTGTCGACCGAGGGACAATGTGGAGCAAGTGTATATAACGTTCGATTCCAACTCCCAACTACCTTGTCTGCTGTGTCTAACGACTATAGAACCTATTAGAAGAGTTAACCCGGGAGACTCTCGGTCGAGAAGATGTTCGGCCGAGTGTGTCTCGGTCGACAATTAGTTCGACCGAGAATGTCTCTGTTTTGTTGGTTCTAGATGAATACTAAGTGTGTGTATGAGTGTGCAGTTGTGACACTATTATAGGGGATGACCTATCTAAGTGTTGTGAGTGGCTAGGGAAGATCTAAATGCTTGATTTACATGATATCTAAGTACTTGTACATTATATATTTGTACAAGTTTACATTTGATTACAATCATGAAAATAAGACAAATTAAACATGTAGATCTTCCAAAGCTTTGTCATCCACCACATTGTATTCTAGTTCCTGCAAGTAGCACGTTAGATCCATAAGAATGGAATGTTTGTCATTATCAAAACAAAAGGGATTTAAATGATGTCCATTTAGCCAACACGATTAACACAGACAACAGATTGAATACACAGACAGACTAGACCTATGTGCAATACACATACAGACTGGACCAATGTGCATAAAGACACGTTGCTGGAACTGTCTCTGAACTTGAAACTATTTTTTTTTTAATTAAGTTCATGATCAGCATACTATCACACACACTAATTTATATACAATCCACTATGAGAGAGTAACTCGATTATTTATATAATTTTATGCCTATGTCATTAATTAAATCGAATATGGAAGCTTTCTTTCATACTTTCTGTATATTATAGATGTGCTAGTGGTTTAGCAATTTGCTACTAATTTGAGTATAGGTTTGACTGGTCGTAAACCTGGAAAGCAGACTTACAATTCCTAGTGAAGAGATGTATTTTCTATCTGGTTCTGATTAAAGATGAAAACCGTAATAAACAAAATATTGTTGGTCAATGTCAATTGTAGAGCAGTAATCATATACATCAGCATACAGGAGGTAGCCTGCTGGAATATATTCATAAAATGCTGAAAGCTGAACGGCACAAGGGTGTCAGAACCGAACCGGTCAACGAACCGGTGAGACCTCTGGTTCTCGATTCACTGGTTCAACCAGTGGCCTGACCGGTTAAATTGGTGACGGCACTAGTAGTACAAAAATATAAATGTCTTTGATACTCGTGGAAAATATCCCTACCAAAGTTATGAAGCATGAATAATAACATAACTTCTCACAATAACTTGATAAACTGACCAAATAACAAATATTATTCTATTTGTGGGCATATATATACCAACATTTATGTAGTATTCAAAATTAAATAACAAAAAAATGCCAACAACAATGCATTTATTTGCTAAGTGAGAGAACCGGCCGGTTGAGATTAGACCGGACCGGTTCACCGGTTCAACCGTTCGGTTCACCGGTTTGATGCCTGTCAAACTTCATTTCTGGCTTTGGGAGGGGACCAAACTGGTAGAGTGACCGGTTCTCGGTTCAACTGGCCGGTTCGGTTCGGTTCTGATAACTATAAGCTGAAGTAGGTAGTTAGCCAAATAAACTGTTAATATACATTTCTAAACAAGTTGAAATAAGTGGAAAATAAAACTATAAATGGGCTGAAGTAGGCGGACATGTAGCTCAAACTGGTAGACAAGCTGTTGGAATAGCAGACTGATGTTGTCACTGCTGCTTATTCTTAGGGCACGTTTGGTTTGCCGGATTTTTAGAAATCCAGTATTTTGTCCATCCCGCATTATTAAAATGTTGCATTGTCAAAATCCCGCAAAATAAAATTTTATGTTTGGTTTGCTGGATTTTGTAAGTGCGGGATTTATTTTTTTTCGTGTCCACGACGTTCGCCATGTTGTATTTTGGCGTCCGGGAGAATTTTGATGGAGACCAAAATGCGGGATTCCTATTATGTCTGAAAATCCCGGGATTAGCCTCAGTTCTCCAATCCTGCAAACCAAACGTAAAATTTGTTGAGCTGGAGTCCAAAATACAATCCAATACAGCAAAATCCAAGTAACCAAACATGCCCTTAGAATTAGTAGGCACATCATTTTCCCTTTAATCATTAACAACACATTAACATTAAAATAAAATTTTATGACTGACTTTAACATGCACACACAGGCGCGGAAGCACAGAGGCAGGAGTTGAACGTGAGACCTTTTTGGTTAGCCCCATGGTCTAATTGTTAACGTTCTGCTTTTGTTGGTAGTATTAGCTAGATTGGTTATTTCAAATGCGCAAGAATTTCAAATACCTGCAGTATTCTTTCTTATAGCAAGGCCTTAGCTTAGTCCAATAACTAACAGGCTGTGTTTTGACTCATGGTGCTCCAGGTCACTCTTTCTGCTTTTGATAAGGATGCCGATCTGGACGTGCTTGACCATCCTATACTGAATTTCATTTATTATTTGGTATGTATTTGTTCTATTTAAAGTTGAAGCATGACCTTCTTTGCTTAGAATTTTTCTGATAGTCTTCTTTGGTCTATACCAAACTGCTTTCAATCTTTTCAGTTGGTTGAGATCATGCCATCATTTTTGGTGCTGTTTATCCTGCGCAAACTTCCACCGAAGCGGGTCTCGGATCAGTACCATCCAATCAGGTGAAGGCTAAGGCGTCTAATTCTGTTCTTGCCGAGTAGGCTTTTTGAGCAGTAACTTTTCATCACATTCCAGTGGCCATATGGAGCTTTCTTAAGTAGATTGTGCATTCTCTCTCCTTTCTCAAAGGCGCATCTCTATACCTCTACAAGGGGATCAACTGTTAGAAATATAAATAAAAAGTTAGGGTTTTCATCTTTGTGGCTGCGACTTCTGCAAAGCTTACGATGATGCTGTCAGCTTTAATTTTCTTGCCTTTCTATGTCTGTCTGTATGTGCTTGAATTTTGGTTCTTTCTACGTTTGCTTTTTGTTTTGGGTTTCTTTTTGTCGATTTTTTTTGCAGTAATTATTTAAGAGGAGGTTCTTCCAAGTATTTTTTGACAATTTATAGGACTGGCTGGGGTAGGTGCGCTTGCTCACCGTTTTATTTAATTATTAATCAAATGTAGATGGGATAACATCTTCTGATGTTTATTGTTAAGCTAATGGTTCTTAGAATCGCTAACCACAACGTTCCTTGGTAAAAATAAAGATCTTGGACGCCTCTTGGCAGAATGACATCTCTATCTTAAGATAACTTGTTCACTAATTCCCAACGATAGTCAGGTTTAGGTAAGGTGAGGTTGAAAGTGTAATTTATTGCAAATTTACACCCAATCATACGAGCGTCAAATGTTAAACGAGATGGACTGGTGGTTGACAGATTTACTGCCGAGTGTAGAACATTTTTTTTGAAGATATATTAAAAAATGATATATAAATGATAGGCCGCTAGATTCACTCTGCCAAAATGGATGGCTGGTTTGTGGCTTCTGAAGAAACATCAGTTAACTAATCCAGTTTGAAGGAGCTGTTGGTTGTATTCACTCTGTAAAATATTGTCTTGATTTGGTGGATACGAGGTAACATGTATTCTATAACCCCAACCTTAAATAGCCTCGTTCGCTAGAATTCCTGTGAAACTATGTTTTTTTTTATAATAGTAACTATGTACTGGTATTGATTTGTTGGATTTTATTTAGTCAG
This sequence comes from Alisma plantago-aquatica, assembly GCA_963693085.1. Taxonomy (NCBI): domain Eukaryota; kingdom Viridiplantae; phylum Streptophyta; class Magnoliopsida; order Alismatales; family Alismataceae; genus Alisma; species Alisma plantago-aquatica. The sequence continues at coordinate 508,743,504 of OY856411.1, read as the reverse complement.
GCGGCATTTCTTATTATTGTCCCACCAATGACCCGGAATAGTGATCCTGCTTTATCTAGAGCAAAGTGAGGATTTTAGTGTACCTGAGTCTGAGGACTGGTGTTTAATATATATAAAAATCTTGGGTGGATCTGTATACCCGCAAAAGCCACTAGATCTAGTAGTCAATGTTTGATATGCGAAAGCTTTGATTTACTGTGGTGCTGAATCCGATATAAGAGCATTCTGATTGCCCAGTTTTTTTTTCTTGAAAATTATGATTTTTCGAAAGGGTAAGAGTTGCAGCAGTTCTCAAATGAACAAACCGGTGAAGATATCACAGGGTCGTTGCGTGTTCTTGGCAGAAAAAATATTGCGGTCGAGTAACAGTAGTAGCGTTCGAGTAAAAGATTGTTATAGAAGTTAAAGCCTGCCTATACGAAAATGATACGCTGCACATTTGCTTTCCTCTTTCGTATATAAGCATTAAACATGATGTCCGTAGAAGAAATGCCTCTTTGATTGTCAAAGTAGAGAGATTGGTATTTGGGATTTTAGTAGAAAAATTCTACGTATAACCGGCAACATCTCCGGAAGCCTACCCGGTCCTCGGGACCAGCCTCCTGCTGCGTCATATGTGCATGTCAGCAGTAATTAAAACAATAAAGAATGAAGGAAGTATAAGAGAGAAAATAATTTTGTCCATAACTTTCAATCTCGAGTGTATTTTTTGATGAAATACATTGTATTAGAATTCTTGTAAAAAATACTTTCCAACGAGACTAGTGTTGACATATTTTAAAATAATGATAATACACGAGAAACATAGTACCATATATTATGATACTATACACATATTTTGGGTGACGTACAATACTCGTGAGTACTGTATTTTTAATTTATGTTTGATTTATAATTTGTTAGTTACTGTACTTATGCGTCAGTAATTGAGTTGAAATTAACATGTGAGTACAATACTTATGGTTGCATTTTATATGTGATTTTTGACCAGATGTGCATTGTACTTTTGAGATCATTAACAAGTAGGTATTCAACTTATGTCTGCATTATGTAAAAAAAATTGTCCAGATGACTAATGTTGCTATGCGATTCCGAAGGTACTGTACTTATACTTCTACATCAGTTATACGATTATGCTTGGTTTTGTAATTTGATAAGTATTGTACTTATGTTTGAGTATTAACAAGTGGCTACAGTACTTATGGATCCATAAGTACAGTACTCACGAGTATTGTTGATCCTCCTTCATTCAAAAGTACAGTACTCACGAGTACTGTACGTCTGTACCCAGAACATTTGTATGGTATCCTAATCTATAGTACTATGTTTCTCACGTAATATCATTATTTCAAAATATATCAACACTAGTCTCGTTGGAAAGTATTTTCTACAAGGATTCTAATGTAATTTATTTCGTCAAAAAATACGTTTCGGATTAAAAGTTATGGACAAATCATTTTCTCTCTTTTACTTCCCCATCCTTTATTGCATTAATTGATGCTAAATGCTATTGCAGGTAGTGAGGTGCAGGAGGTGCACGGTTCTGAGAACCGAGTATACCAGTGGGTGGCTGGCCGGTTGTGTGTAGCGTAGCTCTTTTAGTAGGGACATAAATGATTGCAGGTGGTGGTTTTCCTTGGGTAATGACTTTCTTTTCTAAGTCGGATTGACTTCCTTAAATAAAACGACGAGTGACCTCAAGTCGTGGCCAGTTTTGCGCACCACGAAAAATCATTTAACAACAGCCTTCTGTTATATCTTCAACCTCCAAACGCTGGATGTGGTACATAGAGAATAAACACGAGTTTCCCATAAATTTGGTACGTATACTCGAGGCTAATCTTGCTGGGTATCTATTTGACATTTGAGTTGTAGAACGTGACGCCATTGGAAAATGTATTTGTTGGGTACACCCAAATCATTTTAATATGACTAAAGGAACCTTAGGTTGGTATCACTTACACCTTTCTCAACTCTAACTTTATTTCATTTAAGCTCATAGATTATACGGACAGTATGTTTTGCTTTCTATTTATGTACTCATTCTCACTTGTTTGCTTGATATGAATTCATATGGATAGGATCAAGTGTCTACATATGACAAACTTAGAAATATTGATGGCGCTTTGCCTAAAACCTTTATCGATTATCGAATCAAGTTGGGATAAATAAAATATGCGAATATCCAAGATATACACAACAAGGAGACAAGACGTCCTAGTCATAATATCATCTCTGTAAGGTGAAAGTAGTTCTTCTTGAACTCTGATAATCCAATCACTCATTCCTTTCTTGAGACACTATGGTATGGATATGGACATATGATGATATCATGATAAGGGCTTCAATTTTTAGCACACAAAAGTCAATGTACAAATCTTCTCTTGTGAAAAACAACGTAATACTTAGTATTTGAGGCATCATATTAAATGATCTTAGGAAGAATGATTGGATTACCCATATCATCAAGGTATTCTTCTTTTTCAAGGAGCTAATCACTAAGAATTTTGTGGTTAAATATGCTCAACCCAGAGTAGTACTAGGATGAGTGACATGTCAAAAAGTTGATCTCGAATTTGTATATGAGGACAAAATGTCCACTTAAGACTAGTTGTGGTTTGTGAGGCCACTCTTCATTCTTGAAACTTTAGAGTCTTAGGCAGTGGGCTCGAGCATTACAAATGCTATTAGAGTCAATTCTTCTCTAGTAGGTAGGGTCCACGTGGGTAGGAATGAGCATTGAGTTGGGTCATCTCGGGTTTTGGTAAGTCCATGCCCAAACCCATGTTTTTATTGGGTTTTGGACCGGATTTAGGCCCAATAATGTTTGGAAAGCTTGGCCCATGCCCGACCCACGTAATAGAGTAGGGTTTCAGGCCGGATTTGGGTCAGCCCAGATAACATATAAATGAAGGGCACATGTAATCTGTGTATCAAGAGAGGAACTAATACACTTAGAAATTGTTATAAACTTAAAGTCTAGATCAGACACATTTTAATCATAGTCTTAGCCCATTTATTTATGTAATATATTAATATCATCCAACCACTAATGGGATTTAGTTAACGTTGAATATAAGATGCACATTTTTATTTCAACTAATGGTCTAATGGTGTACCGGTTAAGGTGATTTGTGAAACTTGTATAAGTAGTATAAATCCAATCTCTTAGATTATATTTTATTCTAAATCTTAATGAAAACGTAAAATACAAATTGAATGTGCATATTTTAAGTTTACTCTAGTTCATTAATCTTTTAGTCTTAATTATATGATTGACAAAATATATATGAGTAAAATGCGATTTTGAAAGGTTGTACTCAAATGTATCTTACAATAGATCATATCATGTACAAACATGTGGTTACACATACACTTGTAAATAATTAATCTGAGTATCTGGGTTTTCGGGCTTGGGTTTACTTTGGCCCTGACCTGGTCCATATAAAAATCAGAGACAAAATCTTAGGCTCGACCCACCCATATAAATTAGATGGGTTGGGCCTGGGTCAAGTTATACGGGTCGAGACATGGGTCGGATTGGGCCGACCCGGTTCGATGCTCATCCCTACACGTGGACGTGTGACACCTTGCTCTTGAGCCGTGTGGTACATGCATGTTGCAAAGGACCATTTGAGTTGATAGAGCCATAGTTGCACTGGTAGTATCTAGACATATTGGAAAGGACTATCCTAGTTGGAGTCACCCTTGTGCTAGTAGTCGTGTATGGGAGCTACGTGTACATGAATAATTGGGTCCTAAAATAAGGAAGTGATTATAAGACTATATAGTTGAGATTTGATGAGGACGTCAAGAGTCTTGCTAAGTACATAGTTGTACTAGGATTGATGACTAGTGGGGAAGTTGATCCTGACTTGTACGTGAGTAGGGGCAAAGCATGTAGCTAAGGCTAGTTAGTTGTCATTCTTGAAACTCTACTAGAGTCTTGGGAAGTGGGCTCAGTCGTTACACACATGCAATAAGGACTTTTGAAAATATAACTACTGAACTTCGTCAGATCCAAGACCACATATTCACTACTGAATGTAATCCATCGACCGATCCAACCTACTTCCAGACATTCTGAATAGATTTTGAATGATTGGACTCTATAAATAATATCATGTGGAAACAACGTGCTAAAATTACATAATTTAAAGAAGGGGATTAGAACACAAAATTTGTCCATAAAATATGTGTCATGTAAGAAAAATTCACATATTCCTAGTCTTTATATCAATGCTACACAAACTTTCAACAAAACATTCATCATCAAAGTCTTTGACTCTTTCTTTAGATCACTATTCAACCATGGTAGACAACACTCAACACACATCCTCATTGATTGGAACATCCTATACCCATATCAAACAAGCTAATACATGTACAAACATTTTCACCAAGTCTAAGATCAAATGATTACGAAAAACCTTAGCGAATATAAACACCAGGACCATATGGTTTTTGTAAGGAACTTATCATCATCATTGGAACACCATCAAAAACTCCTTTTACAAGCTATTCTCATACATACAATAGTATCACAATGACATCTCAACACAAATTGGACCACTGAACCAGACACACATATCATTGATAAAAAAATAGAGAAACTGACCCTTGTCAGGCTATACAGACCCATCAGCTTGATCAATACATCATAAAATATTATAAAAACATTAAGCACACATTTCAAACCAACCATGATGGGTGTCATAGGGTTACAACAATGTTTTCCTTTGGTGTAGAAGCACACATGATGCATACATCATGGTCAATCAAATGACAAACACCTACAAGATCAACAAAATTCCATTATTCACTCTGAAGCTTGATTTTGAAAAATATTTTGAAAACAATAATTGGAACTTCTTACTCAACTACATGCAAGGTTACAACTTCCCTACAAGATGGAGTTACTGGATCAACCATACTCTTAACACTGGTATGACTTTTGGATGCTTCACTAGCTCAAATGACCTCCATTAAGGATCATTATGGCTTCCATGCAGGGTACATAGGGTAAAATGAAATCACATTTTATTAGATGGAAACACATTTGTAAACCAAACAAACAAGGTAAATGGTTGATCATGAACATGAATATGCACACATTATGTCTTATACACAAAATCACAACCAACCTATGCAATAAAAACCATATTATATGGAGTAAACATGTCTAGCAAATACTTCCAATACAATAACCCATGGAGAAACATATCTGAGAAGAAACTTTTTTTTTTGGTCGACAAAAAACTCGTGTTACTATTGTGAAATACCAAAACTTTAGGTACAACCAAACACCCCCCCTAATCCTACAAGAGGATTACCAAAACACCAAAAGGACATCAAACAATCTTACAAAGAAGACTCAACAAAGAAAAACAAGGACTCTGACCTAGATCTTCACACCAAAAGCAAACATACAAGCCACAACAGAAAGACTCGCCCCCTATTCTGATGAAGAGCTACTCATACAATAATGCACATCCACAAAGAGAGTAGATACATCAGCGTAGGGAGAAGTAAAAACTACCATGGCCAGTACTCCTACTTGTTGAAGTAGTACCAAGAGAGAACCATCTATCTTCATCCGCATACACAACATAAAGCTGGCAGCAACATCCTGTACTCCTGTCAGACGCACGAAAAGACTAGAAGTGCTATATCAACTGCTACGATCACCAGAGTGCAACCAGCCTGAAACATCCTTCACACAACAATATCCTCACCCACAAAAATAGTGGAAAGAATGAAACAAGAAGCAGCTCCCAGCCCTCAGACAACAGACATAGACCTCAGCATCATCTGCATCTCAGACCGGAAATATGAGAAGGAATGAGATGGCGTCAGCCATTCTTTCTCTTCTTAGGGGATTTTTTCCCCTACTAGGCCTGTAATTACTGAACTCCAGTGATTCAGCCTCCCAAGGATCTAGCTCCAATTCAGAATTTGGATCCATTTTGGATTCATCCTCATCAAACAGCTGCTCCTTCTCCAATGGGAAATCCACAAAAAATCCACTGCTGTTCCAAACTCTGTTAATCTTCCACGAGGACGAGCTCGACTCCCCTCTACTCCTCTTACTCATTTCTAGTTCCCAATCAAGATTGAGACTCCCGACGTTGACCATCGGGGAAGTCCCAATCATCTCAGGCTCTGGGAAAAGAGAAGGGGGTTGATGTTTGTGCTTAACCGCTTCAGAAATGACGACATCTCTAACCTGTTGAGCTAAGACATCAAGAAGGTCTTCATCTGCTGCCTCCGAACAAGCATTGCCCTCTTTTTGAACAGTAGTGTTACTCGCTGGACGATCCTTGGAAGTCACCTTGGCAAAATGTCGAACACCTAAGATCTTCCCCAACCGAATTTGCAAATCCTTCTCCGACGGAGTCTTGCGCGTCCTCGAAGGACAGGAAGGGGAAGTATGTCTGAATCTCTTGCAACTGGGACAGGTCACTGGTTTAGATACCACCTCAATCTTTAGAGATTTGGGCTTCAAGTCCACTTCAACCACAGTCTCTTTAGGAAACTTCTCCTCACAGTTCATCTAAATACATACCCAGGCGGCGTCGAGGCAACCAACAACAACTGAGTGGTCATCCAAATCTACATGTCTACCGATTGTGCTTGCAACGCTGGCTATGTGTCTGCGCGTCCAAGGGATTCCGGGGTTTTCAATCCTAAACCACACTGTGACCTGCAAGAAAGAGAGAGGTTGGAGCAGAGCACCTGGCTTCCACGCATGGGCCACAATCAAAGACCCATCCATGAACCACAGTGTTTCATTAAGCACCCTATCTCTTTCGCTGTTGGACGACACCCGGATGATGTAGCCCTCCCTTTTCTCAGACACGATCTCAATGGAGCCGCTTGGTCTCCATAGCCGACGAATCCATCCCGTGAGCTGTTCGCCATATGGATTCCTTCCAACGAAACAGATCGAGACATACTCGCCCCAGTCACAGTTCACACAGTCCTGGCTCGAAATGGAGGAACATCGACAACCATCTTTGACAATGGGCTCGATATACTCCATCAAACCGCCGTCGATCTCACCTCACCCCTGCCTGCTGGACAACAACCACTTAGCGACTCTTGAGGAAGACGACGACACAACAGATCCACTAGACATGGGTTTTGAGGGGATGGCATCATACTCATTGGGCGTTGCCTCCTTCGGCAAAACCTCAGCGGAAGGTGTGCCTGCCTCTCCATTTTCCCCCGATTGGCAGAATGGAGGAGTCAGGGACTCGACGACGCAACCTCTTCCCCCTCGGCCGCTTGACAATCGCCCTCGCCCTCGCCCTCTTCCGCCCCGTCCGCGGCCCATCTTCATCTGTATGGAAACATATCACAACACTATATACATCATAAACACAACATCAAGGTTCCACCATATTACATGAAAAACATACCCTTCTAGTGTGATCCATAGTATAAATGAGTCATCAATATGAATATTGATATGGAAATCCCCAACTGTCTGCAACACATTTCCATGAAACAAGAATTTGATCCTTCTCAACTCAAATAGAAGAAACCTATTCAATATATTTTGAATGTTTTTTTTTCTTCTCTAGACAAGATATAACAGACATAACCACATACTAGAATCCCATACACAAAACCATATAGAGGGAAATGGGGAAAAATATATATGCCAAAGTCCTTGTACATCTTCTTCAACAACGTTGATATAAAAATAATCATTGACCAGATATGAAAAATCAAATATCCCATCAACTATTCCATTCTTATATGATAAATACGACAAAAAAAGACCCTTACTGGAGAAAATTGGTGGAAAAGAGGATTTCAAGGACCTACTGTTCATATATTATGTAGAGTCGAAGTTGATAACACTAAGCATATCTTTTTCAATTGCACATACACTAGGAGCATATGGTAAAATCACCTACAACTCACAACTAAAACAAATGATATTTGGTCGGACACCATCAATTTGATCTATAAAGTCAAACCTAAATACACCCAAATCATACAATAAAATATAGTAACAACAACGATCATGCCATCAATATGGTTGGAAAGAACTTACAAAACATTTGAGAATACACAACATAAATTTTGATTTATTAAAAAATACATCACAAACACATATAATGATACCTTACAAATAGCTAATTAAGCCATCATTAGGGAGGCTAATGCCACACATATGGTAGAGTATAGATATATGGACCTTTGCTGAGGGAACTGCTCCATGAAGCATATTCTGGATCAACACCATGACATTGTCTAAAGAAGATAGAGATCATATCGACATTGGGTGACACAGACCCTTCAAATAAATGATAGAGGTAGGGGTGAGCATTCAGTTAATTCGATCAGTTACAACTAATTTGGTTCGGTTAAATGGTTAATTTATGGTTTAAGATTTTAACCGTTAACCTAACCAAATTAGTGTCGATTAGTTCAGTTATGGTTAATCAGTTAATGGTTAATTCCTTCGGTCAATTCGGTTAATCAAACAACACTCTTATAATAATATTGTATGAAAATAATAATAAAATTTTGAACAATTATTATATTATAGTAATATTACACATAAACATAGTGATATATAGTTCATAAAAGCTTGGTTAGTTTATAAATGGGATGATTTTTTAAAATAAAAGTAAAATTATATATATATATATATATATATATATATATATATGAGTAAGATATTTCTTTTTGAATAAATTGTGATTATTCGGTTAACTAAACACAAAATATTTTTAACTGACAAATTAACCATTTAACCAATTAACCAAAATAAATTAACCAAATTAATCGAATTAACCAAATTGTCTAAAAAAATTTAACCATTTGGAATTAACCATTTGGTTAATCAGTTATTAACCGAATTCTGCTGACCCCTAAATAGATGCCTGTTATGGGGTGCCTCCCTCAAGTAGTGCTTTGCATTTCTAGCATCACTTGTTATAGGAGTGTTTTTTTTTATCTTACCTATGGTAACCAACATAAACACTATACTTTGTCTATTCTATCTATATATCTGATTTTGCGGATGTGATTCAAACTCCTTTATATACATATTCACATAGACTATATATATATATATATATATATATATATATATATATATATATATATATATATATATATATATATATATATATATATATATATATATAGAGAGAGAGAGAGAGAGAGAGAGAGAGAGAGAGAGAGTCAAAAGGATGAGTTTGTTAGGTATGATTAAGAAAGAGGTAGGAGGCATAACTAAATCTGAGTAAGACAACATGTTTCAGAAATTGAATGTTAATGCTAAAAAATAACAATATATAGATCTAGGAAATAATTAAGATATCACTAGTTTATTGATTCATAGTTCAAACAAAATAAGACTAACTCGATCCCCACCATGCACCTGAAGATTATGTGGTTATTGGGAATGTAGGACGGTCAAAGCTTTGGTTATTGGGAAAAGAGAGGATGTACCTAGATGAAAACCCATGAATCCTTGCTAATTTACCTAGTTTACAATGCATTTATCTTTAATATTATCCGACATGTATCAAAAATCAATTTTGATACCATTACCAAAATCTTTATAAATATAAAAAACACCCATACCGACAAAACGACGAGGGGTTCCCATACATGGTTTCTAACTTGAGTTTTGTCTCAATAGTTTATTTTGTGTGGTATTTATCTATTTTGGCAATTTTGCCTCTATAGAGTTTCACATAGCATTCTTTGTAACCGCATGATCTTTTTATGTTTCATCGTTAAGGTACATGATGATAATTTTCCTAATGAATGAGTTGAACGACCAATGTTATAAAAGAAACATAGTTATCGTTATGAGTGGCCAAAATGCTGTTGAATAATGTAATTATAAAGTTATGGACAATGAAACTTCATAAAATTTCTTCCTATTTCTTTATTGTAATATGCAACTCATAGATTTTTTTCTCTTTATTAACATTTCACAGCATTACTTATCTTGAACCAAATTACAGTAATTATGTGTTGTTTTTCTAATTTACCAACACTACCAATTTTTGTTAGTATAATTTGGTTTTGTCCGCCATAACTAGCACAACGTATCGGCTGGGACAAACCACGACATTTTAAAGAAAAGTTCCTGTTCCAGTCAGCGTATACAAAAACATGGTTGAAAGCTTTCACATTAAACTATGTGTGCTTATCGTGTTGGACCATGCTGTGATACGATGGTAAATGATGAGATGCAGCAACTTTTATTTAGCCCAACAAATCATCAACCCTTAAAGCTTTGTCATTAAGGAAGCAATAATTGAACTAAAGTTTGCATCGCGTGGTTTGCAATGACTGAACCAGGAAAAACTATCATGCACAGGTGGCGAGTACGAATTGTCGCTCACGAGAACAGTTCTTATTCCAAAGTCAAAGCTAGCTAAGAAAAGCTAACTTGGACGTACACAGTCCAGCTGTACAATGACTAAACGCTGAGAAATAAAGAACGAAGACCATGGGGCGTAGTTCTTCTTTTTAACTTTCTAGGAGATGACGGGCGTGCTGATGACCTTGCCGTCGTCGTCGACCCACACCTCGACGCGATTGCAACAGAAGTTCGGTGGCGCGATGTCCGGGTACCTGCGAACCACGACGAGCATGACGAGCGAGTTCTCCGCCTCGATCACCGCCTTCGCATCCTTGCCGTCCCTCCCCACCAACTCCGGCCACTCGTACTTGCGTGCAAAGTAATCAAAGCCGAATCACAACCGTGTCGCCATCCCCGTGCAAGGTGCGGCAAATTCAGCCGGTCAGTGGTTACCACAGCAGATCAAAGTCGACCGTGTACAGAAGGCATCAATGATTAGGTGTCTATATATCTTGCTTTGTTAGAGCTAAGTAGCATGTGAGATCACGTACCTCCGCAGCTGCTTGGCTCATGGACGCTGATGTTCTGGCATGACCACCCCATGCTAGCTTCAGGACTCTAATTGGCTGCCTTTTTCCTACCAAGCTCGACTGCTCTTCTCCTCCCTGGTTGTCTCAATCGCTAGCCCTATACGGTCTTACGGTGATGGTGGATATCTCCAAGGGAAGTAAGTCGACGCATGGCATGTGGTGGGTGCCGTGGCAATTTGTATATCACTTTGTACGTTTGATTCCAAATCTCCGTCGGCTTTTTATATGTTTAACCTCTTGCTCGAGAATTAGAAGACATTGTTTTAAGTAGGAGTGTCAACCTAGCCTTATGCTGGCCCTTTTCTAAGGCTAATTAGCAATTACGCCATCCTACTATATACAATTTCACAAATTAGCATACATGTGCATATGCGTCATAACCTACCCCACTACGTCCAGTCCAGCGTTTGCTGTTGGATAATGTGCAAATTACTGTGTGGTTTGGACTTTGGGTAACAAATATCCAATCCTTCTTTCTTGCTATGGTACTACAACAAAATGCAACATAAGTCAAGGCCATATATGGTCAGGGTTAAAATTCTTGACCAAGTTGTTTTTTCCCCCAAGGCATATCACTAGCCAGTACGGTCGTAAGCCCTGACCAAAATCTTTTTAGCCTCCCCCAAGCCCTAGTCCCTGTAAGCCCACTCCACCCAACCCACCCCGATAGTTTATCCCAAGATTCACGCCGCCCCCCTTCCCATTCGGATTACCGGCGCCTCATCTTCCGCCAACCCAGCGCGGCGCCCGTACGTGCTCCTGTGCACTTCTGTCCGTCGCCAGCAACGATCCCTCCTTTGATTCTTCTCGGCCTCCCGGTCTACCGCTCGCGTAGAAAATCGTAACGGGCGTCTACGCAGGTATGCCGCCAACCGGTTGCGGATCAAGCCCTCGTCTTCCTGCTTCTACAGCCATCAACCCATCATGGTATGCCCTCTTTCTTTGCACCAGACTCGCATGATCCTTCTTCACTCTTTCGTATCCCCTACTTGTCGACGGTCTAGCTATGTGACTTTCGATATATACTCACACAGAGAATAAGAGAGTTCATCATCTGCTTACCAGCCAAGATTTTCAGGTATACATGTTGTTATTAGTTTGATATTAAATTATACAAACTCTGCTTTATGATTTTCTATCACTGAATCCATGAAACAAATATTGAAAAATTGCAGAGCTCGTCTCGCTTTGGATCTCGGACGGGCTACATGCGCTGTGAGGGAAGAACAGTCCTCATTATGAATGCTAGCAGCTCGGTTCTATGTTTAGATCAAACTGGCAAGAGTTCACCTGACGCTATGCATTTTTTTTGGTCGCTGTTATATGTTACTCTCAAAAATCAAAACTTTGGGTACATATAGCACCCCTATGAGAGACTATTGGATTCCCAATTCTCACACAGGGGGATAAAAAGAGATCCGACCAGACAAAACCTCCAAGCTGAAACAAGTCAGAAGGAGAGACTGAGATAACAAACCACATAGACTCAACAGGGAGAAAGGAGCTACATACAAGACCAATAATCGCACCCACAAATACGCCCATATGAAACTACAGACCAGCTATCAAAACACAATGATCAGACATCTCCTGTCCCACTCCTAAACGAGGAATCATATGGATCACAAAAGAGTCCAAATGGAGGATGTAGGTCTGCCACTCACTACCTCCTCCCCTGGTGTATTGGATCAGCTGCACCTGGTACAATACTCCATCCACAGGGAACCAAACAAGACACCATAGCGAGAACAAAAGGAGCATCCACATCTAAGTCCCTTTAGACTTGTGCAATTGATATTAGGCAACCATGGAGCCATGACAATCGGCACACCCACAAAGAATGGACATGGTCGTCCAACCACCAGCCACATACATCCAAAGGCAAGCAGTTGTTGAAGCCATCAATTGCAACTAGTCGCAATATCCTGTTCGGGACCTCAACAAGCAATGGAATGCAAGTCAGAAGTAGAGAACACTCCACGCCTCATGCATTCTATACTTTATCTTCATTACCATTATCCTTCATGTGGCCATAGGCCAAATGTCAGAGAGAAACCAATTGTCGAACACCCTGAGGGCGTTCCCTCGAGCAGTAGTAGGGCAACAAGGGACTGACTGGTGAAGGCCAATAGAGGCAGCACTATGGGCCTGCCATGGGAATCACGTCTGTGTTGGGAAAGAAAGCTGATACTGGGAGGCGCCGCCGCCAAACCCAACAACTATATGGGATCGTCACCGGGTGGATCAGGGAAAGAACCCCAACCACCTAGAGAGGTACCCGCCTCCTCCAAATCCTCTAAGGGAGGATCTGGGGTCACGACCATGGCCAGGGGCCATCCACATATTAGACGCTATGCATTTTTTAATATAATGCATTAGTCATTTCAATTTCACAGCGTCCATATATTATTCATATGTGGAAGTTAACGATTCATGCAGAATGTTACACAAGATGCTTACTATTATGGTTTATTTGATATTCTAATGGTAAATATTCTTAACTTGATCATTGATTATACGTGTCATATCTTAACTCACCAATGATTTTCTTTGCTTTACATATGCTTTATTGTGAGATGGTGGGTGAATGCTTCTCAATGACTATTACAAGTGTCTCCCAGCTTGTTTTTGTGGATGAGGAAAACCATATATTGATAGGATTCATATATGATGTAGGCAATGTCTTGTATTTTGAAAGCACAAAGTTGTATAACATAGATGTGGTAAACTTCTATGTTATACATGTTCTCTATTTCAATTAGGGGCGTGGTAAAAAGTCCTCCCATTGTAAATGATATAAAATTATTAATAAAATTACTTATTTAACAAACTTTTTTGAAGCATCATTCGATAGTTAAGTATCTTATATATGATAATGATGTTACATGACTTCAAAAAGTTGACATATGACTTCCACGTATACTAGTCAGAGATGGGCTTTGGATTCAAGCTATTGACTAGGATTATTTAAATTTATTCTATTTTACTAAATGCTCAAGGCTTTAGTATCTATTGGTCAGGGATATAACCCGACTAACTGGTATTGGTCACCAAGCTTTTACTCAATGTACGTTGGTTAGAGATTGACCCTGACCATCACGTATTGGTCAGGGACTCGTCATCAGGGATTTGACCTTTGACTTTAACAAGTTTTGTAGTGGTATAGTAAAAAATAGATGCCCAAACACATAAAAGTATAAAGAGATATATTCATCATACAAGGTATTTTTGATTCATTTCTGAAGTAGTTTGCTGGGGATAAAATGTTCTATCATCAACTTGTTGGGATGATATTTTTGAGGCAGATGAAAGAGAGGAAGTTTAATTATAAACGTGTTGGGAGATTTAAGAAGGCCATTCAATTAGTAGGAACGTGTGTCAAAGAGCAGAAAGAAATGGGATGAAAAAGGAGGGAAAGAAGATTAAGAAACACGTGGGGGCAGAGTTTATGAGAATGCAAGGAGTTTGAAGTTCAATGGATAAATGTTGTAAAGACAACTCAATCACTCACACCACCAAACTTTGTTTGGTGGTGTCTTGCTACCATATAAATTATTGTGGCCACGATCATGATAATCAAACTTTCGTAGGCATGAGCCGACAACTACCTAATTCATGCACTTTCAAGAAGGAGACTAATAGACTCAAGGAAATGACGGTTGGAGTGGACTACAAGAGTCGGTCCCTGATTTGCCAGGTTTACTTAATTTATAACCTCGTATCGTGCATCATATCTTTGTCTTCTTCTTTAAATGCCTTGGCTTACTTTAAATCCCAATTAATGACAGTAATACCAAAAAAATGTATTATTTCTAACAAAGGAAATACAAATGTGGTCATAAGATTAGGGAAAAAATAAAATTAATTCATAACATATAAGATTTTAGAGAGGATTGAACCCCCATAAAACTCTATTGATGAAGTTAGGATATACTAATACAAGAATTTGGGAAAGAACTTCTAGATGAAATCATATGTATAAAACTTTGAGACAATTGGAATTGATAGTGTTTTAGAGTTAGAAATGCTACATTACCTAAATATAGAACCAATCTCTTGATAGGTCGAGCACAATGTTCTAAAAGTTAGTCATTATGAAAGTCATATCGACTAACTTTAGACGAATTTGACTTAAATAGTTGCCCGACGTTTCCAACAATCAATCTAACTTTTTTAATAGGCAGAGTCAAAAGTTACTTGGCTTTCTAAAGTCAAACTCGTACTGAAGTTTAGTTTGATCTTACAACAAATAATTTTCTCTTTCAAGATGACAACAAAAAATAAAAGGGCATATTTATCTTCTAACAAAATATGTGTTTAAGCATATATGACCCATATGCACAAAGCACGAAATAGCTTTGTCTAGCGCCAAACAGATTCTGAAGTGAACATTTGAGGACAAGCTAATTTATTGTATTAGAATATTGGTTAATATAAATTAGAGTACATGAATCTTGGTAAGTTTACTTCTCTTAGGGCCATTCGACCCTAATTTAGATCCATTTTTTCTTATAATCAATATTTATCTTGAATTTGTTTCTTTTAGCAAAGTATCTTATATCTTTATTGCTCTTTTTGGGAAGAAGGAAGCTGTTGGATTTTGTAGAGGAAACATGTGCGGCGGAAGCAACAAAAATAAATTTCCACACAATCCGAAACAGAATCTTGTCAAAAACAACGTATTCAGAAAGAATGTTTGCGGGATATACCTTATCACAGAGCAAGTTCGACGATGTCCCACTGCACGATGGTGTGCAACGCTACTGGCCTACATAGACGGTAGCAAAACTCAGATCGGGGTAGAATATGGTCCGTTCGCTGAGTGCATCACGGGAAGATCCGACGACGCTCCTTTCGTGTAGTGATGTACGCCGCTTGTAGCACGTATGGATGGTCATTGACATCCTCCGAATGTAGGTGTCTCAATGTCTGCGTCTCTACTTCATCCACGCGGATGGAATAGAACTCCAAGTCGTGCTTCCTAAGCCGACGGGAAGGAGTAGCCTCTGTGCGATGACGTAGTAGCGTCATGGTGCTCTCCTTTATCTCCTGAGGACGGTTACGACTATGGTTTACGTACGTGAGCATAAACTGAAAATGCTCTCTCTATATCTTGTAAAGATATCGGTCATCAAACCCCTTTAAATAGGAGACGAAAGGAAGTAGGGTTTTCTAAACCCACCGGTAAACAGAAAGACTGTATTAATTAAAACACTCGTGGATTAATTAGAATATTCTGGAATTAATTAATTAACCAAATAATCCTATTAATTAATTAATATCTGACTCTATACAATCGCTCAGGATGGCTCTATGGACATATATACCAATAGACTCACACTTGCAATTAGAGCTAGTCACTCCAATTAATTGACTCAAGCATTTTAATATATTCCAATATATATATATATATATATATATATATATATATATATATTTTGGTCGGCTAAAACTCGAATATTTATTCCAATATTATTCTAATAGATTACATAAACATTTTAGTAATCATTGTGATTCAGAAAAATTCCAATCAAATCCACAATTATACTCCTATTCCAACACATCCTATGCGCGTGACCCGGTAGGCTCCAAATTACGTTGGCAGTGATATACATAATCATATTAGCAATGATTGGTATATAACAAGACTTTATTACTACCCAAGTAATTGGAGAAGTTGGAGAACAACTTAATATATCATTCATGGCTGGTGTTACAATGATTGTATTGTTCCTTTGTCGTTGATATCCATATTGAACTCGAGTCATGGAACTGTTATCCTCTTCAACGTTCAATCCGTGTTTCTTGAACTAGAGGAGACTGTCTAAGATATATGTAAGCTTAATATCACATATTGACTCACATCAGCATGGCCATGCATTTTTCAGTCTCACTTATCAAGTGTATGAAATATTAAACTCTCGTAGGAAGGACAAATTCTATCTACATCACTCACAATCATCCCCATGTGTTACAGTGCACCCAAGCATCATCTTTATGGCAATCCTTATTCAGGATCATGGTGAATGATGTAAAAGTACATCGAACAACATGTGATAAGTGTAGTGACTTCAGGTGTAAGAACCACAATCACCACCATCACTATGAGATGTGACTCTAACTACCAACATGGTATCCATGTGTCACTCTCAAGGTGAGTTTGTCCGATACACTATTCTCTAACAAGTATCTATGTATTTGGTTTGATATCTCCATATCATGGATAATGAGATTCTTCCATCAATCAACATACATTCCAATCTTATGTGTTATTGATGTCTATGGATATTTCCACAATAACAACTGATTAGGGACAAAATAAGAATACATACTCTTAGCATACATATGATCTCACTGTTCAGGTCATCAACTCGAAGACATATGTCATTAAGTATATTATTCTACAAACATCTATACGTTTCGTGGTCATCTCACAATATAAAACATAAACATATAGATGGAAAACTTGCCTTTATGGATATGATCTATGTAGTATTACAAATCATTTACATAGTATTCCATTACAATCATCATATGATAGTCTCTATGGTCATATATACTAACAGATTCCCACTTGCAAACTTATACCCAATCACTCATGAATCTCAATCCAAGTGATCGAACATGTCTGTCATGTTTCTACTATGAAAGTGCTTTTGTGAGCGGGTCAGCCACATTACTTTCTGTAGGTACTCTATAAATCTTCACATCTCCTCACTGTAAGATCTCTCATATGAGATGGAACCACCGTAGAATATGTTTGTAAAGTTGGTGCGATCTTGGTTCTTTATCCTATGCAATTGCTCTGTTGTTGTCGCAAAACAACTCAATTGCATCACTAGCGCTTGGAACCACTCCAAGTTTAGAAATGAACTTCTTGATCCACACAGCTTCCTTTGTAGCATTAGATGCACCAATATATTTGACCTCCGTTGTAGAGTCCGCAACCGTCTCTTGCTTGGAACTCTTCCAGCTCATAGCTCGTTGTTTAGGCAAAACATAAATCCAGATTGCGATCTAAAGTCATCTTTGTCAGTTTAGAAGCTAGCATCGGTGTAACCCTTTACCACGAGTTCTTCCTCACAACCGTATACCAAGAATTGATCCTTAGTCCTTCTCAAGTTATTTAGGATGTTCTTTATGGCTATCCAGTGAAATTCACCTGGATCTGACTGATACTGGCTCGTCATGCTCAAAGCATACGACACATCAGGATGAGTACATAACATCACATACATGATAGATCCAATTACTGATGCATATAGAATCTTACTCATGTACGCCCGCTCATCACATGAACTAGGACATTGGGCTTTAGAGATTGTAACCCCATGGGACATGGGCAAGTTACCTCTCTTAGAATCCTCCATGCTAAACCTCTTTAGCACCTTGTCAATGTATGTGCTCTGGATTAGGCCTAGAAGTCTTCTATATCTATCTCTATAGATCTTGATTTCTAGTATATAGGATGCTTTACCTAAATCCTTCATAGAGAAGGTTTTCCCCATCCAAGCTTTTACTGTCTGAAGAGTAGGGATGCCATTTCCCATCAATAGTATGTAGTCTACATACAATATGAGAAATACGATTGTGCTCCCACTAACCTTTTTGTTAACACAAAGTTCATCTTCATTTTGAATAAAGCCAACCTTTTTGACTACTTCGTCAAAACGTAGATTCCAACTCTGAGATGCTTGCTTCAATCCATAGATTGGCCTTTGTAGCTTACAGACTTTATTGGCTTCCTTTGGATTGATAAAACCCTCAGGTTGTGTCATATACACATCCTCGAGTAAATTCATGTTAAGGAATGCTATTTTAACATCCATCTATCAAATCTCATAGTCATGACAAGCTTCAATGGCAAGCATGATCCTGATGGATTTAATCATGGCAACTAGTGAGAAGGTCTCGTCATAATCAACACCTTGAATTTGACGGAATCCTTTCGCAACCAATCTACCTTTATAGGTTTGAACATTTCTATCCATTTCGGTCTTCTTCTTGAAGACCCACTTGCACACTATGGGTTTTACCCCTTCGTGGATCCACCAAGGTCCATACCTTGTTGGTGTACATGGATTCCATCTAAGATCTCATTGCATTGAACCATTTCTCATATTCTGGTCTATTAGTAGCTTCTAGATAGGAAGTTGGCTCATCTTTTATGCCCAATTCATCACTATCTTGAGTCATGAGAATTCCAAATCTCTCAGGCGCAAGTCGTGTCCTACTAGACCTACGAGGTTCCTGTGTTACATGTGGAACTTGAAATTTCACAACAGTTTGTGAGTCTTCATGTTCCTTATGTACCTTCTTAGGTTCTCTACTTTCTTGTTTATCTCAAACTTCTTTGAGCTCTACATTCCTCCCACTAATTCCTTTGGAAATAAATTCCTTTTCGAGGAATACAACAGTCCTAGCAACAAACACTTTGTTGTCAGTTGGTGTGTAGAAGTAGTATCCCCGAGTTTCCTTGGGATATCCAACAAAATAGCATTTTTCAGATTTGGGTCCAAGCTTTTTAAATTTTTTTCCTAACATAAGCTTCACATCCCCAAATCTTTAACATAGACAAATTGGGACGATTCTAATTCCATATCTCATATGGTGTCTTTTGAACTAATTTGGAAGGTACATGGTTAAGTGTAAACACTGTGGTTTCAAGAGCATATCCCTAAAACGATATTGGAAGTTTAGCTAAACTCATCATTGATCGTACCATGTCTAATAATGTATGATTCCTTCTTTCTGACACACCATTATGCTTTGGTGTACCAGGTGGAGTCCATTGTGATACGATACCAAAGTCTCTCATAAGGTCCTCAAACTCTTGGCTTAAGTATTCACCACCTTGATCTGAATGTAGTGCTTTAATACTCTTACCAAGTTGCTTCTCTACTTCATTCATGAAATTTTTAAACATTTCAAGAGTTTCTGACTTGTGTTTCATAAGATATACATAGCCATACCTACTGAGGTCATCAGTGAAGGTAATGAAGTATTGATAGCCTCCTCCAGTATTTGATCTAAAAGGTCCACATAGATCAGTATGTATGAGCCCTAGCAGATCACTGACTCTCTCACTGTGTATAGTGAAAGGAGTCTTGGTCATCTTCCCTAATAAACATGCCTCACATGTCTCTAATGATTCAAAATTAAAAGAGTCTAGATAACCATCCTTATGGAGTCTAGATATGTGCTTCTCGTTTATGTGACAAAGACGACAATGCCATAAGTATGTTTTGTTTGAGTTGTCAAGTTTTAGCCTTTTAGTATTTACGTTGTATATGCTAGTCTTAAGTTCTAACAAGTAGACTCCATAAGACGTAGGGACATTTCCATAAAAGATCTCATCTTTAGAAATAGAAATTATTCCATTCTTAATGTGAAATTCAAATCCACTCTTGTCCATACAAGATACAAAAATAATATTTCTATTAATGGCAGGTACATAATAGAAATTCTCTTATTCTATTACAAGGCACTTAGGCAAAGATAAACTAATTACTCCAACTGTGGTGGAAGCAACTCTTACTCCATTAGCGACCCACAGCTCGACTTAGCCATTTCATAAAGGCTTACTTCTTATCAGATCCTGCATATTTAAACATATGTGAGATCCACATTCAGTATCTAGTACCCATGATGAAGAAGTATTTAAGTTTATCTCAATAACATATATACCTGAAGTGGAGATCTCTATCCCCTACTTCTTCTTCCTCAGTTCCTCCAAGTAGAGAGGACAATTTCTTTTCCAATGTCCAGCCTGGTGACAATGGTAACAACTACCTTCTTTGGAGATCCGACCTTTAGCTTTAAGCGCGGATGACTTTGGCTTCTGTCCGGCTTTAGAACCTTTTGTAGCCTTGCCTTTGCCTTTTAACTTTTCCTTTGTCCAGCTGATCATCATCACAGACTTGAGCTTGTCTTTCTACATCTGTGCTTCAGCTGTCCTCAACATGCCCAACAATTTTGACAACAACTTGTCAATATTATTCATGTTGTAGTTCATGACAAAATGACTATATGATTTAGACAATGATGGTAGAATCACATCAATGGCCAACTCTTGACCTAGGGAAAATCCCAGCTTGGATAGGATTTCCACGTACCCAATCAAAGAGAGTATATGGGTGCCAACTGAGTCTCCCTTTTTCATCTTTCTCCTGAACAAATCCTTAGAGACATCATATCACTCATGTTTTTCTTGATGCTGATACATGTTCTTTAGATGTGTTACCATCTTCATGACATTCATGTTCTCATGCTGCTCTTGCAACTCATAGTTCGTTGAGCACAACATCAGCCACTTGATATCCATGACATCATCAAGGTGCTTCTTGTAAGCATCTTTTTCAGCCTTGGGCGCATTTGAGGCGGGTTCCACTAGCTATGATGTTTCAAGGACATAGAGCTTACACTCATGCGTGAGAACAATTCTCAGCGTCCTAAACCAGTTTTGAAAGTTGGTTCCGGTAAGTTTGTCCTTCTAAAGGACCGATCGCAATAAGAAAGTGTGAGTGTTGTTTGCCATTTGATTGCTACAAAAGAAAAAGTTTGCATTTAGTCCAAAATATTTTGACTTGTAAAGATTTGATAAATGAGATTAATATGTCTTTAATTAATTACGCTCACACTATTTTATTCAAATTGATAGCCCTCACTATCAACTCGGAAGATTGCAATGTTCAACCTTCTAGTGAGCCAAGATCCAAAATAATTGGATCAATGCCCAGCCAACGTCGGCGTCAAAGACCAAATACTAAGGTATACAACTTTTGCCAATTGCATCATATGCAATTCTTGGACAGATGATCATGTACAACTCCTTTCCATGATGCATTTGTGTGCCTCTAGGTACTCGATCCTATCAAAGTTCCCTAGTTAAGTCCAGCCCATAAGCCAACATGATGAGTGTGCACCCTGCAGAGGCAGACCCACACACCCACCATCACACTTCTACGAGATAGAAAGTGTACCACATGGAGGCATGCCCACACATAGTCGATCAAGCTTTTCATGTGTGTTGCTTTATGGAACCCAACTAAAACTTAATATTATTAATTGAGGGGTTTTATTAATACATATACATATCCAAACACCACATACTTATAGTACATAACACATACTACGATATCCACAACCACAAACGATAGATGATAACCTCCCATTTTGTGATGTTATCTTACTAGTTTTTCTTAGTTTTCCATACTCTTTCTTAGATAAATTAGATTAAATACTTAACTTTCTAGCTTTATTGTGAATATACCAATAGACTAATATTTCTCTTTTCTTCTTATAGATAAACCCAAAAAATTGCAAGTCTCAACCAAAATGGTCCCAAGACTGTGAGGACCCAAATGATCCCAAGACCAAGTGAAGTTTACCGGTCCCAAGACCGAATGAAGATCCATCGGTCCCAAGACCGAGTGAAGGCCTATCGGTCCCAAGACCAAGTGAAGGCCAAATGGTCCCAAGACCGAGTGAAGACCCATCAGTCCCAAGACTGAATGAAGACTCATCGATCCCAAGACCGAGTGAAAGGCTACCAGTCCCAAGACCATGAGGATCCAAACGGTCTCCAGACCGTGAAGATCCAAATGATCTCAAGACCGTTCAAGACCCCCTTGGATCCTATAAATAGGACTCAAGGGGTCCTCATTGAGGTAGGAGGTCATAGACGCCGAAAGGCTGCTTCCATTGTTCGAGAGCTACTTCAACCTCCATCCTTCACCCCAAGGCTAAGGCTGCCGGTCTAAGATCCACACTCCATCCATAAGCCTACTTTCTATCTCATTGACATAGAAGGTGGGAAGTGAAGGATTCATCACCAAGGCAACCGCATAGTGTGAAGATAGTTGTTCTCTACTCCAAGGGGTCAACCTTCCTCCCTCCTACATGGAGATGATGTTTTCCTTATCCTCTCCTATCTCCTTCTTTGTTCTTGCCATGAGCGAGTAGTTCCATACACTAGGGTGCAAGTTCATTCCATACATTGTAATTCATGAGTTTGTAATAAAAAATACTACCTTTTCAGTTCAACATCAATCGTTTAATGAATGCTAGTTGCTTGATCACCAACCTGCGTTACTTATTATCTACTAGTACGAATTTTCTATGTTTGTGCTTTTAGATTTGATTATCGATTGTATGTTGGTTCTTGATGTATGTAGTCACCATATATCTGTTTCAATATCTAGATGCGCTTTTCAAGGAGTGGAGTAAACTCACCTCCATCGTTGTACTTTCATACTATGAAATGGAATCGGTTGACGTATGGAAGTACAACTTTGATAGGTCGAAGAACACACTTTGCGAAGGAAGTGATGCAAAGTAAGTGACCATTCATTTGAGGATGGATGGCATTGCAATACTCCCACATTTCTCGTAGTTAGCTATTTGAAAGGAAGCTAAGTCTACAAAGATACTATCTGTTTAGATTCTCATTGCAAGCCGTGTTATTATGATGTTTGTTATGATCTATGCGTAGTGGTGGTGAAACTCGATCACATCCTAGTGGTTCCCAAATATTGTTTACAACCTTTAGTTTACTTTCCTTCCATTTAATTTACATTTGCATATTAGTTTAATCATCAAATCAACTCTTCAATCTAGATATTTTTTTTCCCTCGAGTAGATAAGTGGAATTATAACATTTTCCATCTTGTTAATCTTTTACAAGACCATTATCTCGTGGATTTGACCCTCAACTGTACTACGATAATACTTCCACGTACCTTAGCAAACGTGGGTGGAGATCTTATTATAGTACACACAAGGCTAAATCTATAGACTTGCTATCTCTAAGATTTTTAGTGGTGCATGCAACTCCACACGAGTGGAGGCTCCATAAAAAAAAATCACATCGTTGTCGGGGACAACAGAATGTTTTAATTTCATTTATCAACTTGCTAGTTCATATATTTTTTCCATACCATCTAAAGTGTGATTTTTCTTCTACTCAGGTAGAAAACGTGGATGTAAAACCATAGATTCTCCCATAAACCAGAGTACGACTCTGAGGTAGAACGCAACTTCCACCAACACATCTGACTCAACTGCTAACAAGCCAGACAGATGGCTGAAGAACAACACCAAGTCGCCTTGATACTGGAAAGAGTCAACATAGCTATAACATCTTAGAGAGCACAACTCATCGCTGATACACATGCTCAAGTCCAAGCCGAAGTTCGAGCTGAAGAGCAAGCTCACATCCAAGGTGAAAATGAGGCAGCCACAACAACTGCTCAGTTATTGATAAGGAACAAGCATCTTTGAGACTATGCTATTCCTAAGAATTCTGTGGATAATCACCCAGTTCAGCCTCCACTCACTAATGTTCCTAACTTCAAGATTCGAACACAATGGTTCCAAATCATGCAAGACATCTTATTCTCTGAAAACACTGGAGATGATTGCATGGACCATCTGAAGCAATTCAAGGCACTCTGCTGATTGGTACCACAACCCAGAGCTACACTTGATGCAATCATGGTCTGACTTTTCAACTTCACTCTGTCTGGAAAGGTACTAAGCTGGTATAACTCTTTATATGGAAAGCCAATCACCACCTGGGCTCCCTTGGAAGATTTTTTTTGGAGAAGTTCATTCCTCCCTCATTGACTTACCAGATTAGGAGACAGATCAACCAGTTCCTCCAACTTCCTGGGGAGTCACTAGCAGAATCATGGAAAAGGTTTAAGGAACTTCTGAGAAAATGCCCACATCATGGAATCTCACAAAACCAGCTCATAGAAACATTATATAGAGGGGTAAGTGATGAAATAAAGAAGTTTTTGGATTCCTCATATGGAGGAAATTTCATGAGATAGAATTATGAGGATGCCTAAAAGATTGTTATGCTCAGAGCCGAGAACCAATCTAATTGGGGAAGGCCATCTACAGGAGGAGTCCTAAAAGTCTGCAAAACTGAAGAATCTATAGAAATGAAAGCCGTTGCTGAAGCTCTAAAAACCATAGTTCATAAGCAGCAAGCCCTTGAAACATCATTTGGAGAATATGACAGGAATAAGAACTCCCAAGTTCAGCAAGTCAAAGCAGCTACTGAGACTTGTGAAGCTTGTCATGCATCGGATCAACCCACATTATCATGTGGCCTTTTATATGATGTGATGATGAATCTGTAGACACCTCAGCCACAATATGAACCAATCATTGAATAACCCAAGGATCAGCTTCCAGAGCAGGTTAACTCTATCCACACCATACCGGGTCAAGCATACTATAACTCGGATCAACCGAGAAACCACCCTGGGTTTCAGTATGGGAATCCCGCGGGGAACTGCCAACCCGCAACACCAAACATAAGGATGGTCTTCTAATAGACCACCACCTGGATTCCAGAGCAATTATAATCGAAACCATAGAAACTATAGAGGTGGGTTTCAAAGATTTGTCTACCCAAGAAATTCTTCTTCATACTATGAATGCACTCACCCTCCTTTGCACCCACAATTGCAACAACCTTAATCACAACAACCACAAATTCAACAAATTCAGTTGCCAGCACCTCAACAACAACAACCTCAAGGACAACAACAAATTACACAGTATCAACAAAAGAATGCTCAACCTCCATCAACAGATGAGTTGTCTCTGATAAGGCAAATGCTATAATCTCAACAGACCATGCTTGCCAACCAACAGGCTCAACAAAAAGCTGTAGAGACCCAATTGGCACAATTTACAGCTCAGTTGAAACCTCCGGTGGGTACTTTCGCCGGTCAGCCGGGAATAAATCCGAGACATGATCAACACAGAACAGAACAAATGAATGCAGTTACCATAAGATATGGTCATGTTCTTACTAAAACCACCAAAGTCATTCAGGAAGATGAGGATACCGCTAAAATCATCCCAACTGTAAACATAAATCAAGAAACTAAAAAATCTGTAGAGGCCGAGAAGGAGAAGGACAAAGAACTAGTTTCTAAAGAACCAAAATCCCACCATACAAGCCCAAGATACCCTATCCAGGTAGATTGAGAGAGACTAAACTGGATACTAGATTCCTAAAGTTCAAAGAAGTGATGAAGAAGCTATATGTTGATATCCCGTTCCTTGACGCTCTCTTTGAAATCTCAGATTGGTCTAAATATCTAAAGACTTTGCTATTAAAGAAATACATGACCAAAGAGCACAAGACCATCAAATTAGCTCAGACTACTTCTGATATCATCCTCAATAGAATGCCAAAAAAATAGAAGGAGCCTGGCTCCTTCGGCATCTAATGTTCTATCGGAAACACCTCTTGCAAGAAAGGATTAGCTGATTTGGAGGCCAACATATCTATTATGCCCTTTTTATGTGTAAAAGATTGGGCTTTACCGATTTTCTACCCAAAAAAATGACAATCCAGTTGGCTGGTTCTACCATTACTGCACCTTTGGGAGTTATTGAAGATATCCCAGTGAGAGTAGGAAGAGACTCTTATGTCCCTTGTGATTTTATTGTCATGGACATAAAAGAAGATCTGAGATATCTAATAATATTCGACAGATCTTTCCTTGTGACAGCCAGAGCGCTAATTGATGTCGAAGCAGGCACAATTACCTTAAGGCTAGGGAAGGAAACAGTTCAATTCAGAGTCTTTGACAGCCTAAAAAGTCCCAACATCCACGAAGAACTCTTTCTTCTTGAGGCAATTGATAAAATGTCCCAGCTAAAGCAAGAAACTCTTGAACCATCTGATGCTCTGGAGAACGCCCTAATGAACCCAGACGCAAAATCTTCGACCGATGAAATAGTTCAATAATGTTTGAAATATCTATAACAAGTCGAAGAAGACCCGGAAGCTACCTTTGAGATGTTGAAATCTGTCACCACTCTGGAGACTATTGAAGTGCCCAAGGCACCTAAAATGAAAGTCCTACCAGTTGGACTCAAACACGTCTTTCTAGACGAAGAAAAACTATGTCTGGTCATTATCAGTTCCACTTTGATAGATGACTAGGAAGATAGACTCCTTGTTAAATTAAGAAAGTACAAGAAAGCCATTGGATATAAGATGACCGATCTAACCGGGGTAAATCCATCTTTGTGCATGCATTGATTACCTATGATGGAAGAGTTTAAACCATCACAAGAGCACCAGAGGAAGCTAAACCCGAATCTTAAAGAGGTAGTCTGCCTCGAGGTTCTAAAACTTCTAAAAGCTGGTATTATCTATCCGATTTCTGACTCCCAATGGGTAAGTCCAGTCTAGGTAGTTCCTAAAAGGGGGGGGGGGACCACTGTTATTTTGAATGATAAAAATGAACTGGTACCCACCCAGACTGTTACCCGATGGAGGATGTGCATCGACTATAGAAAATTGAACAAGGCAACAAGGAAAGACCACTTTCCTTTACCTTTTCTTAACAAAGTCCTTGAACGTCTAGCTCACCAAAAATTCTTTTTCTATCTTGATGGCTACTCAAGATTTTATCAAATTCTGATACACCCTGAAGATTAAGAAAAGACAACTTTTATCTACCCTTTTGGAACTTACGCCTTCAGGGGGATGCCCTTTGGGCTATGTAATGCACCCACAACATTCCAGAGATGTATGTCTACATATTTGCAGGTTTAATCGAATCTATCATGGAGGTATTCATGGATGACTTCTCAGTCTATGGAGATTCCTTTGATAACTATCTGCTTAATCTTAGTAAAGTTCTACAAAGATGTGAGGAAACACATCTGATCCTTAATTGGGAAAAATGTCACTTTATGGTGATAGGTGTAGTCCTTGGGTATGGGGTGAGTGAATGAGGGATTGAAGTAGACAAAGCAAAAATAGATATCATTTCAAAGTTTTCACCACCAAAAGACATCAGAGGAGTACGAGATTTCCTGGGCCATGCCATATTTTACCGAAGATTCATTCAAGATTGTTCAAAAATAGCAAAGCCCATGACTCACCTGTTAACTAAAGATGCGGACTTCAATTTCGATCAAGAATGTTTACACACCTTCACAACTCTAAAAAACACTTTGGTCTTTGCACCTATACTAAGAGCTCCTAATTGGTCACAACCCTTTGAGATAATGTGTGATGCCAATGACTACGCCATATGAGCAGTACTAGGGAAGAGGATAGATAAGAAGCCTTACATGATATATTACGCATCAAAAAAGATTGATGAGGCCCAAAAGAACTATACAACTATAGAAAAAGAGTTCTTGGCAGTCATTTATGATTTTGATAAATTCTATTCTTACCTGATTGGATCAAAGGTTACAGTTTACACAGATCATTCAGCAATAAAAATCTGATTCAGAAACAAGACGCCAAACCTAGACTTATTCGTTGGGTGTTGATGCTTCAAGAGTTTGACCTGGAAATAAAGGACAAAAGTGGGGTGGAAAATGTTGTCGCTGATCACTTGAGTCATATTGAGGCTCAAGATGAAGATAATAAACCTATCCACAACTCTCTACCTGATGACCAACTCATGAAGGTCACCACTGGATTCCCCTGGTATGCCGACATAGTAAACTATCCGGCTATGAGAATTGTCCCTCCTTCTACTTCCTATCATGACAGGAAGAATTTTTTCCATGACGTCAAGAAGTACTTATGGGATGAACCATACCTCTTCCGCCTATGCGCAGATGGATTATTCCGCCGTTACCTTCCTGAAGAAGAAATCATCCTAGTCTTAGAACACTGTCATTCTGGCCCCACTGGGGGTACATGAGTTCAAAGAAGACTGCTCTTAAAGTCTTACAGTCAGGTTTCTTCTGGCCGACAATAGCAAAAGATGCACATGAATTTGTACAATCATGTGGTAAATGTTAGCTCTCTGGAGGGATATCTAAACAGAATGAAATGCCACTAACTCTGTGGCAGAAGATTGAACTCTTCGATGTATGGGGAGTGGACTATATGGGTCCATTTCCCTCATCATATGGATTCTCCTATATATTAGTCAGTGTGGATTACATATCCAAATGGGTAGAAGCTATACCTACTGTATCTTGTGATTCTAAGCCAGTTATTAAGCTGTCCAAGGACATTATCTTTCCTAGATTCAGAGTTCCTAGAACAGTCATATCTGACGGAGGGTTGCATTTCTTGGAACGAAGCCTTCTGAGAAAATATGGAGTTAAACGCAAGGTCGCCAAGCCTTATCATCCAAAGACAAGCGACCAAGTTGAAGTCTCAAACAGAAAACTGAAAGCTATTTTAGAGAAGACTGTCAATAAGAACCACACATATTGGTCCACCAAGCTTCCTAATTCTCTCTGGGCATATCACACTGCTTACAAGACACCAATAGGAACAACTTTGTTCTGTTTGGTGTATGGAAAGTCATTCCATCTTCTAGTTGAATTGGAACACAAGGCTTGGTGGGATATTAAACAGTTGAATTTCAATTTCAAAAGTGCTGGTGAATATAAACAACTTCAATTACAAGAACTTGAGGAACTAAGAATGTCTGCTTACCAGAGCGCCATGATTTACAAAGAGCAAACTAAGATGTGGCATGATGGCCACCTTAAACAAAAGGATATTATAGTCAGAGACAAAGTCCCCCTTTTCAACTCCAGGCTCAAAATGTTTCCCGGTAAACTTCACACTAAGTGGTCAGGACCCTTCACTATCAAGCACATCTACCCAATTGGAGCCATCGTCATCTTGGATGACAATGGAGGAGAAAGGACAGTCAATGGCCACAGACTGAAGAGATATTATACTTGAGCTGATAAAAGTCTAAGACAAACCATCGACATTCATGACCCCACTACATCAACCTGATCAAGCCAGAATCTCGTCGAGCTAGCGACATAAAACTAAAGCGCTACTTGGGAGGCAACCTAAGGACTGAGTATCATTTTCTATCTCTTTTAATTTCTTTAGTTTCTTTCACTAACTTCTTGCTCAGTTTTGATTAATTCTCTAGATTTATCAATTTCTTGCATAGATAACATTTTCTTTACTTAGTCATTTTCCTTTCATACATTTTGTTTAGAAAATTTAAAATTAATATAAATAACCTTACAAAAATAAAAATATCAAAATCTATAACCAAAAAAACCTTCTGCCAAACGGTCCTAAAATGTTTGGACCCTCACAATTTTGAAACCATTTGGATCCAAACGGTCTTGAAACCATTTGAAGCTTCACATAATATGAGAGGTCGCCCTCCCATATAAATATAACCCTACCCCCTCCCTTTTCATTTCTTCAACTCTCGACTTTCTCTCACGTGACTTCGCTTCAAATCCTTGCTTCTGCTCCTCGCCGCATACAACACCATCACCATCCACGCCTCCTCCTCTGCCGCCTACAACACCATCATCATCCACGCCTGCCTCTATCAGGGCTGCGCCATTTCTTCCTAGCTTTAAGCTTCTTCACCCTTTTCCGCGGCTGCTCGCATTGCCAGGTAGAGAGGTGATTTCTATCATCATCTTCACCACCATCATCACTGACTTCTCTTCTTCGCCATCACCGTACCTCCGGCCATCGCCGCATGCATCCATCACCGCTGATGCTTTCATCGTCTCTGCCGCTTTGCCTCCCTTCTTCTATAATCAACCACCTGCGCGCCTCTCGCGGTCCTGAGACCGCGAGACCTCCTCACGGTTTTGAAACCGAGTGATCCTCACAGTTTTAAAACCAAGTGACCCTCATGGTCTTGAAACCATATGGTTTCGACCCTTCATGGCTTTTACCCCTCGCGGTTTCACTCCTCACGATTTCGCTCCTCGCTGTTTTACCCCTTGCGGTTTCACTCCTCACGGTTTCACTCATCGCGATTTCGCTCCTCGCTGTTTTACCCCTTACAGTTTCACTCCTCACAGTTTCACTCCACGCGGTTTTGCTCCTCGCTATTTTACTCCTCACAATTTCACTCCATGCGGTTTCACCCTTCACGGTTTTTACCCCTTGTGGTTTCACTCCTCGCGGTTTCACTCTGTGCGGTTTCACGCCTCACTGTTTTACCTCCCATAGTTTTAATCCTCACAGTTTCACTCCACGCGGTTTCGCTCCTCGCTATTTTTACCCCTCGTGGTTTCACTCCTCGCAGTTTCACTCTGCGTGTTTTCACGCCTCGCTATTTTACTCTTCACGGTCCTAAGACCGCATCACCTTTTCAGGTTCTGAAACTATGTGAACCTCTTCACGGTCTTGATACTATGATGCTTGCACAATCTACACACCACTGACCATTCATACAATAATTATATTAGCATAAAATCTCAATTCTTTCCAATATATGATTCCTTGTTAACACTTTACAGGATGGCCTCACCTGCAATGGAAATCACTGAAGCAACCCATTAGACCAAATAATAGTTGTTGGAGCGCCGAGATAGGTTCCAACACATTTTTGACATGTGCGCAAAGATAGGAAAAACTCCAACTAAACTGCCCCAGGTCCTTCACGACCTTGAGCACGTCAACAAATGTGTATGGCTGAGGACCCAGTTGAGGACCTCGAAGATCCTTCCTCAACTGATGAAGGCTCTGACTATGTACCAAACTCCAGTGAAGAATCCCCAGCCAACAAGTCAAAGGGGAAGAGGAAGGCCCAAGAGGCTGCAAAGGAACGACCAACCAAAAGATGGGCAAGGAAACAAGTCCATCCCACGACCTCCAGGGAACCAATCCTGGAAGAACAAGCTACGCCTCTTGCTACCACTGCCACAACAACACCAACCGGTCCTCAAATTCAACATCTGGATGTTACTGACAAAATTCTGCGGCCGACAAAGTACATCTGCTCCACCATACTGAAGAAGATGGGAGTTTACAACAAAGTTCTTTCCCTTCTCGATGAGGCAAACCTCTCCAAGCTTTGCTTTGTCACCGAGAATTCTTATCTTGAGCCCACACTAGAATTTTTCACTCACCTTACCAAAGAACCAGTGGAAGCCAAAGACAAACAAAGGGACGGGGGTGAACGCAAACTCATAACCTTGCTTTTTAGAAAGCAGGTTATATTGACTGAAAACCTGTTGAACAAAATCTTTATTAACAACCCTGACCAGCTTAAGAAGGCTATGGAAGTAAGTCTAGATCACTCATAGTTCAACATGCATACTTTCTAGAAGTCTCTGAATGGAATCCCCAGTTACGATTCCAAGATCTACAAAGCCTCCAACATTCACTCCTGTCTGGTGCGAACACTACACAAGATTATAATAGGTGCACTATTCCCTAGAACAGAGAGCGGGAATGTTCTCATCTCGGACCTCTTCATACTATGGTCCATCCTAAAGGGGCATCCGATCAATATCAGATGACAATTGATACATAAACATACATCGTATGCCCCCGGGAGGGAAATCTGCATGGGTGGTCACGTGACTACAATCCTGAAGTACCACAAGATGGACAGACCACTCAAGAACTGCACTTTGATAAAGGGTGATAACCTAACCAACGAGCAGATTCTAAAAAACACCTATATCATAAAAGAGAAGGATGCAAAACTCCACTATGTTTTCTGCCCCACTGTCAAAGCATCCAGGACACTGTTACCGCTTCCCGAACTCGCCAATTACGATAAAGACAAGTATCTCTTCACTGAAGAGGAGCTTTCTAACCTACAAGCCTCTATAAAAGGGAAGGGGCAAAAGGTGAAAGAAGTACAAACGGAGCAAAGTGCTACTGCCCCGCAACTAAAGCAAAGAAAATACCAGTGGTACGGTCGTCCAAACTATGCATACAAAAGCAACAACAGTTAGAGATGCCCACCTCCAAGATCACCCCAGGGGCAGAGCATCCCCATAACAAGGACAACAACTTGAACCTGACATCAGACTCCTTCACATTAGGTCTGGATGTTGGGACCACACCTATTTCTGCCTCCACCATCCTAGGGATAGAGGGGTCGAGACCTCTATCCTCCACCAATCCTCCATCTTCCACCACTCCGCTATCTTCCACCATTCCGCTATCTTTCACCATTCTACACCACACCACTCTTCCACCATTTTCCACAATACTATCCGCCAACATTCCATTCTCCACATCTTCGACTTCTATCACATATTCTGATTCACTCCTTTTCTCAGCGGGCGAGCCCATTTTCACCTCAACGCCCGATCTTACCTTCACCTCCACCACCTTCCCTCCTGCATACCCATTTCCACCTTCAATTCCATAACCAAGATGTCACCACCACTCTCATCCGCCACCACCCCGATACCATTAGTTACTCCCTCTATAGTCGCTATGCTTTTTGCGAGTCCATCAATGGTGTCTCTCTCACAAGGCACCACTGCCCTTCCACCCGAACCCCAGCCACCCCACCCATCCTCCACCGGGGTCCCATTTTCACAAGTCGAAGAGGCATTCATACTTCAATTTGACGTTATTTGAACCCTCCTTTCCGATCCTTCTAACATCTTACAATCTATTTTTTCTTATGTGCAGGGGCTTTCTATGCAGGTATCCAACATCGAAAAGCAGACTCACGCCTTATTGGACCTTCTCACAAGCATTCAACAATGATAGGAAGCAGTAGTCCAGCAAGTCAACCTCGTTGACTATCACTTACGTACCATGCTAGAGTTGATGATTAGCATGAAAACCCAACTAGAAACGTGAGTCCAACAAGTCGACCAGGTCACCAAGAAAACACAACCTTTGCTTGCGACCCTTTGTGAGCTTCAGCAGCAACAAGTTGCAATGAGCACGCATATGGATCACATGGAAAGCAGCCTCACACAACTCATATGCCACCAAGAGGAGCATGCAAATTATGCTTTAGATCAGCTACAAACAAAAGTGACTAATCTAACAACACGACTCCTCTCTGTTGAAGTACGATACACAGATCTCAAGAAAAGCTATGACACACTACTCGAAACCCACAGGCACGTGTAAGTGGCACTTGAAGAATTACAAGCTCTCCACAGGCAATGCAAGAAAGCATCCACAAAAAAGAACAAAGACAAGGCGACGGATGACAAAGATGATGAAGATGACAATGATGATAATTCTGACTCCTCAACTGACTCCAACGCCGACAGCTCTTCTTCAGATGACCAACCAGACGACCCAGGCAATGCTGGGGAGGGCACTAGCCGAGGAGCAGTTAACACAGAAAGGGGAGATGGTGGAGACCACCAGAAGAGTGGTAGCAAAGAGCACCGTGCTCCCGACACCAACGACAACATAACAATGTCCTATGCAAACCAATTCTTCAATTTTTCTGCTATGGGCTCTCTGAGGGACACCACCAAAGACGCAACTTTTGTTGAGTTTCAACAATGCATCCTGGAAACCAATACTAGCCCGCTCGTAGCAGCTATCACTTTTCAAGAACCATCTGCTCCGGAGCAAGCTGCAATCCTTCCCCCAGAATAGGAGGATTCTGACAGAGTGAGTCTCGACACCGATGATAGACTTGACTCCAACTCTAATGAGAATGAAGATCTGTTACAATATTTTGATGACGATGAACATACTTCAATTCCTCCTCCAGAAGACCTTCCCCCGCCGCCACCTCTACCTCACAAGATGCATGACTTAGATATGTCAGCCATCTATACATTAGATGTTCAAGACATCTTCATCCTGAAAACTATTGTAGACGATGCCAAGGACGGGGGGACATCCTCTATAATAACACAAAGACAAAGCACAAGTTGACACATGAATATTTATGTGTTCTTCTACAACCTCAATCGGCAGTGAAGATAGCCATCTTCCGTGTCCTGCTTGCCAATTCTATAGAGCAATTTCAGAGCCTGAAGAAAAAGCAGCTAGTTTTCAACACTTCACCTGTTTTAGCATTATGCTTATTAAATAAGGACTTACAGGAAAAGTCCATCAAGCGGCTGCAAACGGGTCTCGCGAGAAAGGCACGCTATATCACGATGCCTTTCAAAGTTTCCGACCAGTGGCTCCTTATGATTGTTGACACCGAGGCCCGCAATGCCAAGGTGTACAATTTCTGCACCAGTGAGCTTAAGGCGGGAAACATTAACTTTGTTGGTTCAGAAGCTGGAGAAGCGCAATGCATTCCCTTCCGGCTTCTCAAAGTCATATGGGCCGCCTTCCCATCTCTCACACACGACTGGAACCAACCATGGTTCAGAATCATCAACCCAACCGTTCAGACGCTAGAAGGCTCAGGGGGTTGTGCTCTCTGCACAATCAGATTCATGGAGGCGCTTAACAGAGACATCCCCTTTACCAATCTAGCTAAAGAAGACATGCACGCTTTGCGGGGACGATACACCATGGAACTCATTTGTGACAGACGGTTCTTCAAGGACCCGACAATGGGACATGACGACTTACCCTACTATCTGTTCTCTGTCATCCAACGTCCTCAAAAGAAACCATTCAGACAAGTTCTAATGGAGTTGGAGCAACAAAAACAACAGACCACCACAGTCCCAAAAAAATGACAATGGGATCCCTACAATTTTGATATGGCAGAAGATAAGGGGGACATAGATCTGCTAACATCAGCTACCATTAATAGATCCTCCAATGATATGGTGCCTCTATCTGAAATACCACCGACATTCCCAAACTTTGACCTTGCTAAATGCAAGAGTCTTTCAGATAATGAACTCAGACTCATCATGTCCCGGCTATATGTAGAGAACGATGAGCTTGTTTTCCTTGAAGGGAATATTCTTGTAATGGTCGACGCACTCCATGAGACTATACAAGTGAAAGGTTCAATGTCTGTGAGCGTGATGGCTTCCTACCAATATCTTCTAGTATGAGACTTGCCTACGGTTTACATGGCGTCAGCATACCTGAAGGATGATTTACTCGGCTCAAAGAATTTCGGAACCACAGAAGCCCTTATCTCATATCTTAAACATATGAATCCAAAGCTCCGCTTGTTTCTATTCCTTCACTCTGAGCATTGGATGCTGTTGGAAAGGAACCTACATAATAGAACTATAGTTATCTACAATAGTTCTAATAGACAGATCAATCTAAACCAGAGAGAGTATGACATCATAGCAAAGATGCCCACAGAGGAAGTGGAAAAGGATTGTGTCGAACGACTACACGATCTTCTCGGCGAACACACAAAGGCGTACAACAGAGAACATTTCAAGTGCCCAACCTTCTGCCACAGATGTCCCCGACAAATTAGAGAATCAAACAGTTGTGGATTCCACATCCTTTACTGGATGTATACCCTCACCGTTCTTGGCAAATGCATTGAGGACATGACAGACATGGAGTATCACACATTACGGGGGAAGTTCGCCGCCAATCTGCTCCGTTCTCATGGAGCCAACAAGGATTTAACAGAACCTTGATACCCTTGCCCATGTACTTCTCAACCTATCACCTTGACACTCTGGGGACAAAGTGAGTGATAAGTTAGGGGGCAGTACACTGGGTAGGGGAAGAGGTATTATAGTCAAACATTCTCTTTCCTCTTCCTTTTTTATTTACTTTTGTTTTTTTGAAATCGCACAAATTATTCTTTTTAACGTTTAGAGTTTCTGGTAAATTATTTGATAGAATAAATTTTGTACATAAGACAACATTCGCTTTGGTAAGGGGACACCCTCTGCTATGGTAGAGACAAAGTAGTCCTCAGAAGAACTTACATAGTAGCAATTAGTCACGTAATGGTGAATTAATAAATCACCTCCACACTCGATTTCCATGCATTTTCTTCAATTCTATATCAGACTCTCCATAGGTCAATACCGCGGCTGAAACAAGCCAAACACTCTCAAGGACGGGAGGGAACCAAGTGAAATCCAAATCAAGGAACCTCGTAAGTGGAGCACCAAGTACGAAACCGGAACAAGTGCATGTCTGGAAACTCTAGGGAACAATTTTCTTCTTTTAAAAAAGAGGCTTGGCAGCCCAAATGAAATCCCTAAATACCCAATTCCTAAGCCAGCGAGCATATGAATAAAAGCCTGACTGTTGAATAAAAACATGAGAGTTGTGCCATGCATAAGGACTTATACGAAGAACCAATAAAGGTCTTGCCCGACCGGCACATTCAGCTGCCCTCACAAAGGAAGATGTGTCGCGTCCGGTAGTAAGATCCTAAGGTCTCCAAATATATGAAAATCTGACAAAGGTCTTGCCCGAACGGTACATTCAGCTGCCCTCACAAAGGCAGATGTGTCACGCCTAGTAGTAAGACCCCAAAGTTTAGATAAGCCCCCCCTCAAAGGGGGAGTTACACAGTAGCCTTCAACCAACCCTCATACCCACTTTAGCTTCTGGTAGGAACTTCAAAGAAGTATAAAACTGCTTAGAGTCGAAGACATGCACATAATACAGTCAAGGAAAAGGTGGTCCCAATGAGAGTTACTCGACACGAAAGAAACCTGAGGACCACGCAAGTCCCGATACCTGAAAGAGTCAGAGTAAGCAGAAGCCTTGACAAAAACCTAAGGGGATCTCTGGTATAGAACTGAAGCAAGAGTATGGAAATCTTCACTAAATAAAATCGCCTCGCCACTACGTGCCTTAGCTTTTTCCAGCTTGAGGACAAGCTAGACTCTAAGTTAGGGGGGTGATAACCTCCCATTTTTTTGATGTTATCTTACTAGTTTTTCTTAGTTTTCCATACTCTTTATTAGATAAATTAGATTAAATACTTAACTTTCTAATTTTATTGTTAATATACCAATAGACTGATATTTCTCTTTTCTTCTTATAGATAAATCCAAAAAAATTGCAAAAGTCTCAACCAAAATGGTCCTAAGCCCGTGAAGGTCCAACCGGTCCCAAGACTGAGGACCCAAATGATCCCAAGACCAAGTGAAGCTTACCAGTCCCAAAACCAAATGAAGATCCATCGGTCCCAAGACTGAGTGAAGGCCTATCGGTCCCAAGACCGAGTGAAGGCAAAATGGTCCCAAGACTGAGTGAAGGCCAAACAGTCCCAAGACCAAGTGAAGGCCTATCAGTCCCAAGACCGAGTGAAGACCCATCAGTCCCAAGACTGAATGAAGACTCATCGATCCCAAGACCGAGTGAAAGGCTACCGGTCCCAAGACCATGAGGATCCAAACAGTCTCTAGACTATGAAGATCCAAACGATCTCAAGACCATTCAAGACCCCCTTGGAGCCTATAAATAGGACTCAAGGGGTCCTCATTGAGGCAGGAGGTCATAGACGCCCAAAGGCTGCTTCCATTGTTTGAGAGATACTTCATCCTCCATCCTTCACCCCAAGGCTGCCGGTCTAAGATCCACACTCCATCCATAAGCCTACTTTCTCTCTCATCGACATAGAAGGTGGGAAGTGAATGATTCATCACCAAGGCAACCACGTAGTGTGAAGGTAGTTATTCTCTGCTCTAAGGGGTCAACCTTCCTCCATCCTATGTGGAGGTGATGTTTTCCTTCTCCACTCCTGTCTCCTTCTTTGTTCTTGCCATCAACGAGTAGTTCCATACACAAAGGTGCGGGGAGTAGCCCCACTATCCATGTTTTCATTCCATGCATTGTAGATCATGAATTTGCAATAAAAAATACTATCTTTTCCGTTCAACATCAATCGTTTAATGAGTTCTAGTTGCTTGACCACAAACCTACATTACTTATTATTTGCTAGTACGAATTGTCTATGTTTGTGCTTTTAGATTCAATTATCGATTGTATGTTGGTTCTTGATGTATGTAGTCACCATATATCTGTTTCGGTATCTAGAAGCGCTTTTTAAGGAGTGGAGTAAACTCACCTCCATCATTGTACTTTCATACTATGAAATGGAATCAATTGACATATGAAATTATAACTGTGATAGTTCGAAAAACACACTTTGCAAAGGAACTGATGCAAAGTAAGTGACCATTCGTTCGGGGATGGCTAGCATTGCAATACTCCCACATTTCTCATAGTTAGCTATTTGAAAGGAAGCTAAGTCTACAAAGATACTAACTATTTAGACTCTTATTGCAAGCCATGTTATTATGATGTTTGTTATGATCCATGCGTAGTGGTGGTGAAACTCGATCACATCCTAGTGGTTCCCAAATATTGTTTACAACCTTAGTTTACTTTCTTACCATTTGATTTACATTTGCATATAAGTTTAATCATCAAATCAACTCTTCGATCTAGATATTTTCCCCCCTCAAGTAGATAAGTGGAATTATAACGTTTTCCATCTTGTTAATCTTTAACAAGACCGTTGTCTCGTGGATGCAACCCTCAACTGTACTACGATAAGACTTCCACATACCTTAGCATATGTGGGTGGAGATCTTATTATAGCACACGCAAGGCTAAAATTAGAGACTTACTATCTCTAGGAGTTTTAGTGGTGCATGCAACTTCACACGAGTGGAGGCTCCATCAATAGACATGCAATCACAAACACAAATACATATATTATGGACATACTATTGTAATACTTTGGAGCAACAAAGGATTACGATCCACCTAAGGTCTTATGTATCTCATGCAACAACATCTGTGAATCAACTTGTAAGGATCAACATTACAATGAACAACTTCATGGATGCTCTGTGAGGTTGGAACTTCAAGTTGCTTCTTAGAATTGGATCTTCATGTTGCTTCTCCATGGACACTCCTTGGAGTTGTATCTTCAATTTACTTCTTGGGATTGGATCTTCATGGTTCTTCTCCATGGACGCTCCTTGGAGTTGGATCTTCAAGTGGCCTCCTTACATCAAGTTTACAAAGACTAAAACTAATCCTATCTCTATTACTATTGGTATGGATGCCCTGAGAGCCAATCATATGATGATTGGATTGGCATACATCATGATTGATTTGATAAATATAAATGACAATCTTACAATTTATTCTAGCTCAATCAATTATGAGATATATGATGGAGCAGAATGAATGTCTAAAGAATGATAATACTCAATGACGTATGTTTTCAAGTACATGACTTGAACAATGAGATCATACAGATGCTAAGAGTATGTACATTCTTGTTATGTCCCTAGTTGGATGTCATTGTGGAAGATTGATAGACAACAATGACACATCAAGACTAGAGTGTGTGTTGGTTGACGACAGTGTCTCATTAGTCATGATATATGATATTAAACCAAGCACATAGATACATGTTGGAGAACAATGTATCAGACAAACCCACCATGAGAGTGACACATGGAACGATGGCATGGTAGTCAGAGTCATCTCTCATAGTGATGGTGGTGATTGTGATTCTTAGACCTGAAATCACTACACTCATCAAATGTGATTGGGTAGATTTTGACATCATCAAACGCAATCCTGAAACATGGGTTGTTATAACGGTGATGATTGGGTGGCTTTGACACATGAGATAGACTGTGAGTGATAGATATGGGATTTGTCCCTCCTAAGGGAGTATGATGTCCAGGCCACTTGATAAGAGAGACTGAGAAAGGTATACACATGCACATCTGAATCAGTATATGATATTGATGTCACACATATCTCAGATAGTGCACATTGAAAGGATGACAACTCCATGCCTTGAGTTCATTTAGGATATCCGAGACAAAGGAATTATACATTCACTAGAACACCAATCACAAACTGTAGGATTGAAAGTTGTTCTCCAACTTTCCTTTTCACTCGGGTAGCAATGATGTATGACTAGGTGCCACTCTTTGCTTGTGATGCCATAATCTAGTTATGGACATTCACTTCCAATGTGAAATGGGACCTATATGGTCACACACAAAGGATTAACCTGGGAGAGGAGTTTATCCATGAATGATGTTTGGATTGATTACTAAAGTGTTTTGGTACTCAATAAAACATTCAATCAATAGACTTGACTCAGAATAATCATGTTCAAGTGTTGAACTAACTGATTTGAGGGTCAGACTGATTGTGAACCAAATTGACTATGTTCTGCACAACCTAGACAACCAATTGACTGGTTCACTGGGTGAACCAATTAGCTCATGGTCAATGAGACAACCAGTTCACTCTGGTGAACCGATCGGTTCATGTGTCCAAATGAGAAGTGTTGGATTTTCCAATTTGTGAGAAAAAGGTTTTTCATTTCACTTGTTCAATTTGATTGGGACAAGAATTAATATTTGTGTTAATTAGAAATGAACAAGAAAAGTCAATCGTGGACAAGTCTGGGAAGTGAAATGGCCGGTTCACTAAGTGAACCGACTGGTTCACACTCCAAACCGACCGGTTTACTAGTGAACTGATCGACTCACCTTGCTAAATGGCCGTTTCATTTATGAAATGACCGGTTCACCTACCGAAGTGCAAATTGTTTATGAAAATTCTGGACCCTTCTACTCCCGCACAAACTGGGAACCCTGACCCTACCATCTACTATAAATAGAGGGGTACAAGAGGCTTCTCTAGAGACACAACCCAGAACATTAGTTGCTTTGTAAAGTTGTTGTCCTCTCTGGTTGTGGTAACTGAGAGAGCCCAAGCAAGTTCTACCCATCCAGGGAGGAACAACAAGGGAAAGACAACTGTAGAAAAGCAACTGATTGTGGGAGAGTATGTCGGTGACTAGTATGCTGACAAAAGGGGACAAGTGTAGGCACGCCCTAGTGTGGTGCATCATCTATCTAGTGGAAGTGTGATGGTGAATATGTGGGTCTACCCTAACAGGGTGCATATTCATTTTGTTGGCATTTGGGTCAAACTTAATAAGGTGACCTTGATCGGATCAAGCACCTTGAGGCATGCAGATGTACATGGAAAGGAGTTGTGCATGACATCTATCAAGATTTGCATATGATGCAATTGGAAAAGGTTGCCTACGTGAAAGATTCTAGTTGTG
Organism: Alisma plantago-aquatica; assembly: GCA_963693085.1. Classification (NCBI taxonomy): domain Eukaryota; kingdom Viridiplantae; phylum Streptophyta; class Magnoliopsida; order Alismatales; family Alismataceae; genus Alisma; species Alisma plantago-aquatica. The sequence goes on along the minus strand of OY856411.1, from coordinate 508,701,865 downwards.
GGTGACAGCCCTAGCTGGTCCATAACTTAGAGGAAGTCAGGATCTTGCTCACTAGAAGGTTTTACGCTGCAATCTGCCAAATTGATACTTGAGGGTTATCAATTTGATTAAAATAGTGGGAGTGATAATTAATTAAAGACCTAATTAATATCATCAATTTTCAAATCAAATCAAATGAAAAAAGTTTTTAACTAAAATTGCAAATTTCCTTTTTGTAGAATAAATGGCTACCAACAACAATCACTTTTCATTGTGATCGGTCCTTAAGAAGGACGAGCTAAATGGGAACAACTTCCACATCTGGTTTAGGATGTTGAGAATTGTTCTCACTTAAGAGTGAAAGCTCTATGTCCTAGATAATCCAGAGCCAGAAGAACATGCTCCCACTGCACAAAAGGCTGAAAGGGATGCTTACAAGAAGCATACTGAGGATGTCATTGATGTGAAGTGCTTTATGTTGTGCTCAATGAACTATAAGTTGAAGAGACAACATGAGAACATGGATGTCATTGAGATGGTTCAACATATCAAGAACATGTATCAAGACCAAGCACGACCAGAGAAATATGATGTCTCTAAGGCATTGTTCAAGTGCGTCATGATATAAGGAGATCCAGTAGACCCTCACACACTCAAGATGATTGGGTATGTGGAGAACCTAACTCAACTGGGATTCCCTCTGAGGCAAGAGTTGGCTACTGATGTAATACTGCAATCATTGACAAAATCCTACAGAAAATTTGTGATGAACTACAACATGAACAACTTTGATAGGCCACTGATAGAGTTGTTGGGCATGGTGAGGACAGTTGAGGCATAGATGAAGAAAGAAAAACCCAAATCTATGATGATGATCAACAGAAAGAAGGGAAAATCTAAAGGCAAGGGCAAGGGAAAAGCAAAGAAAGGTTCTAATGCTAGCTAGCATCCCAAGTCATCTTCAACTCTCAAAGCCAAAGGAGGGGTGAACAAGGGAGGCGAATTTCACCATTGTCATGAGCCAGGACATTGGAAGAGAAATTTCCCTCTCTACATAGATGAACTAAAGAAGAAGAAAGAGGGGATGGAAGTCTCCACCTCAGGTATTATGAAATAAACGTAAAATACTTCTTTATCTCAAGTATATGATACCAGGAGAAAGATCTGACATAATGATGTACATGATCTGAAAAGAAGTGAAGGCCTTTATGAAAGGACCAAGAAGGAACACTCATCAAGAATGAAGCAAGTATTGCTGCCATAGATAGTAGTACATGTTAGTTTATTTCAGCCCAAAGGGAATGTAATAGAGTTATGAACTGCTATTTCATTTTTCCAATAAATAGAAACATTTTATTTCTGCATCTTGTAATGACAAGTATGTCTATCAATAAAGTTCATGTTTCAATTTCAAAAGATATGATCTTTTATGGCAATGCCTTACTTATCTTGTGGTACTTGATATGCATGAGATAAAATAAATAATACCTAAAAGTTATTGATGACTCAAAAAATAAATTAGCATTATCTAAACATATGAATGAGAAATTCATCTCTAGGTTCCATGTGATGGATAAAGCTAGACTCTCTTGGTTAATGAATCATTAAGAGATATGAATGTCTTGTTTATTGGTTATGATGAAAAGTCAATCTTCACTAGATGTAGTGGGAGAATGACTATTCTATTAGGTATAATACATATTGATGTATATACATACCTATTGGAGTAAATGCTAAATGCTTCAGATATGGATATCTTGAAATGTTTGAGAGTATCATAAACAAAGAACAAACTTGTTAAAGTATTAATTCTTGATATGAACAATGAATGAGATACTTAAACCAAATGTTTGAGGACCTTGTGAGTAACTATGATAGTGTATCATAGAGAACTCATGATTGAGGCATAGTGATGTCTAAATCAAAGAAGGAATCATACTCTAAATAGTAAGAGCATGATCATCAAACAAATAACTAATCTTGTAGAAATCTTCTAAAGAACATGCTTTACACTAAATAAACGTACAAAAGGAGATTAAGAATCACAAGTCTTGTAGATTCTAAAATTCCTTATGTAACAGATACACCTCATATATCTAGTAGAAAGCACCTTGTGCTTGATGGATAATGGTATCCTACAAACTCAAAGGTGATTAATTGGTCATATGATGATGAGCCAATAATCTATTTAGATGATGTTGAGGAACCATATTTTGAGTTATGGCTTGAAACCATAAGATTCAAAATGACTTCCATGTGAACCAAATAAGGTATGACCTTAGTGGTAGCACCTATAAGGATAAAACCCATAAGTGCAATTGGATCTTAAGTGTTAAGACTGGTATGGATGACATATAAAGAAAGGATCATACTTTCTATTGGAACTTGAAGACTACGAAATTTGGCATATGGATATTAAAACCACATTCCTAGTAGGAATAATATGAGGCTATGTACATGACACAACCTGAAGGGTTTTATGATTCTGTTAATGTAAATACAGTCTACCAGTCATAAGAAATTAATCAATATGATTGATTAAATACAAGCACCTCATAAATGGAGTCTTTACTTTGATTATATAGTCAAAAGGTTTGACTGATATATCAAAATAAAGAAGGGATATGTGATTACAAATATTTAGTGGGAGCGTATTCTTATTCCACATGATGATGAGGAATGAAATGGAACTGGTGTGGAAATACCTTCTTTAAAGGAATAAAGAGAAATGTCTATGTGATAGGAATAAATATCTATAAAGATAGTTCTCGAAAGTCTCTTGACTTGATAAAGAGAAAGCATACATTGGCAGTCTGTATCGAAGGGTTCAGTATGTAAAGATTTAGCAGGAGAAAACTTGTCCATATTACATGGAGTTAGTCTCTTAGATGCCCAGTGTTCCAAATTCATATGAAGAATTAGAACACAAAGATAGATGGCTTATGCATTCAGAATTAGATCTATCATGTATGTAATCATCCCATTATCTTGTATGTATCAAACATGATAAGAAAATACATATGCATTCAACATCTTGTATGTATTGGACATGACAATATGATATACACATCCAATTATCTCGTGTGTTATGGACATGACGAGTGGATGTCTGTCTACTTCCAGTGAGAGTCATTGGAATACCATAAAGAACTTATTTAAATACTTATCAAGTATTAAAGAATTAGTTCTATGGTAATAAAAAGGAAAGGTTGAGTGTAAATGAGTTACATTGATGCAAGATTCCAAAATGATAGAAAAATGATCACAAAATATAAAAGTGAATATGAGTTGTTAAATGGAAATGTTCTGAGTAAAATTAAAAGGCCATTTAATTCTAAAAGGGAATGATGAGTATCCTTGTGTTATGAATAGAGAAGGATACTATATGGATCTAGAAGTTCATACAAATGAACTTATAAATATTCCAACCATTAATGACAAAGTAGAAACACTAAGTCAAACAATGGAGCTAAATGTTAGTCATGGAATATCAGATAGCATATTACGGCAACTCCATCTCATATGAAATGTCATACAATAAGGAGATGTGAAACATGCAATATACCGACTAAAGCTAAGTGTTGCTAACTCACTGGATTAACACTAGTGCAACAGAAATATGCGGGACATGTTTAGAGATAACTGAGAATATGATTCAAAGGTGATTGGCTCTAAGTGCAAGTGAGAGTCTGTTGGAATGTATGCCCTGAGAGCCAATCATATGATGATTGGATTGGCATACATCATGATTGATTTGATAAATATCAATGACAATCTTACAATTTATTCTAGCTCAATCAATTATGAGATATATGATGGAGCAGAATGAATTTCTAAAGAATGAAAATACTCAATGACGTATGTTTTCAAGTACATGACTTGAACAATGAGATCATACGGATGCGAAGAGTATGTACATTCTTGTTATGTCCCTAGTTGGATGTCATTGTGGAAGGTTGATAGACAACAATGACACATCAAGACTAGAGTGTGTGTTGGTTGACGACAGTGTCTCATTAGTCATGATATATGATATCAAACCAAGCAAACAAATACATGTTGGAGAACAATGTATCAGCCAGACCCACCATGAGAGTGACACATGGAACGATGGCATGGTAGTCAGAGTCATCTCTCATAGTAATGGTGGTGATTGTGATTCTTATACCTGAAATCACTGCAATCGTCGAATGTGATTGGGTAGATTTTGACATCATCAAACACAGTCCTAAATCATGGGTTGTTAGAATGGTGATGATTGGGTGGCTTTTGTGCATGACATAGACTGTGAGTGATAGATATGGGATTTTTCCATCCTAAGGGAGTATGATGTCTAGGCCACTTGATAAGAGAGACTGAGAAAGACATGCACATTCACATGTGAATCAATATATGATATTGATGTCACACATATCTCAGACAGTCTGCTCTAGTTCAAGAAGCATGAATGAACGTTGAAAGGATGACAACTCCATGCCTTGAGTTCATTCAGGATATCAGAGACAAAGGAATTATACATTCACTGGAGCACCAATCACAGGCTGTAGGATTGAAAGTTGTTCTCCAACTTTCCTTTTCACTTGGGTAGAAATGATGTACGAATAGGTGCCACTCTTTGCTAGTGATGCCATAAACTAGTTATGGACATTCACTGCCAATGTGAAATGGTGCCACTCTTTGTTAGTGATGCCATAAGCTAGTTATGGACATTCACTGCCAATGTGAAATGGGACCCATAGGGTCACACACAAAGGATTAACATGGAAGAGGAGTTTATCCATGAATGATGTTTGGATTGATTAATAAAGTGTTTTGGTACTCAATCAAACATTCAATCAATAGACTTGACTCAGAATCATCAAGTTCAAGTGTTGAACCAATTGATTTGAGTGTCAGATTGATTGAGAACTGAATTGACTATGTTCTGCACAACCTAGACAACCAACTGGCCAGTTCACTGGATGAACCGATCGGTTCATGGTCAGTGAGATGAACGATTTACTATGGTGAACTGATCGGTTCATGTGTCCAAATGAGTAGTGTTAGATTTTCCGCTTTGTGAGAAAAAGGTTTTTTGTTTCACTTGTTCAATTTGATTGGGACAAGAATTAATATTTGTGTTAATTAGAAACAAACAAGGAAAGTCAATTATGGGCAAGTCTGGGAAGTGAAATGACCAGTTCACTAACTGAACCGACCATTTCAAACTCCCAACTGACCGGTTCACTAGTGAACTGATCGACTCACCTTGCCAAATGACCGTTTCATTTATAAAATGACCGGTTTGCCTGCTGAAGTGCAAATTATTCATGGAAATTTTAGACCCTTCTACTCCTGCACAGACTGGGAACCCTGACCCTGCCCTCTACTATAAATAGAGGGGTATAGGGGGCTTCTCTAGAGACACAACTCAAAATATCAGTTTCTCTGCAAAGTTTTTGTCCTCTCTGGTTGTGGTAACTGAGAGAGCCCAAGCAAGTTCTATCCATCCAAGGAGGAACAACAAGGGAAAGACAACTATAGAAAAACAACTAATTGTGGGAGAGTGTGTCGGTTACTAGTACACCAATAGAAGGGGACAAGTCCTTCTAGTTTATTCTTCAGGATGACTAGAGTTCCTGATAGTCTGTAAGGACTATCTATAGAGGTGGGAGACTTCTGCTGCTCAGGAGGACGACAGTCAATCACAGTCTGGGTCAAGACCAGGAGCTGCACATACACCGTAGAAGATAGGTGGTTGAAGACCACACTAGCTGTGAGGTATTATCACTAAGCAAGCCTCAGGACTAGGTATATCTCGCTAAAACCATCCTTGCCATTACATAAATGTTGATGCGATCTGCTGGTTAGACGGTTAGGATTTACATACGTGAGCGTAAACTGAAAAGGCTCTATCTACATCTTGTAAAGATATCGGCCGTCAAACCCCTTTAAATAGGAGACAAAAGGAAGCAGGGTTTCCTAAATCCATCGGTAAATAGAAATACTGAATTAATTAAAACACTCATGGATTAATTAGAATATTTTGGAATTAATTAATTAACCAAATAATCATATGAGTTGATTAATTAATATCTGACTCCATGGAATTGCTCGGGATGTCTCTATGGGCATATATACCAACTGAAGATACTTTGAGGTCATGGATAATTGGAGCTTGACCTTATCCTTCCAAAATATAGGTTTGTGATTAAATTCCAAATTAGATATATAACTATGAATATTAGGGTTATACCACAATTATAGTATATTATCAATATGCAAAACCTACTCTATATACTTTATTAAACTAGTGGAAATTATTGGGTACTAAGAGGAGTGGTCTGTACAATTCAATCCTTACATGTACAATGATGCTCTAACACTTGATTTGCACCATATTATAACAAATATGGTTGATGATAATTGATCCAGTTGAGGTCCAAATGACTAAATCTAGGATTTGAACCATAGTATTCATATACAAGTTCATTTTATTGAAGAAAACTCAAATAGGAATTACTATTATATAGCTTGAAACTTGTTAATGTGACCAATAGTGATGCTTCTATGGTGTAAAAGTCAAATTTTAAATTGTTGGTTATGTAAAGTTTTACGTGATGAAGTTCCTTCTCATCTAAGACATTGAAACTTGATATTATGAAGACACCATTTATACACATGATATGTGGTAAACACATATGGTCAAATATATGCATCACTCATTCATATGCTCAAGAAAAGTCTAGTACAATATAATTGTTTCCTACATTTTCTATATGTTCCTAGATTTGGGTGTTTACCCCTTATACATTGATGATATGTTGAAATGCTCTAAGAAAAATTTAGATCAATTTGAATGCAATACTAATCAAGTGAATGAGCGCTATGCCAATTTTAGGCTTTTAGATACAACATGTGGTATGTGGAATGGCACACAAATGCTTTATTCATTAGTCATTTTCTACATAGCCATCTTCTACAATAGAATAGAGTGACCCTTAGAAAAGTGAAAACAAAGTAACTGGTAGATTTTGGACCCATGATCACTAAGTATCTCCTCTGAGATCCAAATTGGGGTAGTGAAATGGGTTTAAATTGTTGTGTATCAGGTCGACCATGAGAAAGAATCTAGAGCGTGTAGCTTTATACAAATTCAATGATGAGGATACCAGTGAATGTCATGGCCTCCAGTTGGTGGATGCAACATGTTTCTTCATTAGCATCATAGTTAGGTTCTAAGTCAGATTAAAAAATTAATAAATTTGTATATACAAATTTGGTGTGATTGGTAGTTGGGGGTTTATTGATAGCCATCATATTCCCCAGTATACAACATTATAGCACAAACTTGAGTACCCAGGATGTAGGATAAGAGAGTAGGTCACATATGGTTGTTCCTCCCCAAAATAATAGAATGGGTGACCTAGTGCTGCACCAAGGTATAACATTATCTCTAGGAAGACAAATTTATTGTAAGATTTATTTATTTTCACTTAGGTTTATTGAAGTGTATATAGCTTGACAAGTACAACACAAGCTATCCATGTAACAATTAATCTAGTATAAGAATAACAAAATTCAATTATAATAGTTTGAAATAATCACATATAAGTTTATGTTATGAATTGATATACTAATTTATATGGTTGAATTTTACTCAATATAGTCATCGTCATAGAAATACCTCTAATTATGTAGCAGTAATATAATATAGTAATACCTAAGCATAATCACTTTAATGTTATCTAATGATTTTCTTACAAGTCATTTCTCTTAAGTAGGAATCTTCTCACTCTTTAAGTATCATGTGTTTTTATAAAAAAATTAGGATCAAACTAATGGGCGTCTGATGAATTTAAAAACCCAAGAAGTAGAGAGAATAATATTTCAGTTTTAGGTGGGCATGGAAGGTGTATGTTTTTCTAGACACACTATACATAGAATGCTAAAAGCAAGTCTTGTATGTTGACATGTTATTGGTGTTGACCTAAGAGTTATACATTGTCCATATTTTGATGATGACTTAACCATTCCATTCATATGTATGTCACATGTCTAATTGAGATTGATTTCATGTATTAGGCACATGAAACAGAACAATTCAATCCAGCACTAGCTTGATCAAATACAAGCCAAAGTCAATGCAAATGCACTTTTATGGAAAATACCCAAATGACTTAGGACAATTTTTGTAATCATTTGTATTGATTCTATGACTTTTAATTAAGATGAAAAAAATCAAGAGAACTTCAAATGAATGTTTAAGCACTCAAGTGACAATTTCTAAATGCATCACATGCACCCTTTTCGCCCGAATTTCCCCTCTCAGAAACTCGATCGATGCCTAGGATAGGCCTTGGAAATTGGTAGGTTTGACTGATTTTGTCTTGGTGACAATTCGACCAACACCCTACATAGACAAAGTGATTTTAAATCATCGGTCAAGTTTCATCTAGGATAAACTCGATCAACAACTCAAAATCAGCTTATATCATAGTGCCATCGATCGAGTTACCTTTATTGAAACTCGACCAACTGCACTATAAGGAGTGTGCAAAAAAGTGTTTCTAGTCATTAGAGTGTTGCAAACATTAAAATAGACCCATTTGAACACCTTAAATGACTAGAATTCGTTCCTCGATGCTTGTAGTGGCTACCGGTCACCCCCAAATATAAATTGGGGCAACTGTTGCTCCTAGCTGTAGTTGAGTGTTTTTGTCCACATAGAGCCACTTTCTCTCTCTTTCTTACCAATCAAAACACAATTATGAGTGAGAGACCTACTCCATTGTACTCTTGTAAAGCTCTCAACTTCTCTTTCTCAATCCCTTTCTCAATAGAAAAGTTGGTGAAAGCTACAAGTTTGGACAGATAGGACATCTGAGGCGAGAATCTCCAATGAGAGGTGATGATATGACCTAGTCATTGAGGCAGATCCAGTAGGGCTCACAGAGACAGCAGAGCAACAATGGTGTAGGAGGATGAGGACATGGACAACAGTCCCAAGCTGGATCATCTACTTAGGGAAGAAGAGGACAGGGGCAACAACATGCAATAGTTAAATTCTACACCATGAATCAGTCAGAAGTGGTGGTCAACCCGCGAGTGGTGATAGATCAGATGGAGTTATTTCGTTATGATTTGTCTTCTTCTTGCTTTATATCTATTTTGGTTGACCCAGGTACTACACACTCTTTTATCGCACATGAAGTTCTTAATAGTTTCTCTTTTCCTATTAGTCATAGGGAGAGTAGCTTGTTTCTAGAAACCCCATTGGTCAGTTTAGAAGTGTTGCATGATGTGTGTCCTTCTTGTGTTCTCTCTTTTTCGGGAGACACCAATCAAGTGGATCTCATATGACTTGACATGCATGGATTCATTGTGATCCTTGGAATGGATACCCAAGATAAGTATAGAGTGGTCTTGGATTATAGTACAAAGCAAGTGATGTTTGTAGATGGTAGTGAGATGTGGATCTTACAAGGAGATAGGAAGATTCTCCTGACATGTCTTGTATCAGCTATGGTGGCAAGGAAGCTTCTGAGACAAGGTTGTGAGGCATTTTTGGCACATGTGGTGGATACAGAGGTGAGGAATCTTAGTATCCTAGAGGTGTCAGTGGTTAGGGAGTTCGAGGATGTGTTTCCTAAAGAGTTTCCAGGTGTTCCCCCACCCCTTGAGACTGACTTTAAGGTCAATATGGTTCTTGGTACACAACCCATAGCTCAGACACCAAATAGGATGGCATCGACATAGATGGCAGAATTGAAGAGACAATTGCAAGAACTGCTTGACAAAGGTTTCATCAGGACGAGTACGTCACTGTGGGGTGCTCTAGTGTTGTTTGTGAAGAAGAAGGATGGGTCTATGAGGTTGTACATAGATTACATGTAGTTAAACAAGGTCACGATAAATAATAAGTATCCTTTACTGAGGATAGATGATCTATTTGATCAGTTGTGTGGCACAATGGTGTTTCCAAAGATAGATTTTCCGTCAGGCTATCATTAGCTGAGGATCAAGGAGGATGACATAACAAAGTTAGCTTTTAGGATGAGGTATGGTCACTATGACTTCATGGTTATTCCGTTTGGGCTAACCAATGCCCCAGAAACATCCATGGATTTGATGAATATAGTGTTCTGACCGTTACTTCATTAATTTGTGGTTGTCTTCATAGATGACACTTTAATATATAGTCAGGACAGTCAACGACATGAACAACATATGCGTCAGGCGTTGAGAGTGTTGAGACGACACCGATTTTATGCTAAGTTCAACAAGTGTGAGTTTTGGTTGAGGGAGGTAGCTTTCTTGGGGCACGTTATATCCACAGAAGGAGTATGCATGGACCCTAAGAAGGTAGAGTCTATAATAGAGTGGGAACAGCCGAAGACGGCGACAGAAGTGCACAAATTTCTAGGTCTGAAAGGCTATTATCGGAGGTTCATCAAGGAATTCAGTGTTGTTGTCTTACCCCTAACAAGATTGACGTGAAAGGATGTGTCGTTTGTCATGGATGATAGATGTCAACATGCTTTTTAGTTGTTGAAGGATAAGATGACAAGTGCACTAGTTTTGGTTCTACCTGAGTAGGGAAGAGGATACATAGTCTTCTGTGATGCATCCAAAAGTGGTCTGGGCTATGTGTTAATGTAGGACAAGTAAATGATTTATTTTTCTTCTTGACAACTTAAGAAACAGGAAGAGAATTACCCAAGTCATGATTTGGATCTAGCTGTTGTGGTTCATGCTTTGGAGATTCAGAGGCACTACCTGTATGGGGAGAAATGTCAGATCTTAACAGATCACAAGAACCTAAAGTATATCTTTTCACAGAAGGAGTTGAATATGAGACGTCGGTGTTGGATGGAGTTGATCAAAGATTATGATTGCACGATTGATTATCACCTGGGAAAGGTGAATGTCATGGTAGATGCTTTGAGCAGGAATTCTACGTCTATGGATAGAGGTCAGTTGAGTTCTTTGATGTGCCACAAGCGAGACATGTTGGTCTCCCTGCGTCATATGGATGTCAAGTTGGAAGTCTCTTTGTTAGCTGGTTTGTTGGCACAATTACAAGTGAAGCCTACGCTGAGACAACAAATCAAAGAAACTCAACAAATAGATATTATGACACAACAAATTAAATCAGAGTTCGACAGTGAGAAGCATGATGGTTTTCATGAGACAAAAGATGGGATAGTATGTTATCATTACAGGATAGTAGTTCCTGATGCGGATAACCTGAAGAAGATGGTGTTGGAAGAGGCTCATACATCTATGTATGCTACGCACCTAGATAGTACCAAGATGTACCACAACCTGAAGGATATGTATTGGTGTCTAGGCTTGAAGAATGATGTAGTTGAGTTCATCGCAAGATGTGTTGTGTGTCAGTAAGTCAAAGTTGAGCATCAAAAGTCTGCAGGAATGTTGTGGAAGTGGGATCATGTAAATATGGACTTTGTAGTTGGTCTACCTAGGACAGACAAAGTTTATGATTCCATTTGGGTAAACGTTGACAAATTGACCATGTTAGTGCATTTCCTTCCCGTGAAGACAACGTTCACAGTAGAGAAACTTGCTCAAGTCTATTTTGATGAGATAGTGTTTTTGCACGGTGTCCCGGCTACTATAATATCCGATAGAGGTCCTCAGTTTATAAGTCACTTTTGGTAGTGAATGCATACAAATTTGGGTACATAGTTGAAGTTTAGCACTGCTTTCCACATGTAGACAGATGGCCAGTCTCAAAGGACCATCCATATTTTGGAAGATTTGTTGAGGGCTTATGTTCTTTAGTTTTCAGGAAGTTGGGATATTCACCTCTGTCTGATAGAGTTTGCCTAAAATAACAACTATCAGAGAAGTATTGACATGGCACCATATGAGACATTGTATGGGAGATGTTGTAGGTCTTCTTTGTATTGGTATGAGATAGGGGAGTATCAACTTCTGGGTCCTGAGCTTATGCATAAGATGACAGAGAAGATCAAAATGATACAGGAATAGTTCAAAGTAGCACAAGACAGACATAAGTCATATGTAGACAACTGTCACAGACCTTTGGAGTTCCAAATGAGAGACATAGTATATCTAAAGGTCTGTCCTTAGAAAGTCGTTTTGAGCTTTGGGAGGAAGGGTAAGTTGGCTCCCAAGTTTATGGAATCTTACCTAGTTGTATCACAAGTTGGGAAGGTGGCCTATAAGTTGGCATTGCCACCTGAGTTGCACAGGTTGCATCCAATATTCCATGTCATTATGCTGAGGAAGTGCCATCCAGATATATAGTGAGTGTTACATCCTGTGGAGGTGGAGCTTGATGAGGATACGACCTACGTGGAGGGTCCAATGTTGATCCTTTATTGGAGGGTGAAGAAGTTGAAGAGGAAGGACCTTGTGCTTGTGAAGGTTCTTTGTCATCATCGTGGTGTTGCGGAAGCCATGTGGGAGCTCAAAGAGGAGATGAGGAAGAAGTACCCTTCTCTTTTCTCTTAGGATTTTGGGGGAGAAATCCCTATTAGGGGTTTATCGCTTGCAAGGACCCTGACCCACATTTTGGGCTAACCCTATTTGTTTTGCTTAAGTGTGTTTCTTAGCTCATTTCTCTAATCATCTAAGTTGTAATTAGGGCATGTTGGAGGTTTGTGTTCCTTGTTTGAGTGTGTTTCTTGATGCTAGTATTTTATGGAGAGGTTTTGATGAAACTTGCAATTCACCCAGAATAGGGGTTGATGTGCAAGTTTGCCACCTCTAGAGTGTTTCTTCTATCTCTTGGCATCATATAGAGGAGAGAGGAAGTGTTGGCTGCCTTATTCTAGCCTTGGTTGAGTGGTGACATCCTTGGTGATGTTTTAGGCACATGTTTGAGGTGTGCTTTGCTCATTAGAGTGTTGTCTCAGGCTTGAGAGCCTTGGTGAGACCCTATATTGGTTTGTGGTTGCCTTGAGGAGGCTTGGTATCAGTTGAGGGGAGGGACATCCTATTGGTTTGGTGGGACCTTGAGGATCACCATATCATTTTGTGGATTCTCTAGAGATTTGCCATATCAGTTTGTGATCTAAGGTTTCATCCCTATCAGTTTGAGAAGAGGATGGATGGGTGTATTGACCTTGACCATCCTTAGTGACCAAGTGGGTGAGACATAGGTCCTATCACCTTGTTTCATGGTGTGGCATGTGGTTCTTCCTTGTGGAAATGTGTCTGCTAGGGTTCGAAGGTGGTGACATATTCCCCTTTCTCTCTCTCTCATTGGCCATGCATATATACCCCTTTCTTCCCATGTAATAGAACCCTTTAGGTGATCTTTTCTTTCTCTCCTTGGTGGCCAACCTTGAGCTTGAAGAGCACTCTCCTATGGAGCTTGGTGGGCGAGCCAAAAGCTTTTGGTGCTCTCTTTCATCTTCTTCCTTAGTAAACCATGGTTTTCTAGCTTTCTTTCTCTCCTTCTTTCTTCTTCACGACCATGGACCTTGGTACCGTCTTTCCTCTCTATTGATCTCTTTTAACCTTGATTCTATCTTCCTTCTTGGAGGTGTTGTGCTTGGAGGATCTTCTTCCTCTACCTTGAGTTCGTGAGCTTGGAGCTTGACCTTGAAGCTTCGAGCTTGGTGGTTTTTCTTGAGACGGGTAATATAACTCTAAACCTACTTTGTTATTATCACCTTTCTACTTGTTACCTTGCTAGTTGTCTTTAGCTCATTATTACTTTCTTGTTAGTAACTATTCTTGGTAGTCTTACATTCTATTTTTGAGAATAGAATCTTGCTAAGTTGCTTCCTTGAGATGCACTTTTCTTTTGCCTTGTTAGTATCGCCATCTTGAGTTAGAAGATGACTAAATCGATATGATATGCTAAACTGTTATGATATGCTAAACCGATATGAAAAGCAATCCGACATGCTAAACTGATATTCTTTCGTCTAAACTGATTTACTTACCATGATGGGGTTTGTTATGATCTAGTGATGACTAGTGAGGGAGAGGGTTGAGTCTCCATGCTTTTAGTTGAGTATGGAAGTCAACATGGGTAACCCTAATCTGACACACATGCAACCCATACACCTAGAGTTGAAGAGGGAAGCATCTCCCTTGAGGTTCAACCGAGACTACTCTAAACCTTAGTGGCTAATATCCCATGATGGTGAAGGTGGTCGAATCTCATGATGAATGTGGTTGATATCTAAAGAGATACTTAGGCCGGTACCCTATGAGATTGTATGGCCGATACACTTTCTCATGTACCTTCAAACCGATACCAAGTGATGTTAAACCAATACCAAGTGATGTTAAACCAATACCAAGTGATGCTAATCAAATACTTACCTTGGGGTTGGTAAGTCGATACCCTATCTAGGTTGGTTTCCTGATACCTAGGGTTAATCAATACCCTAACCCTAACTGATACCCAATGTGATGTGTAGTGATGCATCTTGTCGATGCTAGGGTTACATGGTGTGATGTGATACCCTATGGTGTAATCATGTGTATGATGTTTTCATGTTTTCATAATAATGATAGGAATATGTTTCTACATCTCATAAATATACTTCATAATGATGACGTAAGTGATAACCTAAGGGTGGTTGGTGATCCAACCTTGTAAGCCCTAATCAGGAAAACTGAAACCCTATTTTCCTTGATGTAAAATGTATGCATGAGTTCTATGATATGATGATACTTTTCCTTCTTGTTATCAGCTTCTAACCATGCAAGTGATATTGATTGATGTACATAGCCAGGTATGAGCTATGGTGGTTATGATGTAATGGACATTGGTCCTTGTGATGGACATTGGTCCTTGCGATGGACATTGGTCCTTGCGATGGACATTGGTCCTTGAGATGGACATATAATGAATAATAGGAACAACATGATGATGTGATGAGATCCTACCTACTATGTTTCAGTTTGGTCTGGTGATGAGCTATGCCTATTTATGTAGATCTTATTCAGAGGATATATGTTGTAACTTGATTGATGCTTAAAGATGTTAAATTGATCTAATTAATCAAGTGAAATCTAATAGTGTAGTTGTCATGTGCCATAGATCCATTTAGTATCAGCACTTGTTGAACGATGAAATGAGTTTAACTCAGAGCACATATTGTTGAATATGCGGGGTGTAAGTTGGAGTACCACCTTGTATCTTGAATGTATATGTATCACAGGATTGACTGTAAGTCATACCTAGAAATGTATCATAAGATTGACTGTAAATCATACCTCAAATTTGTATCACATGATTGACTGTAAGTCATACTTGGAATTTGTATCACTGGATTGATTATAAGTCAAATCTTAGAAGATCATTGCTGTAAGCCACAACTCAATTTCCCTAGAGTTGTAACCTATACCAAGGTGGCTTAAATCTGTACAGCTGGACTAAAATGTCCCGGGAAGCATATGTCTCATGCTGTCACTACATATCACTCGTACTGACCGAGGAAGGTGAGGTTGTGGATTATGACTCTTTCATTAGACCTTATATGGCACAGATTTTGAATATATACATATAGCGGTTGGTTGGATTTGGATGGTATGATTCAAATCCTTAGGGCATAATGAATACGTAATCGGCCATGTAGTATAATGGTATAGGATCAAATATGAAAACATTGGTCGAGGCCTTGCTTGATCTTTATACAATTTTGTTGATAGAAAAGATACATATTCTTCATATTCCTTTTTAATTATTAAGATGTTTCATAATTTAACATTAATTTCCCTTCCTATTAATAATCATTACCTATTTCATTTTAGTTATAACTATACTACTTCTCAGTTTATCTTATTTGTGATGATAATAGAGTTGCCGGTGAGTTATATCTCCCACTGAGATTTGGAATCTCGCCTTGTGGGTTTCCCACACCCTTTTTAGGTGGATGAGCATGAGGAGGTAGAGACCGTGTAGAGGAGGTTGAGCAGCAGCTAGAGGGACAATAACTGATAAGGTTGGAAGTTCTACTGGATGTTTTTGTGGATAGAGTCCTAGAGTCATTCCAGTACACTCGGGTCTTTGGGAGCCATTTGTAGATGTTTCACGAACGTGTTTTCTTTATGTGCCATTTTATATATCAGATATGGTGGAATTATGTATATATGTTCTCGAACAATCTTTTGTTACAGGTTGTCAGCATGCTTTGTAAATACTTTGAGGCATGAAATGACACATGTGTAAAGGTTCTTGCTATATGGCTATTTTATGAAAAGGTTTAAATTTTTAGTGTTTTCTCAGTAGTCCACTCATTAATATCTTTTCCGGGGTTATGTTTTGAGTAATCGCATTTTCGATGGTGTGGGGCATCACAATCAGCTTCAGATCCTTCATTGCTACCAATCTATGGATATTGGGTAAGTATTCTTGTGGTACCTTAATATTAAGCAAGCACTCACAAAAAGTTTTTTATGGTGACTGAGAGAACCCACTATGGGCGAACCCAACATGGTAAACTCTCAAGGCATGAGAGGATGTGGTCCGGTCATCCTCCTCCCATGCCAAATCAGCATGGATTTCCATTCACAAAGTACCTTCGGTGACGTTCGAACCCGAGTCATTCATTGGGATTTACCAAGCTCTTACCACCCGATCTACCATGGCTGGACTAGCACTCACAAAAGTTCTCTTCTCCTTTGTAGACAAGGTGTAACAAGTAGGAGGTAACTATGTAAGGTGACCAATGGTAACTTCTTTTGATAATTCTTTCCTTATACCATTTCACATAGCTCTATTCTGGATTTGTTTCCATCTTTATTGTTTCCTTTTATATTCAACAAAGTACCAATGATGCTATCACAAACATTTTTCACAACATGCATGATATCAATACAATGTATAATTTTCAAAGAACTCCAACAAGACAGATCCCAGAATATCAACCTCTTTTTGAATGGAGACTTTTTACCTATAGGAGTAGTACAAAGTCTCTTAACAAAATGATTTACAATATTTTTTACTCTTGCATAAACATCCTTCCCTGACATAGACTTAGGAGCACTCCATTCCTTAGTTGATCCATTCAATGTTTTGGAAACTTTTGGTAAGGATGCACCTTTGCCAGAAACCTATAATGAAAAAGATATACTGTCTTACCACCATATTTTAGTCATATTAAATTAGTGTTTTCCTCAGATAGATGACATGTCTTGGTTCCTTTGATGTTGTATCCAGACAAGTTCCCATAAGATGGAAAGTCATTAATAGTGCAAAACAACATAGCACATATATTAAACATCTCTATGCACAAAATAAACATCATATCATTGCCAGGTTGTTTCGAGCCTGATATCAAAAAGGACAACATGACATATTTATTCTTCATACACAACAATGGAGGAAGGTTGTATATAACAATCATGATAGGCCAAGGGCTATGTTGGATACTTAATATTCCACATGGTTTCACCTTGTTGGTACAAAGTCCAAGTCATAAATTCCTAACTTCTTTACCAAATTTAGGATACAATAAATCAATCTTATTATGTTGTAGGAAATTAGATGCATGTAATAGTATACAAGTGTTGTTTTTCTTTACCTCTACATTCCAAGATACATTTTTTACATCTACGATAATAGCAAATAAGTGTTGAAACCATGGTAATAGGCATATACCACATCACCTTCATAAGAGATTCATTTTTTGTCTGATGCAATGTCATCCTTTTGTACCTAAACACGCCACATTTTGGACATTCTTTTAATCGATATAGTCCTTTTGAAATAGCATAGAATTGTTTGGGGATGCATGTATCTTCTTAGCCTTCAATACCATTGGGCACAATATCTATTCCATTTTGTATGTTGATATTGGAAGCTCGTTGCCATCATGGAGAATTTCTTCTAGCAAAGACAACAAAGAAGTTAAACTTTTGTCATTCCATCTATTGTTAGCCTTCAAAGTATACAATCTCAACATAGTTCTCAACTTTGTAAAGTTTTTACAGCCTAAGTATAACGATTTATCAGCATCATGCACAATGTTTCTAAATAAAGGAGGTGGATCTGTAACATCTACTACCCCACAACTATCCAACATCACATCAACCATGTTTGCTCAAATGGGCTTATTCACGTCAACATCGACAACCATTTCTTCTTTGACACAACTACCACTACCGACATCTGCCGACCTCATACTAGGAATCTCTCCATGCCACTACCATTTTTTATAGCCCTGTATAACACCATTTCACATGAATGATCTTTGACCATGTCAACAATATCAACTTTCAAGTTGCTACTACAATTCCTACAGGGGCAATAGAATCTATCTCTTGGTTGTTTGGTATGTTCCTTTATAGATATTACAATCTCCTCAAGACCATTAATAAACTTTGGAGTGCAACGATTTGGATTAGACATCCATGATCATTCCATTCTATGATCAAATGGGAGACTTGTAGCTCACCAGGTGTTAGATAATATGTTATTTCAAAATAAAATATGGTTTAATTGAGCCCTAATCATATATTAGAATTCACATTTAAGAATGTGTACCACCTATCTCATTCTTGAGCACTTCATCTCACTAGTTAGTGTATAATGTGTGTTCAATTTCAATAAATTTTGGCTGCATTTCCCCAAGTTCTCCATGTACACCGATGTAAATGAACAATTACCCACGTACACATGTATCCAAAGAACAAAAGGGGAAATTCTATCAAAATTTATTGAAATTGAACATGTATTATACACCTACATCCTAAGTGAGATGAAGTTCTTAAGAACAGTCCCAAACGGGGGACTTTCTAAGTATTAATCCTGGTAAATTTTGGATGGGTTTCTAAACCAACAACATGGTTCAGAAATTGGGGTTTAGATATGACTACATAAGTCATATATGTCATCAGTTAGTTTTAGAATAAAATATAGTTGAATTTAGCTCTACTCATCTATTAGGATTCACATTTATGAATGTGTACCACCTATCCCATTCTTGAGAACTTCATCTCACTATTACTTGTATAATGTGTGTTCAATTTCAATAATTTTTGGCATCACTTCCCCACAACTCTCCAAGTATACCGATGAAGATGGGAAAATACCCACCTACATATGTACCCAAAGAACAAAAGGGGAAATACTATCATTTTTTTAAATCAATCACAATTATACAGTAACATCCTAAGTGAGTTTAAGTGCCCATGAACAATCCCAAATTGAAGACTATCCAATGTTTACTCCTAATGAGTAAATCTTAGACAACTTTCTAGGGAAAAATATGGTGTAGAAATTTGGGTTTACAATATAGGGTTTATAGATTAGTTGTAACATATAGAAACTTGGGTTTATTTGTAGTTTAACCCTTTTCCAATCTTTTCCTTTCCTTCACATCCTTTTTAGCTTTTTTCTTAAATTTTCCTATCTTTTCTATCTTTTTGTCCTCAATGTTGAAATTGAGCAATACTTAGTGGTTTGAATTATATTTGATTCATATTTATTACAATGAATAGGTTTGTGCACAAATACCTCAATTAGTGTTTTAATTAGAGTCTAATACACAAAATGACCACTAATGGGAAATAATCAATAGATTATATAAATTTAGAGTCTTTATGGCCTTTTAGGATAAGGAATAAAAGATAGTATGGTTTTGAGTTAGTTAATGTGAATAATATGCCTCTTTTCTTTTCTCTCACCTCCTAGATGGAAATAAAGCTTAAAAGGGAATAATGAGGTGAGATATGACTCTTGAAATTTATATATGTCATCTACCTCAAATTTTCACTCAAGGATTTAATTAGAAAAGTATTTTCATATTAACTCACCCTTTTAATACATTAATATATATATATATATATATATATATATGAATGGCCAATATAGTGGTTATGAGTCAAATCTTGTGTCAAATGAAAATATAAGTGTATAGCATTATTCTAGACATTAATATTAGCCTATGGTCCAAATTTGGGGTCATTTGGTCAATGTTTGACCCTCCAAATGAATTAAATGAGTTTTGAATATAGCTTGACTATGGTTTGAGTTTAATTTCATTAATGTTAGCAATTAACCCTATGGTTTTGTTATTTTTACTCTGTCACGCATTACAAACATTATTTTTCCTCACTCGTGTGCCATCCAACAACAGTTATTAGATCAACATTCAATTGCATGATGATGTGATGGTTGGGAAGTCGTTCTCTTCCTCAGTCCATGCGTGAGTCGGACATAGTTTCTCAATGTTTTGATCCCCGATTCCATTCTTCCTCATTACTTTACCATTTGACAGATTCTTCCTCCTTTATATTCATTTCTCTCTACCGTTTCAAATGATCCCTAAATCGTTCTCTATCTTGCCCATCTGACGAAACACCCAAATATGGCTTGTTGTCGTTCTCTGCTGGAGATTTGTAGATGCCACCCTAATACTCCTCACCCCTATATAAGAGGCCTCAAAATACCGATGATCACCACCCATATCTTCTCATCACCCAATTTCACATCTCGCACCTTGAAGACCCCATGCCTACTACTTTTTTCCCTTCAAAGGTCATCTCTGCTCTGCCATCCTTGCCAATGTCGTGGGCACAATTGATTTTCTAGTAAGCTTTCATGACCCTTCTTCCTTATGTTCACATCACCAGTTTTCCACCAGATGCTCCCAAACATCGTATCCTATAGCTATACTTTTAAACCTTGTCGGCGTACACCGCCATGGCCCTTGAGTGGCGCTTTTGATGTGGAAACCTTGGTTTTAGCTTTGCATTTCTCCACTACTGGTTTCTTGACCCCTTTGGCACTTGGACACCCTACTTCTCACTGGTTTTGAAACTAAGAACTCATGCCCTATTTCTCAGTGTTGGAGATTAGGATTGTGGTGCTTCTGGTACCACATGCCCAGAATCTTGGATGGACAAGTTTGAGGTAGCCTGGGGAATCTTAGGGGCATGTCAGCACTGTGAGATTGGGTTGTGGCCACAATTTGACATGACAACTCAAGGCTTTAGGAAGCCTGGTTGCACCAGCAAGGAAGAAGCCAAATTGATGAATGACCATAATGTCCACGGTATTTAATTTGATCGAATGATTTGAATCGTATCAACATTTCAGAGATTTTCTTATGCCTTTGATTCATTAGCCCCGAAACAAGTTTAATCGATTAAATGACACTTTTACCCCCCCCCCCCCACCTGATTGGTTAAATGTAACACCCGAATAAGATTCATTGGTCAATTCATTGTTAATTTACATCATATTTATCTCCGACTTAAATCAATGTCACATATAGTTTTCTACCTCCTGATTGGTCAAAATTACAATATTCATAGTAAATTGATACTTTATTAGAAAAAATATATATGAATAGTCATTGGAAAACATTTTTTGAATAGAGTCTAATTTTAAGGTTTTCAAGTCAAGTTTACCGCCTTGTTCTGATGTTTATTAGAAACACTATTTTATTTATTATAAAATCCCTAAAATTGGTAACTAATTCATTTTAACTCCAAATAAGGTAATCAAATATGTTTTCTTAATTAGGAGACTCAAATTGATCAATTGGTCTAGGTTTTGAGTCCTAAATCAAAGGTTTTCCTAGAATGTCCAAAATTAGAGTTTCTTATACTTTATGCTATATGTGGCCCTAATGCATACGCATATTGTAATTAGGATAAATTGGTTTTGGATACAAGATAGTTGGTGAAAAGTGGTGATTAGGACTCTACATTGAGGTATGTGTGATCCTATTTATGTATGTACTTATGTGCATATGTGACTATGTGTATTTCTTCACCCTTCAGTTGGGTATTTCATCATCCAACCCTAATATTCCTAATGAGGCATATGCTTAGCCTTTGATCTTTTTCATTATCTTCTTTTAGCACATTTTCTACATTCATTTCTTCGGGTTTGACCCCTTTTCAATATTTCATTTATTTAATATGCCATATGACTCTTTTTATAGCATGATGAATTATTGACTATATAACTAATGTAGTGTACTTATGTACAACAACCCATAGTTGGGCATGTGTTATTTTACCCAAGAGAATGTGTTTACTCTCCCCACTTTTATATATATTTTAGGTGTTTGGGAATGTGTTACTCTCCTTCACCTATTCATTGAGGTTAGGTAGGTGCCTCAACCCTACTTTAGTTATTATAGTCATAATGTTATTCATTCATGCAACTTTATTATTATTTATCATGGTAGACTTCTTATTTATTACATGCCTCATACTTTTGATCCTCTTAGCACAGTACATCTTTATCATGCCGTATTTTGGTTTTATAATTGTCCTTATTCCTTTAATTGACACATACTTTATTTCTCCTCTTATTGGGTGATCCCAACCATCCATGTTTAGAATCAGAGTGTGCAACAGGAGTATGGTGGATCAACCTAAGATCAGGGATAAAGAGTTCATCCTTTCTTTTGGACCTATCTCTTAAAGTTTTTTCTTGGAAAAAGATTGATATAGTTTAGTTTCCTTCTATCTTAGATCCTTTTGTTGTATCTATCATGTAAACCCTTATGGGGATATTTTTGATGTGCCCTTAACGAAACTGAATATAGTCGATGTTTTAAATTTCACTCCTATTCATTGGTCTTTTTTTACCATTATTAGTAAAGGGGTGTTTAGCCTTCTTTACATTATCATTCACATATTAGGGCTTACATATTATTCAAACATATTAGAGTTCACAAATTAGGGTTTATATATAAGGTCTTACATATTATTTATTTATAATATTTAAACAAACCAAATAATCAATTCAAAACTCATATCTGACTAAGAACGTCCAAGTTACTTCTTAGGAAACAAAACATAATTTTATCAAACAATCATGCAACATAACAATTTTATACAATCATCTAATTCATGCATTATAATAGTTATTGTAGAACATAATTCAAGAGATCTTATCAAACATATTTCAAGGCATTGGGCAGTAGAATTAAAATATGCAAAGCACATCAATCAAAAGGGAACAATGACTATGGAGCTAAAAAATAAGAAAATGCTTAAAATGATAAAACTAATCACCAAGTAGGCAATATAAGGGGCACATACATATGGCACATGGCACATCCACTGAAAAATGAGATCAGTTAGTACCTCACACTGATCAGAATTCAATGTCAACATTGGCGTGGATTTGGAGTAGTAGAAGGAGTATTAGAAGGGCGGATGACAGAGAAGAAGGGCAGGGAAGTCGACAGAGGAGTCATGTCAGTGTCGATGTGGATTTGGAGTAGCAAAAGGGCACTGGAAGAGGAGAAGGACATGACAACTAGCAGAGGAGAATAGGGTAGTGGTAAAGGAGAAGGGATGTGACTACCATCGAAAGAGAAGGGAGTATCCACAGTAGTGGTGGCTAGTGGGGGAATTGGAGGCATCGATGAGGGCTATTGAGAAATATAATTGTGGCTGGGGGCATCGACGGTAGAAGAAAATTGCTGGAGCGACTGTGGTCCATAGAGACGTGTGAAGGGGAAAGAGGGGAAAGAGATATTTTTTGTGAGGTTTAAGTAAGACATACCTTGTTGGTTATTATAAGAAACCATCGAACTACCGAAAAGACTTGTGTCTGCTTGAACCTATATCATCAGTTATCTATGACAAAACCAACGATTAATGATGAATCCCAGTGATACTATAACATACTAGATCTCAAACTGTACCCTAGAAGTTTGATCTTTTAGACTTAGCCAAACAAGGTTTATATAACCCTAATGAGAAAATACATGAACAAATCACCCTAACGTAACCCAAAGCTCTCACATTAGATTTAGACCAATAATGGAACATAAAAAGTATCACATGGGGATAGTAGGCTCAAATATTATTTGGGCCATAACTCATTAATAGAAATATCAAAAGTGGAATCTAAGTTAAAAATCGTGTTCCTTGGGTCCGAACTGCCTTGGGAGTCAAGTTTCACATTATTCACATAATTATAATTAATTTAATTCATTTAGAAAAGAAAAGGTCTAAGTTTTTCCTAAAATATCTGATACAATAATAAATAACTTCAAAAGAGTAACATAATCTAGGATTCATAATCTACCTAATAACTATAGCCTTTGGTGAATTTTCATCCAATTTGGAGAAAGTTTGCTTAAAGGTGAAATCAGGAGAGAGAAAGTGTATAACCTTACAAATATTAAATAAATGCTCAAACAACTCCAACATGTAAAATTGGTGGAAAATTCGTATCCAACAGATTAAATATGACTTGTGAATGAAGTTTCATAAAATTTGGAGAATCTTAAAGTCATTAACGCATGAGGAAAGAGAAAATAAAATTTTATTTATTTAACACATCAAAAGTCTTCAAAAGGAAAATCTAATTGCATAATTAGAATATAGATACTTTAATTAGCCTTTGTGCAAAATTTCATTGAATTTGGGTTTTGTTTGCACCCTCAAAAGAAGAAAGAGAAAAAGAGAAATGAATACAATCACACTATATTCCAATTCGACTTATGATTTGATTTATTGGTCACACGCATTTTTGGTCATTAGATTTCATCGGATGGCTACAAAGTCATCTCCTACCTTGGGTAGGAGTCTGATCGGGCTGTGAACAGTGCCTCGGTATTTGACTTTCTATATCTCCCTCTCTACTCCACCTTTTATCATGATTTTTCTTATGTTTTGATTGGGAGAGAAATATGAATCTTTCCATCCCTACTTTCCCTACCTTTTGCTTTCCTAATCTAAAAACCCTAATTCAACTTCTCTTACCCTAGTTCCCATATCTTGTAACATGATACCTTGTCTATAAATACCTCACCCCAAAGCACCCTCGACTCCACCAAAGTTCTTTGCACACTTCAATTTGCTTGCTCGTCCCGCCACCATGTCTTACCTGTTGGTTTTTGCTTTCCGACAACTGTGGCTTTTCCCTATCTCCTACGCTGCTACGGGAGCAATTGAATGCTTGGTAAGTTTTCCTCCATCATCCTCTTCCTATTACACGGGTTTTTACTTAGTGTGTTTTAGTGCATCTGTGATTTTGATCTTCCTCACAACCTCCCTATTTTTCGGCGAGGATGTAGGTGCTTGTAAGGCCCTACGAACCCACATTGTTTGGCTCTAATTTCTCTGAGTCCTCAGTGATATTCTATTTGGATTACTATGGTTTTGTGTTCCATGGATTTCTTCTCTGGCTTTGATACCCCTCTACTAGTCTGGTCATGGTGGAGGTCTATTTTCACAACCATGGAAGCCTCATGACACAGACAAAGGGTCAATGAGTTTGGTGGGTCTCCACGAACTTGATCATTGTATTTGCTCTATTTTCTAGTACCGATTTTGTGCTCTCGCACTCTGGGAGTGTGGCGAGAAGGCTGGGGTTTTCATCGCCTTTGCTATGTGTCACAGGTTCAAGAGTGGGGATGAATTACATCGTGGTAATCTCTTGTTTAGCCCTCATTTCTATTTGCTTTTATTTTTCATCTCAGGGGTAGTTTGGTCTTTTCACACTTTATTACTTCTCTCTTCCATGCTAAGGAAACTCGCCCAGTTGACTGTGGGACTGATCGAGTTGGCAAGCCCTCATTGGGCCAACTCAAACCGCACGACCCACTCCCTCTCTTTCTTCCTCTTTCTCAAATGTTTTGCCACATGGAATTTTATAATTTGTCGAATCTTGCAAAATTCATAATAATTCACTCACTGATCAGAAAAACATGTAAAAGTAGTCATTGAATTAAAAAAATAATGGCTTTCTAATGGTATTGGTTTTGTCTCTTGGATCTAATGTTATAAAGATGTGATTTTAATGGACTAATCTAAATAAGTAATAACTTGCAAAATTCATAACTAAATATATATAAGTAAAAAATATAATAAAATATGTTTTGGACTCCTAATAACATAAACTAAAAGTAGCACAGTTTTCATAACCTAATTCACATAATAATAAAAAGATGGTTTTTAGGGTTTAATAATCAATGTGACATTAACTCAAAATCTACCTATATGTTTAATAGGTTCTTTGAAGGCCTAGGCTTGGACCTAGTTGGACTTTGGACTTTGGACTCTAAAGTTGAGGTATGGTGTATCCCCTATTACTCCATGTTGATAAATTCACCTATATTATTCTTTCTCTTGGTCCTATGGACAATAGCCTATACACATTGCTCTTATCTTTTGATATCATGGTTCTTGCTAACTATCTTGTTTGTGGTAATCTTGGATATTCTCTTGACTCTTATCTTATGTCTTGGTGTATGTTGAACTTTTGATGATATGTGCCCACTATGATGTGGATATGTGATATCTTGTTCCCACTTGCATGTGGTTGTATGTGTTGTCCATTGTGTGATGGCAACATTGTATAATCTGACTATACTTTTTACTTGCCTCTACATTTTACATGCTATGTGATTCAGTAGAACCAGAGTAGTGTAATTGCATTGGTTTTTGGGCATGTGCCACTATTTTTGGGATGGAGGTGGTGGTGCCCCATACCCGAGTTTCAAGGATGTGAAGCCTTGGATCAACTTTATATATTGGGAGTTTGGCAGTGCGTCATTCTCTATCAGGTTTCAAGGATGTGAAGTCTTGTCTGCCTTTGTCTTTATGTTGTTCTAGTGTTATGCTTATCTCACATGCATGCAAGTTTGATGATGATTGTGGGGTGTGTGTCCTACTTTCTCTATATGTGCTATTGTGGCACAAATTTATTGTTTTTTTATGACCAGTGTCCCCTTTTATCATGTGATGATGATTCTTATCTTTTATGCCCCTTTGGGTAGTCCTGATCTCTTACATGGGAAACATTTATACTTAATTTCCTTTGGTTATTACATTGCTCAAGTTTTTTTTAGTATGGACATACCATCCTTTACTGATGTTTCCTTTTCTTCTTTGTGGGGTATGCTTCCAACCCCATAATAGAGCAAGGAGAGACGATCTCAGAACTCGACCTTTGTAGCTGAGCTTTGTTAGACTTTGAAGAGGTGGTTAGATGACCGTCAGCTAGATCCTTGTTTGATATGTTAGATTTCCTTTTTGACACACATGTGTGGTGAAGTGATGTATATGTTATCAAGCTTTGTAATAGTTAGAACTTTCATATTCCGCTGCTATATTTTGGTATACATACATGTGGAAAGTATTGGTATTCATCCCTTAGGTGAAAATTTTTATGTGGTGTTTGGTTCAAGGGATGTTGCCTTTCCTTTTCTAGTAGGGAGTGGATCCCCTCTCAGGTCCCATTCCTTACAGATACCTATGTCATCAGATTAGGTCATGACAACCAATGAAACAGTCTAATTTAGAGGGGGGATTTTGTGGGATGTTTGACGCATATCCCTTTCTCATTGGTTTGTGAAGGGACGATATAGACACTAAGGGTTATGCTTTTTACCTCGTCAGTTATTGTAGAAGAAATCGATAAAATAGGATTTTCAGAGGCAAATGAAATGGCCCCCAAAAATATGTGTGAAATTGTATTTTCACAGACGATCTATCTCGTCAATTTATTTATGAAAGAACCGGCGAGATATATGAAATGTAGACCGTGTTTCCTTAGTTGGATAATTGTTGTGGTTTTCTTTTAAAAACTGAAGAGATATATTACGTCATCAATTTCCCTTGGGAGAAAATACTGAGGACACAAGTCATATAATGCATGACTCCTCATCTTCTCCATGTAGCAATGTACAAGGATGCTCCTTGCTCCTCAATCTGACCTCTATTTGTGGGAATATAGATCTGCAAAAACTTGTTGTGGAGATATAATGTTGAATCTCTTTTTTCTTGTTGATTAAAGGGTAAGGACCTACATAGGAGGAGCCATTAACATCAAACTTTGGAGACTAAAGATTTGACCTCTATATGGATCCTTTGAATAACCAACCACACCAGATTCTCAACAGTTATTTTTTTTCATAAGATCAAAAACAAATAAGACTTAAAATGTAAATCGATTACTGAGTCATTGCTTTCTATGTTCCCTTTTAGTATGCATACTTCCTATTTCTATTCTCTAGTATAACAATATGGTTACACTTATAGTTCCTATCTTTTATTGTAATTGTGTTCTACTTATCATACTAAAAATGGTGCTATATATTGCTTTTGCTATAGCTCAACCTTTGTATTATTGGTCATCTTAAATTTACATTTGGAAACCATTGACTATCTATACTACTGAGTTTATCGTCATGTCCATGTTAACAATCACCATCTTAAAATTGTTATTCAAATGTGGTTTCTTAGTCATATTGAGAGTAGTAGCAATTACAAAATACTGGGTTTTAGCAATCTTTCATGATTATATGGTAGTCCTTACTACATATAGCACTAACATGTCGACTATATAGCATTTTTGTTCTTTGTGTTATAGTTAGTTAATCTCATCTTAATAGTGTTGATTCTAGAAATGTACGACAGGTGAAGCTACATTATAGTAGAATGTTTTGTCAGTTGGGTAAAGATTGATTTTTTTTATCTTATTTCATATTTGAGCTTTGAAGTATTGTAAGTTCATCACAAACTAGTAAAAAGAATTGGTGAATATGAATGAAGAAGGAAAAATGTTGTACACTTATACAGAACAAGTAACATGCCAATAGGGCCACAACATCACACAAAATAGCATTATAGTAGTTCCTTGCCTTTTTATGGTAGAATGTTTGAACATATTTTCTTGTGTACACGATTGAAAAGATTAGCTTTGAGCATTATGTGAATGGCAACATGTTTCTATGGTAAATCCAAATCCAAGTAGCATCTATAAATGTCGCCTGGCATACTTACATGATTATTTTTATGAAAACATTATTAGATAACCTATTTGTTCTTAAATTTCATCAAGACCTACGCCATCTTAGGCATAGAAAACAAACATGTATTATTCTTAGAAAATACAATTGTTGTATAAATCATATATAGTTACTCTATATTATGTACTTTGTTTTCTTATCAAGTTTTACATGACATTGTAGGTTTCCATTCATGCTTCGACTGGTGAGGAAAATCAAGACAAAAATGTCAGCACAACATGATGTCAAGTTTGAGCTTAGGATACCATCATTTGTCATTTTCTAGAGTTTTAAGCTGCCCTATGTGGCCCGCATTCTGAGATTTTTCTTGAGTGCATCCTTTTCTAGAGTTTTTTGACAGAACGGATCAATTTCATTCTTGATAAGCCATGCGGCATCTACATGCTAGAAAGTATGCACTAGAGGAACAACCAACACTCATCTTTGAAACTGACGCAATACATAAACTCAGATTGGGAGACAATCGGTAAATTTTAGCATAGATCTCTCTACAAAGCAGCTGATTGAGGCAATCATCAATAAGAGATACCTTCAATCTAGAAGAGCACATTAGATAATCGAATGAGGAGTAAAAGATCATACCAGAGATGAAAACCACCACACATATGCACATATGACACAACAAAGAGATCAATCTTGAAAAGCACAAAACAAGATACTGGTAGAGACTAGGAATCACGAATCTCTCACACAGAGAGTGACAAAATACCCTGCGAAAGGGGGGATAACTTGCACGATGTAGGGGAGGCCACCAGGGCAGAAAATGAAAGCAAGAACAAGTAAAAAAATGAAAGAAAAAGAAACATGGTAACAAGAAGAGAAGGGGAAGCGGGCAGGGGAAACTAGAAATGCCAAGGGCAACAAGGGGCAGGGTTCGACCAAAAGACGTCGCCCACATAGAAATCAGACCACCTCTCAGCGGCCGACTCCAGACGGGATCAAAGAGTAGAGGAAGGAGAGGGGAAAGTTGTGTCGGCACGACATTCTAAGACTGCCTCGACTCCTTGTGTCGCCTCTATTGAAGCTTCAAGATCTTACACTACGCGACGTCATCGAGAGACATCGACACTCGATCGAAGTAGACTCCAAGCTGAAAACCCTCACTAAGCTCACCCCACGACACCCGGTCACAGCTGCCTTGTTATTTTGTAGAGTTTATAATACCATCATTTGTTATTTTGTAGACTTGCAAGCTGCCTTGTGTGGCTAGTATCCTTCACTTATCGGAATATTTGTTATGTAAAGTACAATTACATCTTTACATATATGTATGCTCCTCGGCATTTTTTTTAAACTACGGAATGAGAACGACTAGTGAAAACGCTTTTTTTTTTGGTTGTTTGAATATTAATCTCTCCACGTTAGAATTTAGACAAGATTACAAATCTGGGATGACACACTTACGCACGCACGCACATTGAATATAACTGTGATGTTAACTATTTTTTTATTTTTATTTCCCATACTTTCTGGTGCATATAATATTTTATATCAAAACAGTACTCTTCACACTATTCTGCCCATATTTCCACTTTTTTTAGAGTAGATAAGCATTTAACTTCAAATATAAAAAGTGTCTGTTATAACATGGATAATTCATTCCTTTATTAAAATTAAAGAAAATACACGCTAAAAATTATGAACAATTGATCTCTACATAATAATATTGTGGAGAAAACACTACACCAAAAAGTGTTGGATAACTCTTTACTCATTCTTGCACGCTATCCATACTTTTCAGAAGTGTGGTTATTATAAGTTTCCATATTTAAAACCCTATATTATAACGTGAAGAAACATCAATGTATTTTTGTAGTGGCTAGTTGTGGGCTGAAACGTTCATGTGGCTGACTTGGGCTAAGCATGTCGGCTTCATTGGAGGAGCAGTGAGTGTTGCAGATTTGATTCACTAGAATCCTAGTTGTGGTTGCTTTAATCAACCAATAGATAGAGATACTGGCATCGTTTCAATTATATAGTAGTTCAGACAAAGTTGTCAACATCAAATTTCCTCACGGGAGAGGAGTTTTGGAGGGAGCACGCACCGGTTTGGACACCCATCTTCCTGAGCCCTGGGCCCACTTGAGCCTTTTAGTACTTGGTCATTCTTCCCTTCCTGTAGAGAGTGACACCTACGATCCAACTTCTTTCCTCTCATGATGGATCGGTGAGCTCAAAAAGATTCATGCGTCTCTATGCAGATCATCCTATCGATTATAATCATTTCCATATGAATCTACAGCGCAGTAGTGGGTATTCGTCTCAGACTTTTGCCTGAGGCATATCCATAAGGCTTGAGCGAAACTCCTAATCTATTATTCTACTCTTGTAAGCACGAATAACCCTTTAAAAGTTGGACTCCTTGATTCTATAATCGTTGCTCTGTAAACTTTCAATACACGCCCCGACAAACCCTATTTTGCTATTAGGTTTGTTTTTGTGATACAGAGCCACACCAGATCTACAGTCAGCCTTTAGCCTATTCCGCCCGCAGCTGTCCCCATCTGTCCGAGTTTTCAGCTCAAGCTTCGTTCGGTAACGTGACTGAAACAGTTGCTTTTCATTGCGTCCATGTGATGCAGATCAATGGCCTTTGGCTGTTCAAATGATAAAAGAACTGTATCTGCATCGGAATCATAGAATTGTTATCTCCATCTATGTTAAAGATCCGTACTGGCCGCTCTCCGAGGCGTTGCCCAACAGATCGGAAGGTCACCCTCCAGCAAATCCATAGAAGCGAGCTCTTCCGCTAGGATTTAGTGTCTCTCCGACGACAGGTTATCTCATTAAACTTCATAAGGAGAACCAGAGCAAGACAATATTACTTTACTTTTTGTTCCGTAAAGTGGCAGGTGGCAAGGCAGCGGTCAAGCAACAAAATGATCAGGGACTGAAATTTTGAACTTGACGATCGTATATTGTTCCAGTTTATCCAAACTCCAGTTCGGTAAAGTGGCACAGGTGGCAAGGCAGCGGTCAAAACAACGAAATGATCAGGGACTGAAATTTTAAACTTGACGATCGTATAGTGTCCCAGTTTATCCAAACTCCAGTAGCGGCAATGACTAATCAATTCTGAATCATCAGATGAAAGACTTACAGTTATTCACCAACATCAGGCTGTTGGTTATCACTTCCACACATCAACAAAGCGTCCTAAAACAGGATAAAAAACTGATCTTGGAACTTAAAAGTCAGGTTGCGATCGTATATTTTTTCTATTTATCTGAGCACTAGCACAGTCAATGCTGAATTCTCACATGGTTAAAAGCTCACGATGTTGACTAACATCAGGTTGTTTGTGATAGCTACCAAAACTAAGTTAAACCATGTATTTCTGTCATAAGCTCTCCGTCCCAACCGACGATGGTGATTAAAGTATGAAACTACACTATTATTTGATTAATAAAGGATGACACCTACAAAGACATGAAGAAGCTGCTGGTGGCTCAGACAAATACAGTAAGAGTTCTTTGAAATATTAACACCTCATGTTTCAGAAATATTTAATTATGGATATGATCTTTGTTTTTCTATAAATTGTTAGCTCCATATATCTCTAAGTATAGTAGATAATATGCATAAAATATCATATACATGAAATTTATTACATATTGATTTTGTAGTCTTAAGATCTTTTTTACATTATGACAAAAACTGTTTGGTTTTTAATTTACTGGTTCTACTATATTAAAAACTAATTACACATTCCTTCAGCTTTGTTGAAACGTGTAGTTGCCTTTGCATAGTCAGCGGTTGATGATCATAGTCATCATGTACTATTGAAGCGTTTGCATAGTAGTGGCTGATTATTATCATCATCATCTACTTTTGTAAGCATTCTAATCACATCTTGTTTTCATGATTATAATAGAGTCTAAATCTTTTGTACCCATCGTTTATGTCTGTCTCTATGCCCATAAAATCTGATCTGTTGACTTATGGGGGCCATAGCAGGGTGTACAACTAGATCCACAAGGCACATTACCCATTATAACATAATGCATTTATTATTAATGCTTAATCTAAGCTTTGAAGCCATATTTCCAATTTTTCTATTACTAATAATTTATTGTGCATCTATTCAAGGATATACCACTATAGCTACAAGTGGGGCACAATGCCTTGTATGGTAGGATCCTCATCGGAGTTTTGTTATTCAAGATCATAAGGGGGATTCATTACACATAGACTTTATGAGGTACCACGTTTTCTTCTTGCGAACTCCTATATTATATATATATATATATATATATATATATATATATATATATATATATATATATATATATATATATATATATATATATATATAACAGTTTTAAATCAAATCATGCATTTTATGAGTTGGTTTTCTTGGCTCCTTGAGTTAGTTCCTTTTGAATTTTTATTTTAGTAACTACCCTTGCTGTAAATATATGTTCAATTAATATCAATGAGTTACCACATGTTGTGGTGTAAATAAACAATTAAAAATGATCATTTGTGTACTTCTTGTAGACACATATGAACCATCAAACCACAGAAACCATTTACAAGCATGACCACAATTACTTTTCTTTGACTTATAAGAAATATTAACTAACGATCCTTTGTTTTCTTGATTTCTAATTTTATGTATCTTACGATGTTTTAATATTTCGATACATACAGTTTCTATGTATTCTTATCCAACACCCTTTTTCATATTTAATGTTGACACGTACCATTATAGGTTGTTTTTCAATTTTCATTATACAAAAATTCTGTTGATATAGTTTTTTTACATGCTTGTAAACACAAAGAGGTAAACACGAACATTTGTTATATTACTAATTCTTTTTGTTGGGATTTTTATAAAATTTATGGCGGGAAAATCATGGGTTTCTCAGTAGTATTGAGGTCAATAATCATAACTTATAGACTTTTTAATCTTCCTTTTGAGATTAGTTTAAACCATATTTTCTCTTGGCTTATGCAAGTGGAAATTTAGCTAGTGGTAGATTTTGTCGTACCAAATTTATTCGACTAGCTTGAACCTTAATCAATTAACATGTGCAAACTTTTTGTTGTCAATCATAGATGAGACTACTTGATCTACAACATTATTCCTCGTCGTTCCTCACTTTTATTTTTAAATAAAGTCTTATTTAATTCTTTTGAAGATCATACATATGACACCATTGTAACATATAACTAAAACCTCTTACATAGAACAATAATTCTGCATGCTACAAGCTTGGATCACTTGCATGCTATATTTTTAAGAGAAATATTAGATGCACCCTCTACAAATATAGAATGAACACAGGCTATTGATCAATTATAAACTTAGATGGCATCCTAGATAGGAAGAAATAGAACATGTTTTTAATAATATGGCTATTTTGTGTGGTAACATTAGATATTTCAAATTAAGTAATGTCCTATTTGATTATGTAGAAACCATTTTTTTGTGTTTCACTATTTTTGTCCCTTATATAAGTATGGTTTAGTGCAAGAAACATGTCGAGCAAAGTCAAAGCACATTTAAGTCTTCAAAATAATACAAAATCACTCACTCTCAGTAATAATGCATTCATGTTCCACATTACATGAATGATAGCATTACCATGTCTCTGTTTCTCTAATAAGCTTCCTCCTAATCCTCAATGTCACTCCTTACTTTGTCAACAAGCACAGTCGAGGATAAACACCACATCTACCTTGTCTTTTTTTGTGGCTGATTAAGAAATGATTCTTGATGCCTCAATATCATTAGAGTAGATAGAACCCACCACTGCATCCACCACAGGAATGTAGGAGTGGTAGCTTCACATTAAGTACTCACAAATAAGAGCCGCTGATGGTAGTAAAGTTGAAAACTCTTCCATTTTGACTTCCTTCTCTTGTTAATTTTCCCATCTTGACCTCTCCCACTTCAATATGAAATATACAATAATGGAGGACACAACACATATGCAATGAACACTTTTGCATTTTTTAACAATATATGCACACACATACGTTAATATATACATATACATAAATATATAGGGTATATATTCACTGCCCGTACGAGTAACTAACTGTTGCTACCCGTGGATCTATTTTATAATAGGAAGGCACATAACTATAATGAGACGAACAAAATTATAATAGAAAGACTCATTTTATAAATATAGCATGAAATTTTTATTGTCCCTCTCAAAATAGTAAAAATGATATTTATGACAAACTGTAAACAATTTACGCTGTATTACAAAAATGAGTCTTTCTATTATAATTTTTCTCATCTAATTTTGGTTGTCTCACTAAAATTATGTGCCTTCCTATTGAAAAATACATGCACAGTTAACTAACCCTAGTTACCCCCACAGGGAATGAATGAATGGACATATATATATATATATATATATATATATATATAATTTATTTCTTTTGAAGTTTCATATCATATGACACCATTGTGACATATATCTAAAACATCTTACATAGAACAATAATTCTGCATGCTACAAGTTTGAATCACTTGCATGAAATGTTTTTAAGAGAAATATTATATGCACCCTTTACAGATGTGGAACGATCATGATCTATTGATTAATTGTAAACTTAGAAGGTATCCTAGATCCGAAGAAATAAACACTAATTTTCAATTGTATGGCTATTTTGTGTAGCAACATTAGACATTTTTTAATCAAGTAATGTCCTATTTGATTATGCAGAAACCAATTTCTTGCGTTGCACTATTTTTTATCCCTTCTATAAGTATGGTTTAGTGCAAGAAACATGTCCAGGAAAGTCAAAGCACATTTAAGTCTTCAAAACAATAGAAAATCACTCACACTCAACAATAGTGCATTCAATTCCACATTACATGAATGATAGCAGTACCAATTTTTTGTTTCTCTAATAAGCTTCCATCTAATCCTCAATATCACTCCCTACTTTGTCAGCAAGCATAGTCAAGGAGGATAAACACCACATCTACCTTATCCTTTTTTGCGGTTGATTAAGAAATTATTCTTGATGCCTTAATACCATTAGAGTAGATAGAACCCACCATTGCATCCACCATAGGAATGTAGGTCTGGTAACGGTCACATTGAGTATGAAAATCAAAAAATACGTTCATATATTTACTGACTATATATTTTCTACGCAGTTACTTTTTTAGTCATATAGTTACTCTTTTATCAATACAGTTACTCTTTTGATCTTAAAGTTACTTTTGTGCACCATATAGTTACACTTTTGGATGTGCGGGTAGTGAAAAATCAGGCTACCCGCGCGGGTAATGAATAAATCACCTATATATATATATATATATATATATATATATATATATATATATATATATATATATATATATATATATATATATATATGGCGTTCATTCGTTGCCCGCGGGGGTAACTTGGATTTTCGCTACCCTGCAGCCAAAAAAGTAATTCTCCTAGTAAAAAAAGTAAATCTGCTGTCAAAAAAGTAACTATGGTGGCCAAAAAAGTAACTCTGTACAAAATATACAGCAGATATATATAAGGACGGGTTTTTTGATTTTGGAGGGGCAAATGATATTATTTTTGGCCAAAATTTTTTGGAGAGCTAGACAAAATAGTCCTCTACAATTGCGAATTTTTTTTTTGAAAAAAAGTGATGGGAAGGGTGGGCGGGTAGCTACCCGCACAGGTTATAAAGATAGGCCCATATATATATATATTTGTGTGTCTATATATATATATATTTTTTGGAAATTTAATTGGGCGATAAATGGTAAATAATATTATTTATAAATTGAAAACATGTCTGCCATATGGAGGTCTCTTGTGCTAATAGGAGTTTTTTTGTTACTTCGGTGTACGGACATAATCCAGATATTGATAGAGTCCATCTATGGAATGAAATTGAAAGTATTAATACTACTATGGAAAGTCCCTGGGTGATCCTAGGAGATTTTAATCCTGTCAGGAGAGTGGATGAAAGGATGGGGAAGGATCCACCTACTAATAAATCAATGGAAGATTTTAACAACTGTATGTTATTGTCTGGTCTGTTTGAATTACGGATTAATGGTATGCTCTTCTCTTGGGACAATCATCAGAGTGGAGATAGGTTTGTTACTTCATATATTGACATAATCCTCTATAATGATAGATTTATGTCTGAATTTTCTAAGTTTAAAGGCATTTTTCATTCCAACATCATTAGTGATCATAAGATTTTAACGCTTGACATTGGTGAAAGGGTCAAGGTCGTTACACCCTTTAGGTTTATTAACGCTTGGACTGATAGAGCTGATTTTTTAAATGTTATTAGAACCAATTGGGACAGGGATGTTTCTGGCTTCCCCATTTACAAGCTCTATTGTAAGTTTAGGAAATTACGCCAAGTTCTTTCTGAGTGGAATAGAGACTTAGTGGGAAATTATTCTGATGTGGCGAAAAGACTTGAGTATCTTATTATTGAGGCTCAAGATAATCTTGACAAAGATCCTGCTAATGTTCTGCTTCAGGTTGATGTTATTAAGAAAAGGAAGGATGCTATTATTTCTAGGTCTCATGAGGAATCCTTATTGAGACAGAAATCAAGAATTAGTTGGCTTAGAGAAGGTGACACAAACTCTAAATTTTTCTATTCTTCTATTAAGGTGAGGCATAATTTCAATCATATTAAAGCTCTGGTGATTGATGGTGTTGTCTCTACAGACGTTACTATTATTAAAGATCATATACAGAACTATTATTGTAGTCTTTTCAATAATGGCTTTGAAACTGATCTTAGTATCTTGAGCAAGCTGGATTTCCCTAGACTCACTTATGTTGATAGGATGAGGTTGGATAGGTGGTTTTCAGCAAAGGAGATCATTGAGGTTATCAAGAATTTAAATCCAGACAAGTGCCTTGATCCCGATGGTCTGAATGGGAAGTTTTATAAGGTC
Organism: Alisma plantago-aquatica; assembly: GCA_963693085.1. Classification (NCBI taxonomy): domain Eukaryota; kingdom Viridiplantae; phylum Streptophyta; class Magnoliopsida; order Alismatales; family Alismataceae; genus Alisma; species Alisma plantago-aquatica. Next base: position 508,664,254 of record OY856411.1, on the reverse strand, counting down.
TCATGGAGTATCATTTGTTCAGACGTGGTGGAAGCCATTCATGGGTTCTTTAATTCTGGTCAACTTCTTAAAGAGGCCAATCGAACGCACATTACTCTTATCCCTAAAGTGAAAGATTCAAATGAGCTCAAGAACCTAAGGCCTATTGTTCTATGCAATGTCTTCCTTAAGATCATCTCTAAACTCTTAACCAATAGATTGTGTTATGTTCTACCTTCTCTCATCAGTAGAAATCAATGTGCTTTTGTACCTGGCAGAAGCATCAAAGATGAAGTTCTTCTTTCTAATGAGCTGATTCATGACTTTAATAGGAAAGATGTGTGACGTCGGTCTCAGAAAAACGAGATCAACGAATGCGGAAGCGATTAATTAGCAACATAATTATGGAAAATCACTAAAAATTAAAACTTTTTGTAAAGAGATCTTCAAACGGTAAAACTTTTCATAAAGAAACATGATAAGTTATTTACAAACTGATCCGTCAGTACATCTATGTAATGTCATATCTCGAGATTACAACCATCAACTACCATGTTAACTATACAAGGCAAGATACAAAAATCTCGAGGCATTAAGCCAAAATCTCAGATTTATATTAAACATCTTCTGACTCCTAGGACCTGAGAGTACAGAGACGACACATAGGACATTCTATCTACAAGATTTGATAGACAGTGTTTCCACCTGAGGATCACTACTGCCCCTGATGTTGCTGCTGCTGCTGTTGTTGTTGCTCACCCACTAATGGGTTCCTTCGTCCATGGCTTCTACCTAAAAAGTCAAATCCCACGTGGGTGAGACAATTGAATAATTGTCCCAACGAGAGTTATAACTCTCCGCCAGAAGCTTTTTTATTGCAATACTGGAATAACATTAAGTAGTAGAATTATAAACATTTAACAACAGGTTTAACATTGTGTAAACTAAGTGAAGCAACATTCTTTTAAGCAATCATTTCAATTATAACTTAATTGAATGACAAACACATTTCAATAAGGAATATGAAGAACATGTATACTAGTTATTCAACTAGAGCATTATAAACAATGTAACATAAATCATTGTTTCTCGTAGTTCAACCTAAGCAATTATGCTATTCAGATGATTACATCTTTCAAACATATGTATGCCCTGAGGAGATGAGGTATACCGCTCATACTCCAACCGACCATTACAAAATCGCAATCGGTACCATACATAGGTCATCAGAAGAGACGGATTCCTATGACCTCATCTTCCTCAGTCAGTGTGAGGTTCAACATGCAAGACATCTTGTGTCTCTTCTATAATAGCTTTCCAGGGTATTCTGGAAACTTCGTTATTAGAGTTACAGTGGCGTTCTGTACTCTCTTCGTCATCGAGGGATTTCTTGTTTATCTCTCATTGATGCGGCATTAATAATATCATCGGGAGATTAGTGATACATCATCCCGACATAACATATAATGAAGGATTGAGAGATTAAAGGTACATATCATATCAAATCCTACATTAGGACGTAAGGATATTCGCGTCCATAACCCCCACATACTCACAAGTATGCTCTCCAGGAGTTCCCTTAGGAAAACATGTTTCACCATCATTTAATTTCTGACAATGATGGATCTATGGTCAGGACCCTACATGATATCATTATACTTGATTATTTAAGTACATTATGGCATTCTTTTAGCATCAAGTATGTTCTCAAACATAAACCAATAAGACAATTGCTATAAAGAAAGAGTACTAATTGTATCAAGTTCATTTCACATATAGTTAACATTGGGATATCAATCCCTAACTATCTTATCATTGTGATTTAGGAATATGGGTGTTCAAACCCTTAGATTATCAAAACACTTGTTACCAAGTAACCTATTGCCATCAAGTCATTTCACTGTATGAACATGACTGTAGTAATGCAATTATTTTGCATGGCTCATACAGCCTATCAATCTCATATGTTACCTCTTATTAGGCAACATAGCATATCATTACTTTCAAAGCTTATAAAGTACTTTCAATAAATGTGGCATCATAACCCTTACCTGGCTATGCTCACTTCTTTAAAAAGATCTGCATGACTAACACAATTGATAACATGCACATTATATCTATATCAACACAATACAATTTATTTCCAAGTCAAGTATAGAACACTACGACCGTGCTATCTTGCACGGTCGTGCTACAGAAGGATTACCACGACCGTGTTACATCACCACGGCTGGTTTCTAGGGTTACAGTTTTCTTATTCAATTCAGTTAGAATTATTCAACCCCTTTACCTTTAAGAAGGCATAGTGATTCTTTATTACATGATTCAATCATAGGGTTCCATGCTTAAAAGCATAACCCAAAATTAGGGTTAGTGTATCCCACCTTTCATTAATTAGGGTTTCCTACTCACATTATCAGTTCAACCCTAATATATTACTCCACAACTCTTGGGAGCATTCAAAGATATTATAAGTATTTGCTTTTGATTACTATACTCATCATATATCATTAATGATCATCAATTCTAAGTATTAGTTCATTTCTCATCCATGTCATGGTATGATTACATCATACTCATTGATTTGGCTTACCCCATTCTCAAGTTATATTAGTCAACATTTATCAAGTACATTGAGTCCATTATGTCACTTTTCTGGGCGTCGGTTATTTAGGAAATCTGACACCTATAACATTCAACGTCGGTGATGTAGGTCATCCGACATCTATAGTCAAGACACGGGTACTGCTTTGTATTCAGCGTCGGCTGGATAACAAACAACCGACGCCTAAAATCGCCTACGAAATCCAATTTTTGAGCGAAAAAAATTTGGTACATACAACATCGGTTTTTTACCAACAAACCGACGCCTATATAAGATGAAAATTTGTGCGAAAAGTTCCAGCTTAGGTGTCGGTGATCCTTTGATAACCGACGCCGATAATGGTTCCCGCCAAATTATTTAGGGCAAAATTTGTCTAATTGGACGTCGGTTGTTTAAGTAGAACCGACGCCGAAGACTTTAGGTGTCGGTTGTATTTTATAACTGACGCCTTTTACCAACTTAATAGACCCTCGAACGGCCACTGTCCCCTTTCTTCTGTTTCATCGTCTTCTGTTTCATCGCCCGCTAGCTACTGCTCGCCGCCTGGTGCCTGTTGCTTCTCACTCGCCGTCGACGCTCCCTGTTGCTGCTCTGCGTCGCCGCCGCCACCCGCCGCCTTCCTCCTTGTTTCGCCGCCGTGCCACCTTCCTCCTTGCTCACACCCTACTGCGGCACGCTCCTTCCTCCCTGCTCACACCCTACTGCGGCGCCTTCCTCCTTGCCCACCGCCGCCCGCTGCTTGCTTCTCTGCTCTCCAGGTATTAGTCGTAGCCTCTGTTCTTCTTTCTCCCTAGGTCTTTACCTATAGCAAATACGGCCGTGGCTATGTTGGCCTACCACGGCCGTGATGCCCAGCACGGCCATGGTAGGCCAACACAGCCAAGGCTATGTTTGTTGTTGGTAAGGATATGAACAAATCTATATGTAATGCTTTATGTAAATTCTAGGATACGAACAAATCTTTTGCTTGCATATATTTGTGCTTCTAATCCTAATGCTTGACCTAATTCAGTAAATTTTGATGCATGTTTAAATAAGATTTAAACTTGTCCATTCTAGCATCCTAATTTGATTTGATTAAACCCTAACATCAATTGTGATGAAACCCTAACATGTACATATCTATTATTGTGTTTGTTGGCCTAGAAACCCGTCCCAGATTTACTCATTAGGAGTAAATCTTGGATAGTCCCTGGTTTGGGACTGTTCTTGAACACCTAATCTCACTTAGGATGTAAGTGTATAATGTGTATTGGGTTTTCGAGAAAATTTCGGTAGCATTTTCTCGTTTGTTCTCTAAGTACATATGTACTTAGAGAACAACGGGGAAATGCTGCCGAAATTTTTTTGAAAACCCAATACACATTATACACTTACTAGTGAGATTCGGTGTTTAAGGATGGGATAGGTGGTACACATTTATTATATATAAGAATGACATCACATGTGTTTGTTGGCCTAGAAAGTGAACAATCTTGGATAGGATGTAAGTGTATACCCTAATCTTGTCCTAATATATACTTGTTTTCTTTTTGATCATAGAATGGATAGATCATGGATGTCCATTCGCAATCGCTGCACCCCAAAGTTTATATCTGGTCTTGATCAGTTTATTAGATTTGCTGAGGAACACAGGAAAAAACCTATAGATAGGTTCTACTGTCCATGTAGGCATTGCGGTAACAACTTGAAAGTCGACACTGGTGAGGAAATCAAAAGTCATGTCATGTGCAACATGATTGTACAAGGCTATACAGAATGGCACTGGCATGGAGAGATTTCAAACTCAAAACCAGTAGATGTCGATAGCAGTGCTTGGGTGGAAGAAGAAATTGCCTCCGATGACGTAGATGTGAACGAACCAGTTCCAGTAGACATCGTTGATGCGATGATGGATAGTTGTAGGGTAGAGCACACTGATCCACCTCCTATCTTTAGAAACATTGTGCATGATGCTGAGATACCATTATACATAGGTTGTGCTAAGTTTACGAAGCTTAGCTCTGTGTTGAGATTGTATAAGTTGAAAGCTAACAATAGATGGAGCGACAAAAGCTTCACTTCATTGTGGACTTTGTTGAAAGAAATGCTTCCTGAAGGAAACGAGCTGCCAATCTCAACATACCGGGTAAAGAAAATGTTGTGCCCAATGGGAATGGAGGCCAAGAAGATAAATGCATGCCTGGATGATTGTGTATTATTTCAAAAGGAATATGTAGATTTGAAATATTGTCCAAAATGTGGTGCGTCACAGTATAAATTGACGACTTTGAGGGAGTCCAAAACTAGTTCTCCTGCCAAGGTGTTGTGGTATCTACATATAATATCACGGTTTCAACGCTTGTTTGCAAATCCGAAAGATGCAAAGAATTTGAGGTGGCATGCAGATGTTAAGAAAAATAATGATGGGATCCTACGAGATGCGTCTGATTCCCCACAATGGAAGAAGATTGATCTATTGTACCCCAAATTTGGTGAAGAAGATAGGAATATAAGACTTGGGCTTTGTACAGATGGGATGAATCCGTACGGGACATTGAGCAGCCAACATAGCATTTGGCCAGTCATGCTTGTTATATACAATCTTCCTCCCTGGCTGTGTATGAAAAATAAGTATGTTATGCTGTCGTTGTTGATATCGGGCCCTAAACAACCCGGAAATGATATCGATGTTTATCTTGAACCTCTGATTGATGACTTAAAGAAACTTTGGGCTGAAGGTGTGATGACCTATGATGCTTCAGGAAGAGAGACATTTCGTTTGCACGCTATGTTGTTTTGCACTATTAATGACTTTCCAGCATATGGGAATTTGTCTGGATATAGTGTCAAAGGAGCTAAAGCGTGTCCTATATGTGAAGAAAACACTGATTCAATAAGACTAAAACATGGCGGCAAGACTGTATATCTTGGTCATCGAAGGTTTCTTTCAAAATTCCATCTGTATAGTAGGAAGCGCAAAACACTCAATGGATGAAATGATGAACGGAGTGCACCTAAACCTATACTAGGGGATGTTTTTTATGAAAGAGTAAAAGACATTGTCAATGAATTTGGTAAGAAATCACAATGTAGTGTGGCCACACGAAGTGAATTCTTCATTCAAGAAGAAGTCAATATTTTGGGATCTTCCTTATTGGAGTTCTTTGACAGTCAGGCATTGTATCGATGTAATGCATGTTGAGAAAAATATTTGTGATAGCATCATTGGTACTCTGTTAAATATACCAGGTAAGACTAAAGATGGGATAAAATCCATACTGGACCTACGTGAAATGGGAATAAGGTCAGAATTAATAGAATTACGTGAAATGGGTAATAAAAGAACATACTTACCTCCCGCTTGTTACACGTTGTCTAGAAAGGAGAAGAAATCTTTTTGTGAATGCTTGGTAAATGTTAAGGTGCCACATGGTTACTCATCCAACATCTGTAGATTGGTATAAATGAAAGATCTGGAGTTGATAGGTCTTAAATCTCATGATTGTCACACTCTAATGCAACAAATATCGCCCGTGGCAATTCGATCTATATTGCCGAAGCATGTAAGGTTTACAATCACCAGACTTTGTTTCTTTTTCAACAGTCTATGCAGCAAAGTTATTGACCCTGATACTCTCGATAATTTGCAAAGAGAAGTGGTTGTTACCCTATGTCATCTTGAGATGTATTTCCCTCCTTCGTTCTTTGATATCATGGTACATCTTGTTGTCCACTTGACTAGGGAAGTGAAAATGTTGGGACCAGTTTTCTTGCATTGGATGTATCCCTTTGAACGATACATGAGCATTTTTAAAGGTGATGTTCGAAACCGTTATCGGCCTGAAGGGAGTATTATTGAAGGTTATGTGGCGAGAGAGGTTATGAATTTTTGCAATGACTTTCTGAGTGGTAATAACACTCCTGTTAATGACAAGAATATTGAGGAGGGCAAAGGAATTTTGGGATCACGGGTGAAAGTAATCAGCCGTGAGCAGTTGGAACAAGCTCACTTGTATATTTTACACAACATGGACGAAGTGAGTGTTTATATCGAGGAACATACCAATTTCATCAAGAGACAACATCCTCGAGCAAGTTCAATGTGGCTTGCTAGAGAGCATAATAAGAATTTTACTAAGTGGTTTGAAGATAAAGTCTTACATCAACTATCTCAAACACCAAATGATATTACAGAAACTATCAAATGCCTCTCCTTTAAACCAAAACCGAATGTTATGTCTTATGAAGGGTTTGACATTAATGGGTTCACATATTACACAAAGTGCCAAGATGATAAGAGTGTCATCCAAAATAGTGGGGTCACTCTTCAAGTGTCGACTATGTATTTTGCAAGTGCAAAGGAAAAGATTCCACGTGAAGCTAAAATGTCATATTACGGTGTCATTGAAGACATATGGGAGTTTGACTACATAGATTTCAGAATTCTACTCTTTAAATGTAATTGGGTTGATAACACCAAAGGAGTTATAGTGGATGAATTGGGTTTCACTTTGGTGAACTTTGAAAAGATTGGCGAGAAGGGTGAACCATTCATATTGGCATCACAGGCGAAACAAATATTCTATATCGATGATCCTACAAATGATAAATGGTCGGTTGTTCTTCATGGTAAAAGACAGTTCATTGAAGATCCTATAGATGAAGAAGAGTACTATGATAAGTATGATGACTCCAGTCCATTCTCAGTTGGGTTGCCAACTCCACAAAATATTGAAGCTAATGATGACTTATATGTGCGCGGAGATCACAATGAAGGATTGTTAATTGATAAAAGATCACAATTTTAGAGGCATGTATGTTTATATTTTTTTATTGAAGCTAAATGTTTGCTTTTTTAATATCAATATCATTTTCAGATTTGATTTTTCAATATCTTCTAGTTAATACAAATGCTAAATGTTTGCCTTTTTCTAGTTAATACAAATGCTAAATGTTTGCCTTTTTCTAGTTAATACAAATGCTAAATGTTTGCCTTTTTAATGACATTTTCAGATGGTTGACCATGATGAGCATGATGTCCATGATGAGCATGAAGTCCATGATGAGCATGTTGTCCATGACGAGCATGGCGAGGATACCAATGTAAGTTCTAAAAACATATCCTGTATTTCTATAAAATTCGTTATCTTCAAGTTATGTCATATATCCCATATTTCTATATTGTGCTAATTCAGTGTGTTTATTTTTGTCAAATTTTAGGTTGATGATGCACATGTACCCACTGAAGCACTGGAGCAACTTGATGTGCAGCACCAAACACTTAATAAGAAAAGGGGCATCACTCTGTTGAAGAAGTTAATAGCGCTAAGTGGTAGTGAATCCAAATTGGTTGTGGAGTTTGATAATGGAGGAAATGCAATTGGAGTGAACCGCAATAATTTTGTAAACTATCTTGGGTGTGTCATTCAAAGCCATTGTGATGTTAAGTATGATAATTGGCATAAAGTTCCTCAGGCGAAGAAAGACTTGATATGGAAGGATTTATGCGTGAGTTATTATTATTTGCAATTCTATTTTGTAGATTACAAATTATATTATTTGCAATTCTATTTTTGGATACTAGTTAATAAGAATTCTATTTTACAGAATCTATTTGCATTGGATGAGAAGTTGCATCATAAAAGCGTGATGCAATGCGCTGGAAAGATGTTTAGGAACTATAGGACAAATCTCAACAGAGAATACATAAAAGATGGTGATAAGAAAAAGAAGTCAGCCCTTAAACAGTGGAACTTCTTGGACAAAGAAGATTGGGACAATTTTGTTGCTTCAAGAAAATCTGAAGAATTCAAGGTATTAGGCGTCACTCCTAATTTAATTAATATACGTTGTATTCACCTATTCAAGATTAACATTTAGTGCTACTAACCAAATCATTAATGTGCATACTAACTAGGCCCTCAGTGATGCGCAAAAAGCAAGGCATGCACTGAATGTGCATGACCACACTATGGGTCCAAAGGGCTATGCAAGCGTTCGCCAAAGACTACATGCAGAGTCTGCGGCTACTCAGGAGTCTTCCACACCCATGCCTCGCCATGATATCTGGATAGCTGGGAGGCAAAACAAGAAGGGTGAAATAAAGAAGCCCGTAACTGCTGAGGTGGCTGCGAAAATGGTAAAATACAACTCTTAGAGCAATCGTTTGAATATTGATTATTTGTGGTGTTAACTTACCAATTTCTGTTGATGATGATTAGTGGGAGCTGCACAAGCAGAGGAAACAAGGCACGTTCATCCCTCATGGTACAAGGGATGAATTGACAGTTGCTCTGGGTAACCCAGAGCATCTTGGACGTGTTAGGGGTGCAGGCGTTGGTGTGGGCATCAAAGAATTCTTTGGGCCATCCCAGCGCAAACCCAGAGCGGGACTTTCACAAGAAGAGGTAACCTATTCTTTTTTAAGAATGTTACTGCAAAAGGGAATTCAATAATAAGAAGCTAATGTTTCTTTTATCCATGTATAGGAGAATAAGAGAGTCAAGGATATAGTTGCCAAGAAGGTTAATGATATAGTTGCTGAGAAGATCAAGGAAGAATTGTTGTGGTGGCAGGCATCTCAGGCTTCCAATTAGCCTATGGCGACTCACTCTTCTCCTGATGTACAGACTACAAGTAATCTTATAGACCCACCGCCTAACATGTCTGCTGTAAGTATTGTTTATGACATTGTAGCTAGTCTTTTCAAGATGATATGTTTTCAAGATGATATGTATATATGTATAATATTCTTTACGTAAATTTGTAGGCATTGAAGCCATGCCGCTTAAGAATGCAATACTATGTTGTTGCAGAGGCGCAGGCTTACCCGTCCCTTCCTGGGGCAATGTTTCACGGGACTCCAATGCCACATGGCTACGTTCGTGTGAGCCCGATACGTGTGTTACCTGATTGGAGGGAAGCTACATTGCCATATTCCCACCCGAATATTGATACACTTGCTGAGGCAGAAGGCGGGGTGATATTGTGGCCCAAAGCATATGTCGTCTACACTACTGAAATTGTAAGATAAATTTACATTACTTTAGATTGTTAATGTGTATATATGAGGTCAACTGATCTGAAATTATATATACGGGTTAAAAAGAAGACACCCGGAGCACCTAGGCCTCCACCTCCACTTCCTGCATTACCATGTTGGGTTCCAACTGACCTAAAATACCCGTTAGGTCCTGCTTGTAGGGGAATGGCATGTTGGCTACGGGCACATAATATACATTGCCCTATAATTGTTTCTTTAGAAGCAGATTATGCAGGTCAATCATGCGATAGCTCTTTATTTATACAAGATACTATTGAGTTGTTTATGTATGATTGGCTGAATACATCAATGATAGAGACATGGATAAGGTGAGATCTTATTTATACATCCATATACCTTGTGTAAGATCCAGTGATCTGGTTTCTTATATATTAATGCATACGTAATACATGTTTTGCAGCTACTTAGTCGAAGATCAATGCAAACAATTTGCATTTGATCATGTGGGATTTTTTATTCCATCATTGATTAGTATGGTAGCTAAAGACCCTGATAGTGTTCAACAATACTGTATAGTTGCTTTTATAATTTTTGGTCAGCAAAAGAAGACGATAATAATAGCTCCATTCAATGTCAAGTCTACTTTATTTATAATTTGGACTTAAGAAAATTCCATTTTTATTGTGCATTTTGAGTTATTAATTTTTAACTTTTTTACCTCTAGCGGTAGACATTGGGAGTTACTAATTATTGTCCCCGGGATGTTCACTGTTTATTATCTAGATCCTGCGGGAAGTACATTGAACACTAAAATTGGACACATAATGAGAATGCCATTATTCTGGTGAGAAATATTTCATTTTTATATCTGTTAACATATGTTATTACATTACTATTTAATTATGCAATTTACTATGTTACATTAACATGTAGGGGTTTAGATGCATTCAAAAATGCTGGAGGAAATGTCCCAAGGAGAAAGAACCGGCCAATAATTTGAGAGAACGTAAAAGTAAGTTCCCGACTCCAATGTATATATTATTTATGTGAACTGTGCTTAGTTGTATTTTTTAATATTTTGTATGTTTCAATTTATAGTGCGCTACACAAGACAACGGCTGGGCATGCGCATACTATGTAATGTGATTTATGTAGATGATTATCTGACATGCCGCATTGGATATTAATACCATACATGAGGTATTATATATAGTCTCATTAGTTAGTATGAAATATATCAATCTTATTTTTATATTATTACTTATATATACATCATTCTCTTTGCAGGTGTTTAAAAATGACCACACTATAGGTAAATGCTTAAAAAATGTACATGTTCCATATACGATGGAAGCATTAAATGAAGTAAGAGAAGAATGGGCAAAAGCCATACAAGCAGTGGCAATTGTAAGATATAATTGGGATGTTGATAGCGATGCTGAATGATATTTTGTAAATGAATATTTCTGAATGTTTCTACATGTATTTGAATGTTTCTACATGTGTGAATGTGAGAATTGAATTGATGTCTGAATGTATCTACTTGTGTGAAAAATATTTGTTGATTTTGTATGTTTGTGGCATGTTTGTAGGCTGATATCAATGGATGTCGTAAATCTGCAGTTCAGAAAACTGAACTGTAGGTTCTCATCCTGCTGACCAGCCACAGCAGGCCTGCAAACTGATAAGAAAAAAAATTTAAAATATAGGCGTCGGTTATTTATAGAACACTGTCATAAAAGGCCTACAGCGTCGGTTATTGGATAAAAACCGACGCCAAATATGACAAACAACCCGACCGTGCAGGAAAGAACGACCGTGGTAGAAAAGGTGTCGCTTATTTGTATAAAACTGATGCCTATAGTACTAAATACGACCATGCAGCGAAGCACGGCCGTGTCGTCTGGGAGTATGGTGTCGGTTGTTCAGTTGTTAACTGACGCAGAAAGTATCCTAGGTGGTGCCCTTCATTGTGGCACGAATCCTATAGATGTCAGCCAACTATATATAACCGACGCCTATAGATCATATAGGCATCGGTTATAAAACCGACGCCGAAGAGTTTGACCTTTAGTGGCGCCCACATAGGCGTCTCTTGAAAACCGTCGCCAAAGAGGGTTAAACAACCGACGCCAAAGGCGTGTTCTGTAGTAGTGTAGAACACCACGACCGTGCTATCTTGCATGGTCATGCTACAGAAGGATTACCACGACTGTGTTACATCACCACGGCTGGTTTCTAGGGTTACGGTTTTCTTATTCAATTCAATTAGAATTATTCAACCCCTTTACCTTTAAGAAGGCATAGTGATTCTTTATTACATGATTCAATCATAGGGTTCCATGCTTAAAAGCATAACCCAAAATTAGGGTTAGTGTATCCCACCTTTCATTAATTAGGGTTTCCTGCTCACATTATCAGTTCAACCCTAATATATTACTCCACAACTCTTGGGAGCATTCAAAGATATTATAAGTATTTGCTTTTGATTACTATACTCATCATATATCATTAATGATCATCAATTCTAAGTATTAGTTCATTTCTCATCCATGTCATGGTATGATTACATCATACTCATTGATTTGGCTTACCCCATTCTCAAGTTATATTAGTCAACATTTATCAAGTACATTGAGTCCATTATGTCTTTGTTGTAATCAATTACTTATCATACACTCCATGTGTCTCTTGTCTAAGTATAATGGTTTAGAGGTTCATCAAGGTATGTTACCCTGAATTGTTGAATGTGATATCTATCATATCTTGATGTATCACTTTCTTCTCATTTCCATCTTACTTAAGTTAATTAACTAACTCTGTATTAAGGTATTTCTCTCTTAATAATTTATCCACTAACTTGTTACTTTCATCATATGGTGCATGGATCATATATTAGAATTGTCCAATTGTCTTTAATGATTTGGCTTATCCATTTGATGAACATTGTTGATATAGGATAAACCATCATCAACTATTCTAGGTATTTCTATATTCAGGATATTATCCACATCATTATTTAGTATATATCATTTCTAAAAGTTTCATGTCCATTATCATTGTAAGGTGTAAAAGCTATTACTCATTCATAGAGATGTTTGTACAAAGATCTAGGCATCATCTTACCTCTTAAAACCTTATTCATTAAAATTACCACATTTATCATTCACATGGTTCATTAACCCTATCCTTTATGTTTATGACATAATCGTCCTATTTAATTATTTTAGCCACACCTCTCTTTGGTGTACTGGCTAATAAACCATCTCTAGGGTTTCATATATTATTTCTTGACATTACCCTGAATTAAGTCTTAAACCATATCATAATATCAGGGTTTCACATAACATTACTTAAAACTAGGGTTTCATATTCAATAAACCATAATTAAGTTTACTATTCATCCTAGTTGAGGTTTCTCATGACATCACTTCCAATTAGGGTTTTTATTCATATCACATCCCCCTAGATTAGGGTTATCATTAATATCCCACCATTAGGGATTACTATTTCACATCATGACATTTCCCTTGATTAGGGTTTACTATTCATGGTACATCACATTACCCTAGATTAGGGTTTACTATTCATATTACAATGAATCAAGATCAGGCTATCACCATGTATGAGAATTATTTCCATTAATGCCTTCAAATTAGGTTAAGAATCATTAACCATCATAATTAGGGTTTCTATGATCTCATTATGATGGAGCATACCCTAATGAGATATATTCACTCATATTAAAAGCTTATTACTTGATTCTCATTTATATAAGGTGTCACTCCCCAATCTCACATTAACCACAAACCACGAAATTAGGACGCGACAGGATGAGATTTACACATAAGCCAATCACTCTTCACTTTTTAAAACTTTTTAAAGAGATTAATAGGATAATCTGAGTTATGCTGTAAATTGAAACTAAACAAACTGCGGAAGCATCTTTATTAACTGACTAGCAATATAAACAGAGTCTACAACATTCTACATTGTTTGACATAAAATAAAGCGAAACAGTTAATTTACATCTTTGTACACCTTCTCTCTCTCACTCACACCTTGTCCCGAAGATCGAGGGGAATGGACTAAGAGACCTCTAACTACTAACTACGAACCTTCTATCGACTAGGCGTAAGGATAAATCGATCCTTCTGATTTCCTGCTGCTGATGATAACATGAAAATATTTTGAGTAGAGGTATGAGCCTACTCGCTCAGTGAATAGTATTTCACTTAGCTATAACTAAACAACTCATCAGGTTTATAAATTGAAATTAAACATAAATGCAGAACTAAGCAAGGCAGTTCTAAATACATAGCAGATATACAGATATTAATCACATTTCTAAGCATCAACAGATAATTCAGGTAAATAAACAGTTATATAAATTTACTGTGATGCTACATGATTACTTATTCATATTATTATTATGCCCTAAATATATGCAGTGTAATCTGCATATAAAGATCCGCAGCAAGTTCATGCTACGGTCCCACCGTACAAGACTTAGCGACACACCCGAGAAATGCTAAGTCTGACACCAGCCCTGTTCTGCTACAGGACCCTAGGCTCCACGGCCTCAATGCACAACCACGTGTGCTCCAGACTCCTCCTGACCTGAGTACACAGGCGCAGGGAGTCAACACAGGGTTACCACCAGAATTACTCAACCGGTTGGTGTTGGATAACCCTTTATTTTACTTATTATTTACCCCAGTGCCACCGAAATTACTCAATCGGTTGGTGTTGGACACTGTCTATCAACCCTCGTGCCACCAGAATTACTCAACCGGTTGATGTTGGACACGAGTTTCACCCCTAAGTTGCAGATACCTCTTAGGGGTTCTACGGTGTTAGGGCACTTAAGTCTAATAATTAATTAACAAATAAACATTTAAACAGGAATATCACATTTCATGCATATTACACAATATGAATAACACATGAAGCAAATATAAATCCATTATCATCATTAGACATGATTCAGTATCATTTATCCACTTTCAATGCTAAACATCTATTGTTAAATCAGCACATACATTGCAACTTTAATACAGGAAATTTCATCATTTTCAATAAGCATAATAAATATTTCAAGTTCCAATGAATCTGACATACTCCAATGCATGTATTATACTATTTAAAAGTTATACTAACTGATACAGAAGCAAGTAAGCATTTAAATTGAGTTAATTAATGATTACTGAATGAACTACTACTCACTCTTCTGGAACTCGGCCGACCAAACTGGGAACTCGGCCGATCGGCTGACAACTCGGCCGATCCACCCGCAACTCGGCCGATCCAAACCCTGATCGATTTCCTATAAAGGAAAACTCGGCCGAATCACACCCAATTCGGCCGATCAAAATGCTGTTTGTTAATCCTAATAAGGAAACTCGGCCGAATCACTGTGTAACTCGGCCGATTGATAACTAATTTAACTTGTAAATCTAATTGAGCTTCAATTTATTACTAAATCGAACTAATGGCTGCGGATTTGGATCCTAACCTCAGTCAAGCTCGAAGCTGACCCTAGCTCGCCGTTTCATGCGCCCAATCTGTTCTTGATTTAGAACCTGCTGCACACAGCAGCCGTTTTGCACGAACAGGTTGAAAACGAACGGCTTGGTTGGGTGTCGATCGCTGTTGGGGCTGCAACTCGTGCCTGGACCTCAAAGGCAACTCAATAGCACCTTTCTTGAGTGCTTTCTCGTGCCCAAGGCGGCCCAAGGCCGTGGCTATAGCTGTTGCTGCTCGAGGCACCGCCCAGCAGCTTGGGGCGCCGATAATGGTGGTTGGGTGCTTAAACGCAGCTGGGAGCTGCAGATTTCTTCTAAGGACTGAAGGTCGGGGTTAAGCACTTCATTTGGTGGTGCTGGCTGGGCTAAAACAGCCTCTGTCGAGGCCAAAGCAGCTAGCTACCGGCCACTTCTGCTGCAGGTCGGGCACCTGCCAGGATGGGGAAAGAATAAGGGAAGGAAGAGAACAAGGAAGAAGAAGAAGAGAAGTAGGGCGTCGGGGATTTGAAGCTAAAGGGGCCCAAGCCATCGCCCTTCTTCCTCTTGCCCAAAGCACCACTCCAGCCTAGGTGTGGCCTCCTGCCCCTGTTCTATCGGGGTGTTTAGTCGGTTCCTGTAACCGATCGCTGAAGAAGGAAGATAAGCGAGAAAGGGCTAGGGGGCGAAATGAAATTTTCCCACCAACTATCCAAAATTACAATCTAGTCCCTCAACACTCAAATGTCCATATCTTTTAACTCGGAAGTCGGTTTCGAGTGATTTTTCTTGCAACGGTTTAAGCACGGAATTCTCTATAACCTCAAAGTGCAAAACATGCTAAAAGGACAATTCTACTGGATCAAAGCTCTAATTATAACTGTGATTACTTGATTCAACTTAATGTACTAATAATCAACATTGACATTATTAATTGCCTCAGGTGATTCAATCTTAGCTATTAATTCGCATCTTAGATTATCTTGATTATCCATGATGTTTAATTTGATACTCAACCCTAATTGAGGTGTTTTGCGTAATTCGAGGTATTTATTAGTTAAATCCTGGAGTGGGTCATAACAACCTTTTCCCCTTAAAAGAATTTCGTCTCGAAATTCCTAAAAGAGAAAGGAGACTTGTTATTCATCTCAATCTCAAGTTCCCACATGGCTCCCTCTAGGTTAAGATTTCTCCACAAAACTATCACTAATGGTATCTCACAATGCGTGAGTTTCTTGATCCTCCGATCAACCATCTGTATAGGTCCCTTAACCTAGGACACATCTGATCTGATTCCAGATCGACCCACAAAACATTGTCTTTCCAGAACTGTTATAACAATATCTCACTCTATGGTAATTACCGAGAAATTATTATACTATACATGCAAACAAACTAACATTCTTAAATAAACAGAATGCATGTCTATTTGGTACTAAAATTAAATCATGCAATTTAACTGTTAAACATCACTACATCTCATACTGAGAATTGATATCAAAATACTTGATTCATCGTACACCCTATCCTTAGGGTTTCATTTGCCTTATTCATTCATCACATGCCAACACCCTACTCTTATGGTTATCTCATTCATTAATCACATGGCAACACCCTACTCTTAGGGTTTCCATTATCTCATCTGTTTTATTGCAATTCAATTCACAATACGGTATCATTCTAAAACTGGCAGAACAGTATATTTCAAATCATTGTAATTACTGAGTAATGTTTATATCATGCATGCAGACAGATTAAAAATTCATAAATATTTCAAACTCAATCAATTTTGGCACATACATACTGGATTCATGTAATTGAACATCTTATTACATCAATAGGAGTTATTTACTTCACATATAAGAAACCATCTGTACTATTTTTCAATTATCTAAAATTTCTCGAAGAACGTGCATATTAACCAAATTCCTGGTTTATGCATCACATAACTCAATTAAGAGTGATTTACGTATCATCACACATATATTTAATAGTACTTGAGAATTTCTGATAATATCTCAGAGAAATGTGCCAATTCATGTAAATATCAGGTCACACACATTAACATAACAGGAAGCATGCAATTAGGTTTATTTACATATTTTAATGCTATCTTACTATCTTGAAATCATGCACCTAATGGTTTACCAAATTTGTATTGCCTGGGTTTATATTCAAACCGAACTAAATTAGTCTATCCACAATCATTCATATCGAGTCACAACCTCTAGGTGTCCTGGGTAATCTTACCATAAAATCCATTGTGATAAATTCCCACTCCCATTCAGGCATAGAAAAAGATTGCAAGGTAGCTATAGATTTCTAGGGTTCAACCTTAACCTACTGGTATACACTACTTTTAACCACATTCTCAGCTACATCCTTCTGCATATCTGACCATCCGTTTCAACTACTTGAGATTCATATACATCTTAGTGTTTCCTGAAAGCATAGCATACATCAATACATACATTTCCATAAGAATCTTTTCTTTCAGCCTTTTCCCCTTAAAAGAATTTTACTCTATCTCGAGGTACACACAACATGTCATGCTAATACAACATCTTATCATCTAAAAACTTAAACTCTAGTCTCTTTTCCTCCTATCAGGTCATGCATGGTCTGGCTTAATTCACTATCACCCTTTTGTAGCTCCTTGATTTGATCATAAGAAGTAGGCTTAACTTACATCTATACAATCAAATCACTTTGTGTTGTCACCCCTAAGCCTAAGTTCAACTTCCACATTTCTACTAACAGGTCTCTATTGAAACCTGTCATAGAGAATGCATTAGTTGTTGAACTTGACTTTCTACTGGAAGCATTATTCACCACATTCTTCTTACCAGGGTGATAATCTATTGTCACATCATAAAGATAATGACACCATGTCTTAAAAACATGAACTACATCAACTATCTTCAGGTCATATATCGGATAATACTCCGCTTTCTATGCTACTTTCTTATAGTTACATTTTAGGTTTATGTTTTACTCTTTTCTCTAAATCATTTCATGTTGTTCATGTACCGTTCAGATTAGCTACTTTAAAACCCTAGATCACTATCAAAGCCAGTTTACTTTTCATAGAACAAATCTCAAGGTCTAATTTTACAAAGATACTAATATTCAAGGTTACATCACTAATGATATCCTTTAAACTACTAAGACTTTAATTATTCTAAGGTTTTGGTCCATATCAGTAACATAGCATTATTATGTGTATGTGTGATCGATCATATAGATCAATTTGAGTTGCTTGGGTCAATAGCATATTAACCCAACACTCAACTTTAATTACATTAGCTGAAAATTCAGTTTTCATAATAGTTTCTGTAATTCGTTTATTAGACAGATAACAGAAGCTCCAAAAATTCTGTAAATTTTATATGTTGTGCCTAATGAAGTTTCAGACCTCCAATAAAAATTTCAGATCATTTCAAGTTACCAATAAATAATTAAAAATAGAACAGTGCACTGCTATATTGCAGTCTGCAGCAGGTTCGGCTGAGTTACAAACTCGGCCGACACCCTTACTGTAGAGGTCAAAAGTCATTCAAAAATTATTCCAATTTTACAGAGTGTCTAAAATTATGTTTTTCAAGCACAGTTAAAATTTGAGATCAATTGGATATACCAATAAAAAGATAAAATTCAATTACCACACTGCTATATCATTCAGAAAATGTGATCGGTCGAGTTTGAAACTCGGCCGATAAACAGGTCAAAACATTTTTCGAAAATTCTGATATTTTCCAATGTTGTTTAAATTTTATATATCCAAATCATATCCAAATTTGAGCTAAATCAGATTTACACATAAAATACTAAAAATCATTTACTGAGACACTTTACTTATCAAATTTTTGTGCTTATGTAACATCAAAACCCTATATTGGGCCGATTAGGGTCTATGCTTTTCAAACCCTAATTCTCAAGACAAAAGAACGTTTAGACTTCTTATCATAGTTAAAAAATCCTAGTGTATATACATTCTCACTATGTTACGGGTCTAAATCATCCAGAGTATATTCTTATTTTACTGTTAATAGGAGTCATTAGATCTCAGTAACGCATCCTGCCAGCCGGACCAGGCCGAACCTGTAGTCCTGAAGCCAAGAGCTACTCGAGATTAATCAACCCCTATTAATCTTAAACATGTGGAAAGAATATCCACCTAGGGCAACTCATTTATACATGATTTCGGGTCTACTTTAATACAAAGAAAACAAACATTAAACAATTCACTTCATGACACAACAATATAAAAGAATCATGTTTACTTTACAAATTGAAAATTTCATTTCATGCACATAAAAGCATTTCTAGTGATCTTTAAATCAAATAAACAATGATAGACAAGAGTTGAATCGCATCTTATATGTAATCTCTTATTCCTACATAAATTTCTGGTTTCTTTAAAAAATTGGCCATTCATTCATCCTGTGGCCGGGGGGTTTTGAACTTGAGACCTCTCGGTCTTACATCAGTACTTTTACCATCTGGGTGCCATCTCTTTGGCCCTATGATTTCTAGGGTTTCTCTCTAGCCTATCCTTCCTCTGCATACCTGGCCAGGGCATCCAGAGAAGAATAGACAGAGTAGCTCGATACTGGTCAATCTAAGTATTCAGACACCTGGCCAGGGTATCTAAACACTCAGACCTCCCAGAGCTAAAGACACATCATTTATTATTCGCCTTACTTATAACTTTATCTTTTGACCTTAATGATTCTTAACGACTCATCTTAAACTCATTACTTGATTCTTGTGACCACATCCTCTTCCTGCTATCTGCAATAATATAACAGAACACTTCCTGTTAGAAAATTACAGATAGAAGAAAGACACCTAAACCTTAATCCTATTGGTCTCTTATCGTCCCCTGACCTTGAGTAACTATGTACTCAAACCAAAGCTCTGATACCAAAAATTATCACGCCCCAATCTCACATTAACCACAAACCACGAAATTAGGACGCGATAGGATGAGATTTACACATAAGCCAATCACTCTTCACTTTTTAAAACTTTTTAAAGAGATTAATAGGATAATCTGAGTTATGCTGTAAATTAAAACTAAACAAACTGCGGAAGCATCTTTATTAACTGACTAGCAATATAAACAGAGTCTACAACATTCTACATTGTTTGACATAAAATAAAGTGAAACAGTTAATTTACATCTTTGTACACCTTCTCTCTCTCACTCACACCTTGTCCTGAAGATCGAGGGGAATGGACTAAGAGACCTCTAACTACTAACTACGAACCTTCTATCGACTAGGCGTAAGGATAAATCGATCCTTCTGATTTCCTGCTGCAGATGATAACCTGAAAATGTTTTGAGTAGAGGTATGAGCCTACTCGCTCAGTGAATAGTATTTCACTTAGCTATCACTAAACAACTCATCAGGTTTATAAATTAAAATTAAACATAAATGCAGAACTAAGCAAGGCAGTTCTAAATACATAGCAGATATACAGATATTAATCACATTTCTAAGCATCAACAGATAATTCAGGTAAATAAACAGTTATATAAATTTACTGTGATCCTACATGATTACTTATTCATATTATTATTATGCCCTAAATATATGCAGTGTACTCTGCATATAAAGATCCGCAGCAAGTTCATGCTACGGTCCCACCGTACAAGACTTAGCGACACACCCGGGAAATGCTAAGTCTGACACCAGCCCTGTTCTGCTACAGGACCCCAGGCTCCACGGCCTCAATGCACAACCACGTGTGCTGCACAACCACGTGTGCTCCAGACTCCTCCTGACCTGAGTACACAGGCGCAGGGAGTCAACACAGGGTTACCACCAGAATTACTCAACCGGTTGGTGTTGGATAACCCTTTATTTTACTTATTATTTACCCCAGTGCCACCGAAATTACTCAATCGGTTGGTGTTGGACACTGTCTATCAACCCTCGTGCCACCAGAATTACTCAACCGGTTGATGTTGGACACGAGTTTCACCCCTAAGTTGCAGATACCTCTTAGGGGTTCTACGGTGTTAGGGCACTTAAGTCTAATAATTAATTAACAAATAAACATTTAAATAGGAATATCACATTTCATGCATATTGCACAATCTGAATAACACATGAAGCAAATATAAATCCATTATCATCATTAGACATGATTCAGTATCATTTATCCACTTTCAATGTTAAACATCTATTGTTAAATCAGCACATACATTGCAACTTTAATACAGGAAATTTCATCATTTTCAATAAGCATAATAAATATTTCAAGTTCCAATGAATCTGACATACTCCAATGCATGTATTATACTATTTAAAAGGTATACTAACTGATACAGAAGCAAGTAAGCATTTAAATTGAGTTAATTAATGGTTACTGAATGAACTACTACTCACTCTTCTGGAACTCGGCCGACCAAACTGGGAACTCGGCCGATCGGCTGACAACTCGGCCGATCCACCCGCAACTCGGCCGATCCAAACCCTGATCGATTTCCTATAAAGGAAAACTCGGCCGAATCACACCCAATTCGGCCGATCAAAACGCTGTTTGTTAATCCTAATAAGGAAACTCGGCCGAATCACTGTGTAACTCGGCCGATTGATAACTAATTTAACTTGTAAATCTAATTGAGCTTCAATTTATTACTAAATCGAACTAATGGCTGCGTATTTGGATCCTAACCTCGTAGTCAAGCTCGGAGCTGACCCTAGCTCGCCGTTTCATGCGCCCAATCTGTTCTTGATTTAGAACCTGCTGCACACAGCAGCCGTTTTCCACGAACAGGTTGAAAACGAACGGCTTGGTTGGGTGTCGATCGCTGTTGGGGCTGCAACTCGTGCCTGGACCTCAAAGGCAACTCAATAGCACCTTTCTTGAGTGCTTTCTCGCGCCCAAGGCGGCCCAAGGCCGTGGCTATAGCTGCTGCTGCTCGGGGCGCCGCCCAGCAGCTTGGGGCGCCGATAATGGTGGCTGGGTGCTTAAACGTAGCTGGGAGCTGCAGATTTCTTCTAAGGACTGAAGGTCGGAGTCAAGCACTTCATTTGGTGGTGTTGGCCGGGCTAAAACAGCCTCTGTCGAGGCCAAAGCAGCTAGTTACCGGCCACTGTTGCTGCAGGTCGGGCACCTGCCAGGATGGGGAAAGAATAAGGGAAGGAAGAGAACGAGGAAGAAGAAGAAGAAGAGAAGTAGGGCGCCGGGGATTTGAAGCTAAAGGGGCCCAAGCCATCGCCCTTCTTCCTCTTGCCCAAAGCGCCACTCCAGCCTAGGTGTGGCCTCCTGCCCCTGTTCTATCGGGGTGTTTAGTCGGTTCCTGTAACCGATCACTGAAGAAGGAAGATAAGCGAGAAAGGGCTAGGGGGCGAAATGAAATTTGCCCACCAACTATCCAAAATTACAATCTAGTCCCTCAACACTCAAATGTCCATATCTTTTAACTCGGAAGTCGGTTTTGAGTGATTTTTCTTGCAACGGTTTAAGCATGGAATTATCTATAACCTCAAAGTGCAAAACATGATAAACGGACAATTCTACTGGATCAAATCTCTAATTATAACTGTGATTACTTGATTCAACTTAATGTACTAAATAATCAACATTGACATTATTAATTGCCTCAGGTGATTCAATCTTAGCTATTATGTCGCATCTTAGCTTATCTTGATTATCCATGATGTTTAATTTGATACTCAACCCTAATTGAGGTGTTTTGCGTAATTTGAGGTATTTATTAGTTAAATCCTGGAGTGGGTCATAACATAAGGAGTCTTCTCTCTCCTCTTTCTATAAGATGATGATTACATCACCCTTAGTTAGACTAAGTCATATCAACCTTGACAACATGGGTTATGTCACTACTATTGTGATCATTAAGGTTCACTTGTTCAAAGAGTATTAGTCACTCTATCCCATCAAGGGTATCTTGTTAATGTTCACCTACTTGATCATGACATGCATTAATCCACTAATTACTTAGTCTCTTAATCAATTTAGATATCTATGAGGTTTAGGTTAACCAACCACTAAACCATCTTGACTACTAAGGCATCAAATGATCTTGACCTTTTAGACCTCAAACGGTCTTGCACTCTAAACCCCCAAACGGTCCTAAAAATACCTTGAAACCATTTGGTGGTGTTGACCGTTTGGTCTAGTTTGACTTTGAAACCGTTTGGTAAAGTGCACACTCAAGACCGTTTGCCCAAGGTGAGGTGAAGACCATTTGGTCATGAAGACCGTTTGGCCAACTTTGACTTTGAAACCGCATGGGCAAAACCAATCTTGAAACCGCATGAGATCAAACGGTTTGGGATCGTTTGGTCCCAAACGATCTTGAGACTGTTTGGACTCAAACGGTCTTGAGACCGTTTGGTCCAAACCACCTCAAAACCGCATGGACCAAAAAGTGTTTCAACCTCTTCAATTGAGTTAGGGTTTCCTATGTTGAACCCCTCAATCGTTCATGCATTTTCTAGCTACTTATCAATTGAGTCAATTAGGTCAACCCTCAACTAATTTGACACTCAATTTACCCTCGATTGATAACCAATTAGGGCTTGGATCAATTGAATTAGGGTTTGTAATCGATCACCCTTCAACATGTTTCAACATGAGTCTAATCGATATTGGAACCTTTGAACCATCATTCAATTTGGTCATGACTTGAACCCAAACGGTCTTGGGATCATTTGGATGACCTCCAAACGGTCTTGAGACCGTTTTCTCAAATCAACATAAAAAACTAACTCAACCTATTAAGGTTTGACTCATTGATTTGATCATTAAGTCACTAATCAATTACACTTCAACTTGTTGCTTTTAGATTTGCAACCACTTGACCATAGTCAACCCTAGACCTCCAAACGGTCTTGGGTGACCCCCAAACAGTATTGGGGTCGTTTGGACATCCTCCAAACGGTATTGAGACCGTTTTCCCATTATATCATCAAATACTAAGTCATTCACTCAAGGGTTGAACCCTAGGTTTAGTCACCAAATCAGCACTTAATCATTTATCAACTTGTTATCATTGGACCCTCAATTGGTCAACCCTACTTAACCCTAGACCTCCAAATTGTCTTGGGTTATCACCAAATGGTCTTGGGACCGTTTGGGTGATCCCCAAACAGTTTTGAAATCGTTTGGGCCACTCAACCCAAACTTCAACATAATTAAGTTATTGAAATCAGAAATTAACCCGATTAGGGTTTAGATGATTGATGGGCCTTCAATTTGTGATTTACTTGGAATTAGATGATGATTTTTGGTAGGTGATTAGTACACATTATGTAAAACAGACCTCCAAATGGTCAATGTCTGGTCAACGCATCCAAACGGTCTTAGACCATTTGCTTCTATGCGGTTTGTGAAACCGTTTGCATTCAAACGGTTTGAAACCGTTTGCTCCCAAACGGTTTGGGAAACTATTTGTGCAAGAGGTGGAAGACCGTTTGCTAAAGTGGATTTTGGGTAAACATTGGAAATAACGTCATCATCTTCTACCTCAAGAACAGGGGCTGTTCTTCACAGAGATACTAGCAAGAACACTTAGAAGTGTCTAAAGGAGAAGTATAAGCAACTATTCTAAGAGAAGAAGATGCAAAAGCAAAGCTTAAGGTTTAGAGTTATAAAACCTGCCTTTAGATCTGATCTTAGAGCTCCAAGCTTCGTAGATTTAATGGTGGATGAAGCTCCAAAGGTTGTCCAAGGTCCATTCTTCAAGATTTGGATGGAGAAGATGGCTAAAAAGAAGAGTTGTGTAAAGAAAACTACTAAACCAACCTTGTATTAGAGTTTCCACCATGAATTTGAGCTAGGTGATGATCCATACTTACCAACTTAGCTTGGTCATCCTCCTCTGTTCCAGAGCTTCCTCTTGGTCAGTCCAAAGCAAAAATATGAGGGGAAAGAACTAAAGGAATGATCCTTTGCTTTGAGGAAAAAGGTTGCTTATATATTTTTGGGTATTATTAAGGCAAGAAAAAGATAGTTATTTCTCTTATTTCTTAAACCCATTCACTTATGCTTGCTCCACCCTTAGCCACGTTTCTTCCTCCTTTTCACATGAAAAACCTCTCTCTTATCCAAGGTTAAAAGGAAAAGAAACCAATTACCTTATTAAGTTATACATGTATAAAAGGGCCATTTTGCATAAAACTTGGTTATTTAAATATTAAGGTTATCTTTCTTACTTGATCATTCAAATGAGGCGCCCCTCTCATTTTATTTGCTCTACTTGATGCCAAGAAACATGAGAGATACTCTAGATGGTATATTTTACATGTTGCATCCTTGGTTTTGGGTAAATTGCACATTACACCAAAACTAGGTTTTAAAGCACAAGGATTGCTCTACAAACTATATCTTGGTGCTCAAGCTTGTGGAATCCATACCACTACATCATATTCATTATTATGATGTCTCATCATTAGAGGAACATCTTAACATGTGAAATTTGCAAGTTAACCCCTCTACTTGGGTAATTTGCACTTTAGTCCAAAATTATCAAAATAAAGTTGCAACATTGTTCAAAAAGGACTGAAAAGAAAATATAAGTTACTCAAAAGCTTTAATTACATTTCGTAAGGTAACCACAAGCATATAATCACATATATAAGTAAAACACCTAGGGTTAGTTCATAACCCAGGTCAGGGATGTTACAAGATGGAACACCCAAGATGTGCTTAAAATTTGACATCTCTAAAGCCTACGACTCTGTTTCCTGGGATACTATTTTCTACATCCTTCACACTATGAAATTTCCTCATTGCTGGATTATATGGTTGAAAGAAATCTTTGATACTATGTCCTACGAGATTCTTGTTAATGGTGTGCCTGCTGAATCCTTCAAACCTAGCAATGGAGTTCGTCAGGGGGACCCCCTAGCTCCTTACATTTTTGTTATTATGATGCAGGTGGTTACTCGTTTACTTGATGGTGAAGTTGAGGAGGGGACTCTTACACCTCTGAGAGAATCTTCCTCTTGCAATGTTTCCCATCTTTTATTTGCAGATGACCTATCAGTTTTCTCTGAAGCTAATACTTCAAGTGCTTGTGCCATTAAGAGATTCATCGATAAGCTTTATAAGGCTACTGGCCTTAAGATTAATCTTGAGAAAAGTGCAGCTGTCTTTAGTGTTGGAGCTGATAGGTGCCTGATGGGTGATATTCTGGGGATTCCTGAAGGGAAATTACCTTTGAGGTACTAAGGAGTTCCTCTTTTCACTGGCAAGCTGTCAAAAGCACATTGCTCCCCTCTTGTGGATAATATCAAAAGGAGATTAGAGGGTTGGAAGGCTAGCCAGTTGTCAATGGCTGGTAGAGTTGAATTGGTGCATTCCACCTTTACGGTCACTTATCTTTATTGGACATCTCTATTTCCTTTACCTTCTGCTATTTGTGATGAAATTGATAAGATCTGTAGAGACTTCATTTGGGGAAAATCTAAAAACAGAAATATTGTCCATCTTGTTAAGTGGAGCACTGTTATAAAGCATAAGAATGAAGGTGGTCTAGGGATAAGAAACATAAGAGATTTTATTAAAGCTTCTGTGATGCTTAATGGTTGGAATCTAGCTATGAAAAAGGACAGCATTTTGATTAAGTGGGTTCATGAAAAGTACTTAAACATGTCTTCCTTTTGGTCTATTAACATCAGTGACTCATTCTCTTGGTTTTTCAAAAAGTTGTTGCTATCAAGAGAGGAGTTAAGAAAGTATATAGAAGTTAAAATTGGCAATGGATGTTCCCTTTCTGTATGGAACGATCCTTGGCTGCCTGGCGCCAAGTTTTTGGTGGATACTCTTGGTCCTCAATGTTTTATTCAACTAGGGATTGATAGTGATGCCAAAGTCAGTTGTTTTATTAGGAGTCGGTCTTGGTCTTATGAAAGGACAAGGTTGTATTCCAATATGAATGCTATTTTAGATGCCTTGCCTACCCCTGAGGAAGGTGATGATGTTTTTCTCTTTGATGGGAAGTCTGAAATCAAGTTTAGAGATTTTATGGATAAAGCGAGAGCAAATTTCGACATGGTTCCTTTTTTTCAATGTCTTTGGGAGTTCAAAGGACCCAAGAGATTTCTGTTAGTAGGCTGGAAAGTAGGGCATGACAGAGTCCTGACTTCTTACTATGTTAAGCACCTTGGTATCAATTTGGCATCGAGATGCATATTATGCAAATGTGAGGAAGAAGACATTGTCCATCTGTTCTTCAATTGCAGTTATGCCAAGATGGTGTGGAGGTTTTTCTGCTCTCATTTTGGTCTTTCTCAGCCCAACTCAATTACTGATCTGTGTAGATTTCGTGAGAAATAAAGTAGGCTTGCTAGCATCTCTATTCTTTATTGGCTATGGAAAGAAAGGAATGACAGAGTTCATAGGAGTTTAGAGAAAACTGAGCATATTTTATGGCTTCTCATCCTTAGTGATGTCAAAGTTGTTTTCAAGGATGACTTCTCTTGCTAGCGGTCTCCTTCTTGTTGAGTTTTTTGTTTTTTGTTTTTCTTTTTGGACATCTTTCTTTTGAAGCTTGCTTTGTTTTTTTGGTTGTCACACTTGTACAGTTCAAAATTTTCAAAAAAAGTAATATGATGAGCTAGGTTCACCAAAAAAAAATATAGAAATACAAAAGCATATGCATATATCAATATTTGACCTTTTTAATTTGAAGAGTAGATTAAACCCCTTAAAAATAATTCCAACTTAGAATCTAATGAAATACATACACATAAAATTGTCAACATGATTAAAATCTAAGTTTCTAAGAGCACAACATTCAACACTAGATAAGTATATCATACTATTATAGTGTTAAACTAATATTCTTTTATGTATTGTGAAGAATTTTATAATGTAATACTAAAAAAATGTTAATAACGAATTATAAAGGCAAATCTTCTACATGAAAAATAAATTTAATATCCATACATGTGTAGCAACACAAGACAAAAGCTTTTTGTGGCCACACAAAAACATTTTCAAAATAGTTCTAGACGCACTTTCTTGTCACAAGCACTTTTCTCACCTTTTTTTATTCCAATTTTAATGTTGAAGTTTCTAACTAGAAATTCAATACTTTATACTCATATACATACTTAACATGTATTATAAAGCCATATTGTATGCACCCATCTTCTTGCCACCACGATCAACTCACATACAAGGTAAATAGATTGATAATAACTAAAAGAAATGTGAATAACTTGAAACTAGGTGAATAGAAAGTGGTTCATTATAAGAAATTACAATGTTGGAATATGTGTCATACTTATGTTCCCTTGAACAAAGGGGAATGCAATCCATACAATCTAGATCGCTAATGTAGGACTGCAGGAGAACACAATAAACCCCTAGGAGCATAAGTTGAAATTAGATATATTTCTTCATTTATTGATATAGTATATAACATTATTTCTTTTTGGAGGGAAAACCCTTCTAGAATTTGTAGCGCCATACTTAGCGTGTATTCTTAGATTGGATGTTGACTAGTTCACAATATTGTAATATGTTACTACAATATGGACTCAATTGTCATACCACCACATTTCCAATCTCATATAGCCTATAATTCTCAACCGTCAAGTTTGTCATTATATAGGGGTAATGGTTACTAAATAAGATTTGATGGACAAGAAAACTAAACCCAATTTTATCCCAAAAATATTATGTACAACTTTCATAGTAGATGACACAGAAATATAGTGGCTAATTGAACCACATTATACTTATAAACTTTGGATGGATTAGAGTTTTTAGGTTGTTTTATGTCTACACATCCGTCATATTTCTTTGAAACATCGTCTTCTCTTACATTCCAACTATGATTTGATATTCATTCTTTCTTCTTCATGATTTGGGTAAGACCCCTAACCTAGCTTAGTGCTTAATCTTGCTTGCTTTGCTTAATAAGATGCTTAAACGTTTATCTAATCATATCATGTTGTAAGGAGTGGGACCTATAGGGGATCCACTCCCTACTAAAAAATTGAAGAATATAACCTCCAGTCCAAACACACCCATAAGGTATGCTGGAGTGGGTGCAAAATTTTCAAATCTCAATTAATGGTATTCAAAATAACCAAAGTGTAGCAGCAGAATAAAAATAAAGACTATATTCGATTCTTCACAAAATATTAAAAAAGAACATCATAATCTCCCACAAAGGATTTACATGTAAGATACAACATAAGGATCTAAGTCGAGGAAAATCTAAACCATATTAATGTTTGTCTCCAAGATTTAACTCCTTAAGCTATGTCTATATCTTTATGCCATGTCCTTCATGTCCTCCACCTAGGGTTGGAAGCATACCCCAGCAACAAGAGAAAAATAGAAGACATCAGCAAAGGCTGGTATGTGCATACGAAAAAGGAAATTGAGTAATATATGGAGTATAGGACAACAAATATAAAGGCTTCCCATGAAAATGAAAATAACTACCCAATCAAGCATAAAAGAAAAGAATCTCCATCACATGATAAAAGAGATATTTTCCATAAATAAAACAATAAAGTTGTGACATACTATCACATATAAAGAATTTGGGCACACAATCCATATCTTCATCATCAACATGCATGCATGTGATATAAGCATAGCCCTAGAACAATATAAAAACAAAGGCGATTGAGTCTAATTAACTTGAAACCTGATAGAGAATGGAACATAACCAAACTCCCAAATATATATAAAGTGGGCCGAACCTCATAAATTTGAAACATGTGTATGGGGCCACCTCCATCCCAAAAATAACAGGAGCATACCGCCCTGAGCGGGAAATACACATCTGACCAAAAACCAATGAAATACACTACTCTAATGCTATTGAATCACATAGCATGTTTAATGTAGAGGTAAGTAGAAAGTATAGTCAGATTATACAAAGTAGTCACCACGTACAAAAGTGACCAACACATACATCCACCTCACAAGTGGGAAAAATACATCACATATCATCATATAGAGTTCCATAATGAACAAAGCATTAGAAAAGACCAAAAGAATGTCAAATGATGATCACAAGATTAGTAATAATATAAGGTACTTCACATGAAGCAAATTTTAAAAAGAAAGAATATTGTGTAGGCTATTGTCCATAGGACCAAGAGAATGAAGAACATAGGTTAATTGCTCAATGTGAATAATAGGAGATGCAAACATACCTTAATCAAGAATCTAAACAGTCCAAAGACAGTCCTTGATCCAAGTATAGGTCTCCAAAGCACCTATGATGCATATATGTAGAACTTGGGTTAGATTTCCATTAATTATTCAAAACCCTAAAATTTGCCTTTTTAATATTAGTGAATTAGGTTACCAAAACCATGCCATATTTTAGGTTATATTTTTCTTAATTCAAAACATATTTTATTATATTTTCTGACTTTTAAATATTTAGTTATGAATTTTAGAAAAAACTACACCAATCAAGAAAATCTTTGAAAATCATAAATCTATTATTTTGGAATTAGGCAATGAAATCCATACCATTAGATAAATATCATTTTCTAATTTCAAAACATATTTATTCATAATTTTATGAGTTACCAATTAAATTTATGACTTTTGAGAAACCAACCAATCAGAAATCAGGAAAAATCCACACAGGAAGGAGTTATCTACAACTGGATTGAGGGTTCCGCTAAGGTGGCCCAATCAGGGCTTGCTAGAATGGCCCAGTCTCTTAGCCTGAAGAGGCATAAAGATGAATGCATCACATAACACAAATAGGGGGCAATTTGACCAATTTCCCCTTGATGAGAAAGACAAAACAAAAAGGAAAATGAGGGCTATAGAAGCAAAATCATAGGTAGTTGTCATCTTTGTTGATCACGTGAGAAACATGAACCTAGGATCTCGAATCTGAAATCCAAAATGCCAAATCCCAAATCACCAAAAAATGACCGCAATGGAGATGTCCATCACCATCCCTACTTCTCACAAAACACGGCAAGCCATGGTACAGGTAGAGTGGCAACCCAAAGTGCCTAAGGTGCCTCCCTCCATGGACAAGCCAGAAGATATGAAATGAAAAAGGGGGAAACAAGAGATACCTCGAATCAGATACCAAAAAGGCATCTATAGACTCACCAAAGATCAAGGGAAAGGATCAAACCATCCTAGTCCCTCACGACAGTCCAAGGAGCACCCGGTGATGGGTGATGAACCCGATCTGTCTGATGCCAGCCAGTGAGGTTGGCATAGCATCCTTTGGGTTAGACGAGGACAAACAATCACCATGAATAGATTGTATGGAACTTGATGAAGCTCTAAGGCTCGTTCCCTGGAGGTCCACAAGCCCTAATTGATGGGGAGAGTAAAAAGAAGAGGGAGACAAGGGAAGAAAATAGGAAGTTGCCGGTCAGGATGGCTAGTGCGAGAAGGCAATAAAATCTTAGGTTTTATATAATCCCTGGGTTTGGCAAAGGATGAGGAGGGTAAAGGAGAAGAAATCAAAGTCAAAACTGAAAGGGAGAGGGAGATGAGCAAGAAAATCGAGGAGGAGAGGAACAGGCTTCCTCCTGCGTGTGAACCATTTCGTGAGAGGAAGGAGAGAAGACAGAGATTGCATGATTAGAAATCCAACAACACATGTTCAATCAATGGCATCAAGCTGCATGACAAGGAAAAATAAGCATAACTTTAAGCAAATTAAAATTCGATTAAAGTGATATATTTAATTATTTACCTTTTTCTCTCTCCTCACTTGAGGGTGCAAACAAGCCCCAAATTAAATGCAATTTGACACCCAACCTATTTTTTATATGAGAAATCTGAATATGAAATTAGATTTTCCTTTTAAGAACTTTTGATATGTTAAATAAATCAAAGCTTGTTTTCTCTTTCCTCCATCATTAATGGTTATAAGATTCTCCAAGTTTGATGAAACTTCACCCACAAGTCACATTAAGTGCCTTGGATACGAAGTTGCCATTAATGTCACATCTTGAAGTTTTTTTACATTTATTTGATATTTAGAAGGTTCTACATACTTTCTCTCTCCTGATTTCATCTTTTAATCAAATATTATCCAAATTGAGTGAAAATTCACCCAATGGCATATTTTAATGTATAGATATGAATATAATATTATTTTCCACTTTTGGGGTCATTAAGTATTTTATTTCATATTTTTAAGGAAAATCACCTTTTCTTTTCTAAATAAAATAGGTATGGTTATTATTATTATCCTAAATTTGTGAAAATTTGCCTCCAAGCCAAAGCATAGACAAAGAAAATGAACCACAAGTTATTTTTAGTCATTTTTCCTTCCTTTTATTAATTTGCATAATAGTTTTTGTCACCCATCTTTATATTAGTCAACATATTATATCATAATTATCTCAATTATTCATCCAATTATGTTCCTTACCTTCATGTTTATACTAAAGGAGTTATGTAGGATTATTTTGCATGAATTCTTATGTATTCTTGTATTTATCTCATGCGACACATTTTATGTATCCATTATTATCTTAAGACTAGGGTGAGAACATTATGTTACATTAGGGTGATTTATACATGCATTTGCTCATTAGTTTATACTAAACATATTTTAGGTCTAAAATCTTAACCTTGTTTGGCTAAGTCAAAAAGGTCAAAGTTCTAGGGTAGGGTCCAAGATCCAATATGTTACATATGCACCTTAATAACATTTGACACATTTATGTTTTTAATTTGGTCCAATTGCTTGATGTTTGAACTAGATATGCTATATGTGTGCTTGTTTTGGACCAATTTGTAGTTTACCCATGTTGAGGGTTTGTCTTGCAACTTGTCATGTGTTGGATGTGCCTCTTGTTCCTTAGCATCATGAGAGAGAATGATGCTTAGGGGCACTTTGTTGGATCTTGGATGATGAGGTGGCATCATGGGTGTTGATGCTAAGGTTTGCATGGTTTGCATGGATGCTTAGGTTGTTAGTTTAGATCATGTTGGGATGACCTTTGTAGAGACCTTGTGTTTTGAGTCTCTTTGGAGTGCTTCAACCAAAACACCTTGCTTTGGTTGGTTTGTAGAGACCTAGGTGCCTTATCCTTTGTTGTGGTTGCTAGGGTGCTTATGATGATGTGTGACAACTTGTTGTTTGGGTGACATGGTGTAGCGGTTGCTACTATGTATACCCTTGGTTTTTTCTTCGACCAAAGGAGGGTTGAGTGGCCTATAGGTTAGTACTCAACCTTGGTTTTAACGTTCTTCTTTGCATGCATATCTAGAGTGCTTGCATGTCTGACCTTTTGAGGGACATGTGTCAAGAGAAGCTATTATATCTTGACACCTCGTATCCCTCTACCTCTCTCCTACCCTTGGGTGTTTATACCCCTTCTTTCACATGCAAGTAACCCTTTTAGCTCTCTTCTTCCTCTCTTCTTGCTTGCGTTAGGCCTTGAGCTTGGTGGTGCAAGTGGAGGTGCTGATCTTAGAGAAGGTGGTCGTTCTCCTCTTGTATATGGTGATCTAGGGCTTGATCATCTCCCTTGTGGTGGTTCTTAGTGATATTTGATATTGGTAAGTAGTTATCTATCTCTCTTTGATCTCATTTTCTTGAACCCTATCTCTTTTTCTCTTCTCTTCGTCATTGGGTTAACATGGTGGCTATCTTGAGGAACTTTTCTCCATAGAGGTTGAGACTATGGTTTGACTATGGTAATTCCTGAGTGAGATGAAGCCCTCCTATTTCTCCTTTCTTTTTTGGCCTAGGGATTTTACCCTCTCTCTTTTGAGCTTCCTTTAACCTTAGTGTGTTCTTCTCTTAAGGTGATCTTGCTTGGTCGTCGAGTTGGTCCAAGCTTGGAGTTTCCTTCTCTCTCCTATATCTCATGGCTTTGGAGTTGATCTCACCTAAAGGGGGGTTATATAACTTTCCCCACTTCTATTGTTGCACTTTTTCTTGCTTGCATGTTATTGTTTAATATCTAAAAAGTGATCATAAGTTGATAAATGATGCTATCTTGTCTTAGGGTTTAAGATTATGAAGTATTCGTGTATATATTTCTCTTTCTACTAAACCCTAATCCTTGTATCCAAAATATATGGATGGTGGAGTTTCTAGGCTTGCATGCAACATATTGAATTATTGGTTTTATCATCATGTTTATGGTTCGTCTATCATATGTTCTATGGAAGTTTTGGCTCTTGTCTACATGTGTGGATGTTTGGTTTTCTCTCTCTTTGCATGGTTTCCTTGCTGATCTAGATGATGGTCATTTTAGGGTTTTTGAAGTTCATAATCTTCATGTGGTTCTTACCTCGGTGATGCTTGAGTTTCTTGGGATTTCTCTTCTATTTCTATCGGCATGCTTCCTTGGTTCTATGAGGTTGTTATGACCATGTTGATGGTGTGATAGGGTTCTAGTTTGGTCACAATAATCATAACCTGAGTCACCTTGGTCGCTACATAAGTTGTTGTTTGAGTTCGCTACATATGAACCTTGTGTTGGTCGCTATCAAGGATGGTCTGGTTGGGTTGACACAACCTTGGTTTGATGCTGATATGGTCTCTATGTTAGTTGGGTCGAAACAACCTTGGTTTGATGTTGATATGGTTGATATACTTGTTGGGTCGCAACAAACCCTAACCCTAATCAGGGTGATCGCTACGATTGCTTGAATGGTTTGGTCGCTACACCTTAACCCTTGTTGTGGTCATCATGCACAAGTGGTTCTGGTCTCTATGTCGGTTACCCCTATTGGTCGCTACTCATGGTTCTTCATGAGTGGCCTCTACACTTGTTTACCTTGACCCATGTATGGTTGTTACACATGTATATTAAGGGTCGCTACATGTGCTAAATGTGTTTGGTCACTACATGTGCTATGTGTGTTGATCACTACCTATGACCTAACCCTAGTGGTCGCTAGGGCAACCAATGCTAGCAGTCACCAATGGTGTTACACATTGTCTGGTCGATATATTTGTTTGGAATGATTGGTTAATCATAATAATATATGCCTAACCTAATGTGCTCCAAAAATGTGGGAAGTTATGTACCTAGGGTTTGGTGTTGAGTGTTGTGATGGAAACCCTAATTGGCTAAATATGGAAACCCTAACCCTAATTTGAGAACATGATGTAATTGTTTATCTTGCTTGAAGAGATTTGCTTGTAATGATGTTTTCTCCCTCCTACTTGTGTAACCCTAATATTGGATATTGAATACACATCATAGCTTGTGATTGTTATGGTATGTCTTATATGATACATGGTGATGACTATGAGCCTGTATGAGGCATGATGAAATAGCAATGTTATGCAGGAACTATGTGATTGGGTCTTTTGACCTGGAAGAGGCTTAATGCCTAATGTGAGGTAATATCCCCTAGTGATGTGATGAGGGATGATTATCCCCTGATGATATGATAATGATGATGGCCTGGTATAAGGCTAGTGAGATAGTATCGTGTGATGGTGTGATCAACTTTATGTTGTGCATTTTATATCTTCTGACATTGCAACCTACTCTCATCTTTATAGAAATTGTTTTGGTTTTATACGTTGTAACTTGATTGATACATTTAAAGACACCCAATTGGAAATAATTAATCAAGTGAAACCCTAATCATGTAGGTTTCCCTGAGCCATAGATCCATCTTCACTATCAGTACTTACTGGTTGGTGAAACGAGTAATTCTTGTGGGAAACTTGGAGTGCATATTGTTGAATATGCATGGGTGCCAGTTGAGGATAAATCCTTGGATCCAAAATCATAGATTTGGAGGATGACTATGGTCATACCCCGATAGGAGAATGGTTGAGGTTGTATCTCAGATATATGTTTTAGGGATGGTTACGATCATACCCTGGCAGGAGAATGTTGTGTTGGTATCTCACTAGTGTCGTGCCTATATACCAAGGCAAATTAGGATGATTTGCAATTTGACTCTATACGTCATTGTGGCATACTCAGACTGATCGAGTGTATGGGAGATCATAGGAGTCTGACTCTCCTATATCTTGTATGGCACTAATTTCAACTTAGAAGTGGTCAGTTGGAGTATGAGTGGTATACATCATCTCCACAGGTCATAATAAAAGATGTAATACAAATGTGTAGTATATTTTCTTAGCGTTAAATATGCTTCACATTGGATGACCCTTTGCCTTGTTTTGTATGTTGTTTAGATGATAACAACTATACATGTTCTTCATATTCCTTATGAGAATATATGATAATTTGTTGATCATTTATAGCTGCTTAAACTGCTTAATATGTGATATTAGTTTTACTTATTCATATAACTGAACCTGCTCATCCTGTTAATAGTATTTATTTTCTTCTCTATATCTATCTATGTTAACAATAGTTGTTGGTAGATAGTTATATCTTTTCTTGGGACATTGGTCTCACCCCTTGTGTTTCCACATATTTTAGGGTGGTCATGCATGATGAGGTAGAGATCGTGCAGTCGAGGAAGAGCAATAAAGAGAGAATTAGTTGTTGAAGGTTGGATGTTGCTAGTGTTTTGTAGTAGAGTCCTATGTGTCAACCCTATACTCTCAGGTCCTTGGAAGATTTGTGTAGATGTTGTACATCAATATGAGGTTTTGGCACTATGCTTGTATATATGAGCATGTTACACTTGTAACAGGTTTGTGGCAAGATGACCACTGTACAGTGATGTATGTACCTATATAGTATGATATATGATACAGGTGATACAGTTTGTGGACTCAGATGTAATATGTTCCACTTTTGTGGTTATATCAGATTGGTTTAAATTTACCATGTTTCCCGGTAGTAGGATTTTACTGTTTATTCCGCACTATGTTTTGAGTAATCTCACTTTGGTGTGACTGGTATGTCACAATTTGCTTGTTGTGTCTATTATAGATGAACTTTGCTGAGTTATTGTCGACATGGAGTACCCAATATTGAACTTTTCACAACAAGTTTGTGTGCAACATTATCCTTTCTAAGAAGGTAAAAATGATATTGTGGTGTAGACAATACATTTATAAGTGTCCTCTCAATGATCAACACATTTTTTTATTAATTATTTATCCATATTAAATACATTGAATGCATTCAATTCACTGTCTTGTTTGTCTCTTGAATTCAAATCCAAAATAGAAATTATACATATATGTTCCATGAATCAAAGAAACAATTCCACATAGTATAAACTAAGACATGGTATATGAATTATAATGTCTTGCATAATGGGTTTCATTAAAGGGAGTAGAATGTCTACGTTTAAATAACTAGTTGATACATATTATATTTCCTTTATCTACGTCACCACATCTATAATACAAATTTTGAGATCTTTTTCACTCTGTTGGTAGTGGATTTTATAAAAAAAACTCATCATAGTTTTTTTGTGTCCTGGGTTATTGTGTGCTAGACTATATCCAAATCATCTCTATAGACCACATTTGAATAAATATACAGCTAAACTAATTTTTTTCAATATGGTCGCTCAGGGTGATAAATTATGTTTTCATGAAGAACAAAGTACTTTCTTACATTAACATGTAGTATTTTGATTCTCATATGACTATGCAATGGTTTTTTTTCATTTTATATAAAAAAATAATTCCATCATACAAAATATCTTTATTAATGAAGTACCAAAATAATATAAATTTGGCAAATTAAATAAAATTTGATATTTACACAATAAGGAGATGTGTAATAGCTTTGACCAAACTACATGTGAAACAAATAATAAAATATGTAAATGTATACATGTATAAAATACTATCTAATTTTGAGAAGAAAACATGTTCCACATTGGATGTGTCATAAGTATTATTAATCAAACAGT
Source organism: Alisma plantago-aquatica (assembly GCA_963693085.1). Classification (NCBI taxonomy): domain Eukaryota; kingdom Viridiplantae; phylum Streptophyta; class Magnoliopsida; order Alismatales; family Alismataceae; genus Alisma; species Alisma plantago-aquatica. The sequence continues at coordinate 508,626,414 of OY856411.1, read as the reverse complement.
TTACTCTAAGAGAAGGTTATTATTTTTTCTTATACAAAATGTGTATTTGATAGAAATGGCACAAAGAATTAACTATTATCAGGCCCCATGGTTTTAATTAATTATATAATAAATTATTGATTGTAAATAATAGTCATGTGCAAAGAATGTGCAATTACTAGTATGAGCTTTGTCACTTTGGTTGGAAAGGCATGTCATCACTTGCAATGATGATGGGAACATATTTATAGGTACACTTTAATGAGTTATCCAGGAGACACATCACTTAGGACCATTTGAAAACATTTATTATTCTTGTTTTCTATCTTTTCTTTTCTTTTATTTATTGATTCTAAATCATTGATTGTGTAAAGATATTGGAAGCAAAGTAATAGCATACTTTATGTTAGCTTCCTATAATCTTGCTTGAGGTTTGGGTTGGAATTTCTCTACTTTGACGTTATGTCTTCAAGCTCGACTTAGATTTCAAATGTGAGTTAAATCCTTCCTTGAGCTTCTCAACTTATGACTGTGATCCCCTTTTTTCAATTTGATTGTTCCATCAAGTGAAGTTATAGGAATTCACTGTAATGTCTTCACACAATAACCATAGATCCTATACCATTTATGAGGTGAGGCATTATTTTTTGAGACTTGATATGAGTTTTTGCATGTGTGTTGCCTAAATAAAGAATCAACTTCATGTGAAAATGGAGGGTGGTTGATGGAGTTCTAGTTAGGTCTCCATCTTGTGTTACATTTTCCTTTATTTATGACAGGATATATAGAATGCATGTTATTTCTCAATAGTATTATTTTATGAAAAATGCACTTATGATTTCTTTTGCAAAATTTTATTGGTATTTTGACATTTGTAGTTAGAAGAGAGAGAAAAAGGATGAATGTAGGACTTCCCCAACCACGAAGAAGTCCAAAGTAATCCCTAAAACTACCCCAACCTACCTCAAGTGGCCAAGAATCAAGTTGAATCAAGTAGCATCCACGAAAGACTATGTTTAATAAGAAAAGTTCATATAAGACCCCCCAACGACCATTCTATCAACATTATGACAATGGTGATCCAAAAAAACCTCCAAAAAACTCCAAGTCAACACTAACCCTAAGCACTTATCTCCCCCACAACCATTCTCACTAAAATGGACATTCTACTATTAGACTAGAGGGTTTCTCTAATGATAGAATGGTTGTGCTCATCAACTCTAGCGCACAACCTCCTCCACCAAACTAACACTAACACATTGACCCCCATGACCAAATTCTTGTTGGTATGTATGCCTAGAGAGCCAATCGTATGATGATTAGAGTGTGGCATTGGATACATGATTTGATAATAATAAAAGGTAATTCCGTCTATTATGTTTGTCTCAGTCATGATATGATGACACATACGTAAGTAGATGTTGAAAAAATGATGTTACTCGATGACGTATGTATTCAAGTACATGACTTGAACAATGAGATCATAGGGATGCTAATAGTGGATACATTCTTGTTATGTCCCTAGTCGAATATTACTATGGAAGCAAAATAGACAATAGTAATAAATAAGACTAGAATGTTTGTTGACTGATGATAGAGTCTCATTAGTCATGATATATTATATCAAGTCAATCACACATGTACATGTTATAGAACAATGTATTAGACAAACTCACCATGACAGTGATACATGGAGACCATGGAATGGTAGTCAGAATCATTTCTCATAGTAATAGTGGGGATTGTAGTTCTTAGACATGAAGTCACTACACTCAAGACATGTTGTGGGTATAGTTTGACATCATCAAACGTAATCCTGAAATATGGGTTGCCATAAAGGTGATGATTGGGTAGCTTTGACACATGGGGATTTAAGTGTGATTGATGTAGATGGAATTTTTCCCTCCTACATGAGTTTGATATCCACAAACACTTTATAATAGAGACTGAGAAATGTACGACCATACTCATATGATTCAATATATTCTATATAAACTCACACATATTTCAAACAGTCTGCTCTAGTTCAAGAAACATGGATTGAATGTTGAGAGGATGATGATTCCACGGATCGAGTTCAATCCGGATATCAGATACAAAGGAACTCTGTGATTAGTATAACACCAATCACAGATTGTAGGTTGAAGTTATTCTTTAACTTTCCAAATTACTTGGGTAGCAATGATGTGTGACTAGGCATCACTCTTTGCTTTTGATGTCAAAAGTTTGTTATGGACATTCACTTCCTATGTGATTATGGACCTATAGGGTCACACGCATAGGATACACTTGGATTAAAGGATTATATTCATGAATTACATTTAAATTGAATGCCAAAGGTGTTTAGGTATTCAATTAAACAATTGATCAACTAACTAGACTCAGAATCATCAAGTTCAAGTATTGGATTGACAGTTTGGAGTGTCAGGTTGATTAGAAATTGAATTGGTTGAGTTCTGCCAGAACTGGAGCATGAGGCGACCATCTCGTGTGAGCAATACGATCAGTTCGTGATTGTGAGATGACCAACTTGTGTTCGTGAGATGACCGGCTTGTGTGAGAGAGATTCCCAGTTCATGGGGAAATTTGATTGCATCAATGATTAGTTTTGACGTCATGTTGTGCATTAGTTGGATTCAAATTGCCAATTTGATTCAGAATAGCAAATTATGCAAAACAACCATCTTACTCACGATGCGACCATTTTGCTATGTGAGATGACTATTTCATAGTTCATAGGTTCTAGAACATTCATGATTCTAGACCCCTCTATCCCCACACCGATTGAGAACCATGACCCTTGCCTCTACTATAAATAGAGGGGTGTTGGGGGCTTCCTAAGACACACAATTGAGAATCAGTTTCTCTGACATTTTTTGTCCTCTCTGGTTGTGGTAACCAATAGAGAGATTAAGCAAGTCCTACCCATTAAAGAGAGGGATAGAAAGGAAGAGAGAAACTAAGGATTAGTTGTAGGAGAGCATGTTAGTGACTAGTACGCTGACAAAAGGGGACAACTCCTTCTCATTGGCTCTGGTAGAGCTACATGGAGTTCCCGATGGTCCGCGTGGGCTACTGTATAGGTGGGAGTCTATTATCTACTGCTTAGAGGACATCATCCTCTTGGAATCCGTGGTGAGACCACAAGATCTGTTGCAGACGTTGTTCCATTGTGTTGTCCATGGTGAAGACCAGGAGCTGCACAAACAACATCCAAGAGCAAATAGACAAAAGTTGTGTATCTGCAATGACGAGGATTATGTCGATGGACTTGCTCCAGGACCAGGTATATCCTTGAAACCATTCTTTCTATTATATAGTTATTGACATGATCTACTGGTTTATGGAGAATATGGTTGTAGAATTTTTGTTTTCACTGCCTATATATGTGTCCTATTTCCCAATAGTGGTATCAGATCCATGTCAATCTACTATATGTTGGGATAATCAATATGATTAGATTTTGGTTTTAGCATTTAATTGTTGGCTGCTATGTGAATAATTTATTGTCCAATCAAATATCATGATAATCCCAAACTAATATATATGATATATATATGCAATTTACATGTGCCGCCCTAGAAATGAGTTTTGATGGTGGATGTGTAACATGGATATGGAAAAAAAACCCTATTATATGTGCATGGTCGTGTGGTTGGCTAATCACATTTTATCTCGATATGTGTATTGAGCCTCTCTCGAATCTTCCCAATGTATAGTTAATTCTTTCCTATCCTTTCTCCCCTTGAATGTAACTTGAGGTTTCGTTGTAATTATGTAATAGTAGGATAGTTTACTTTCCTATTATGACAAAGAAGAAAGGCATTCTGACGATGCTAGCTAATCATCTCAGAGACCCAACCCATCAGCTGGAGGAAAAAGGAGGACCTGAAGGATAAGACAAATTGATTGCCTAGTGGACCTAACCGATCAACTAGAGGAGCCAACATATGGTGGACAAAAGAACCTGATGACCGGTGAGACAACCAAATGACTAGCCAGGAGGCGAGCCAGTCAGTTTAAAGGTTGAACCAAACAACCCGGATTGGCAAGTACATATCTTCACCAACAACAATTTTCTGCATGTGATGTAGACCTAGGTTGTGGTAATTCCTTGTGACTCCAAGGAATTACATTAGGCTGACCATAACCATCACTGTTTTTGTATTGCATATTTTCATTGGGGGATATAGCATGTATGTGATACATACTATATATGTGGTGATTGGATAAAGTATATGTATTTATAAATACAAAACCCCTCAAATAAAATATTAAGTCTAAGATGCTTTTCATTAGCAACACACATGAAAATTTTGATTGACCAAGCGTAGGTTACACCCTCGTGTGGTGCATCATCTATGTCATGGAAGTGTGATGGTAGGTTTGTAGGTTCTGCCTTTGCAGGGTGTATATCTATCATGTTTGCTATTGGGTCATCCTTAACTGGTAGATGCAATTGACAAATGTTGCCTACCTTAATAATTGGTCATGAGTGCCAGCATTGGTTGGGTATTGACTTAATTATTTTGGATCTTGGCTCACTAGAATATTGTACGTTGTAATATTCTGAATTGATACATAAGTGATATCAATTTTAACAAAATAGTGGGAGTGATAGCTAATTAAAAATCTAATCATTATCATCAAATTTATCAAATCAAACCAAATAATTTTTTTTGGAAAAAGTTGTGATATTTCTTTGTAGAAACTAATGTCAAACACAAACACACTCATATTGTGATAATTCCTTTAGAAGGACAAAACTATATAAAGTTCCACAAATGGTTAAGGAATTTGAGAAGTGCTCTCAATAAGAAAAAGCTCTATGTCCTTGAAATACTAGTGCCATAGGAAACCTCTCAAAATGCGCCTAAAGGTTAAATGGATGCTTATTGGAAGCATTCCAATGATGCCATAGACATTGAGTACATCATGCTCTGTTGTATGAACTATGAGTTACATGAACAACATGAAAGCATGGACATTCTCGAGATGGTAACACATCTTAAGAATCATGTAAAGCAATAAAGGTATAATCTCTCCAAAGGATGTTTGAGTGCAAACTGACTGAGGGAGATCTAGTATAACCCCATGTGCTCATGTAATTGGGCATGTGGAAAGAGTGGGATTTTATCAGGTCACCATGGGTATGATTCTACAAAGCCAGTTTATCAGATGTTTTGCATATTGATGCCAAAGCATGAAAGAAGAAAGGACAAATCCATGATGGCGATCAACGGAAGTGAATCCAAGGGCAAAGGCAAGGCCAAGAAGTGTTCTGAGGCTAAGCCAAAGTCCATGTCTTTAGCACTCAAGTTATTGAGAAGGGTAAGTAGAAAATAAATATTTCCTTTTCATTTAATTGATTAAATAATGAAAGTGACACCATTTTCACATGTTTGGACATTGGAAAAAAAACTATCCTCTTTATAGAGGATCCCAATAAGAAGATAGAGATAAAGATCTCTACTTTGAGACCTGAGAAGAAGTAAGCTAGAACTGCATGGAGTAAGGGTTGTTGCCTTTATAGTTGGAAGTTGTCATTCATGGGAACATAATAGAATTAGTTCATTTCTATTATGTACTCGCCATTGATGAAAATATCATATGTCTTGTGTGACAAGAACATTATGTTTCATTTTAAAAAGATATGATCTTTTATGGAAATGCCTAGTGTCTCACATACTATATGTGATAGTTCTAAAGATAAATATGTGTATGACACATATTAAATGACTTTATGACTCAAACATTAAATATCGATAACATTGTAATCTATAGCACATAAATGAGAAATGCATTTCTTGGATCCATATGATGGTTATCAAGACTCTTTTGGTTAATAAACTAATAGAGACATGCATATCTTATTTATTGTGCAATATGACAAAAGCATCTTCACTAGATGTAGTGAGAGAGCGACTATTCTATTAAGGCTCATACATACTAATGTATATAGACCTTTTAGAATAAATTCTTAAGGTAGTTACTAGTACCTCATTATATTTACTGATGTTATCAGTAGTTATGGAAATTTTTATTTAATGAAATACAAGTCTAGATCTCTTGAAGTATTCAAGGAGATCATAAGTGAAGTACGTAAATAACTTGGTAAAAAGTATTAATATACTTTGATGTGATAGATGCTAAAATATTTTAAACCAAGAGTTTGAGAACTCTTAAGGGAGATCATGATAATGTATCATGATGAACTCCTCCTAAAACACAATGAAAGTGTATTAGATAGAAGATATCACACCCTATTAAGTCATGGTGTGATTATCAATTAAGATCTAGCTGATCTAAACAATTTACCGTCTAAAATTGGTTCAAAAGACACCATATGGCATGGGAGGTATCCTAATGTGTCTTTTATAGTGATCAGGGATGAATACATGTATATGAGAAAATTCTTTCTTAAAAGGCTTTGTCCATTAATCATAAAAATGTTATTTTGTTGAATACTTCTCTTATCCCAATCTGACAATAAAGTGTTTGTTGATCTGGATAATTGTATTCCTAATGAGGAACTTAGTTCCAAAAGAATTAGTGGTAGTAAAAGTAGAACACAAAATGTTCAAGACAAATAAGAAAACATTGAACCTAAAGCGGTACAGGGGGGACAAGTAGAATCACAAAGTGTTGTAGAATCTTGAATTCCTTATGTAATAGAATACCTTGTAGTTCTAGTAGAACATGATTTGAGTTTGAAAGATTATGATATCTTATAACTCAGAAATGTGGTAAGTTGATCATAGATGATGAGTCAACTACCTACCTAGAAAATATTGAGGGGCTAAAATCTAAAACATGACTAGAGGCCATAAGATCCAAGACAAACTCCATGACAACCAACAAGGTATGACCTTGGTGGATCCACTTAAAAGGGTAAAACCCATAAGGTGCATTTGGTTCTTTATAAGAAAACCAATATGGGAGGGTAAATTGGCTACATAGAGTTTCAAACTACTTCAAGGTGTTGAACATGATGAAGCCTTTCACCAGTTATCATGGTTAAATCCATTTGGATCATGCTTGTTATTGCATCTTAGTATGACCGTGAGATTTGTCATATGGATGTTAAAACCACATTTCTTAATTGGAATAATTATAAGAATGTGCATGTGACACAACCTAATGGTTTTATAAATCTATAAATGCAAATAAAGTATATAAGCTACAAAGGTCAATCTGTGGACTGAAGTAAGCATCTCAGAGCTGGAATCTTCTATTTGATAAGATAGTCAAAGGGTTTGACTTGAGTCAGAATGAAGATGAAATATGTGATTACAAATGATTTGGTGGGAGCATATTAATATTCCACATAATGTTGAAGAATAATGTCCCTATCCTGCATATGTTAAAATCTAGCAAGGAAAGTAACTTCTCTATGAAGGGATTAGGAGAAGCATCCTATGTGATAGGAATTGAGATCTATAGAGATAGATTTGGAGAGCTTCTTGACCTAAGTAAGAGCACATACATTGGAAAGATGCTGAAGGGTACAACATGCAAGATTCTGATAGAAAATGTGTCCATGTTCCATGGAGTTGGTCTCTGAGGAGTCTAGTGTCCCAATTTCTTATGAAGAATAGAAACACATGGATTAGATTCCATGTGCATTCACAATTGGATCTTTTTCTGAATGCAATGTCCTGTCATTATCTCATTATCTCGTATGTGTTGTACATGGTGAGAGGATATCCAGTTATCTCGTATGTATTAGACATGACAAGAGGATATCCAGTTATCTTATATGTATTGGACATGATGAGAGGATATCTAGTCATCTCATATGTATTGGACATGATGAGAGGACATATATATACCTACCTAGAAATCTTGTACAAGAGGGTATAGTCAGATGCACTGAGAGTCACTAGACCACCATAAAGAACGTCCTTAGGTGCTTTTGAAGAACTAAATGGATATGTTCCTTAGTTATGGTAATAAGGAAGAGTTGGATGTAAAGGGTTACGCTGATGCAAACTTCCAAACTAACAAATTAATGATCGCAATCTAAAACTTATGTTTGACATTAAACAAGAATTGTAAGATAGAAATGGTTCTGAGATAATGGCATTTTTTCAAATCTACAAAAGAATTCCAGTATCTCTATGTTATGAGAACAACATAGGATACTATATGGATCAAGAAGTTCATATGGGTGAACTTTTGTGAGGTTCCAACCATTGATGGCATAGTAGAAATACTATGACAACAATGGATATACAAGACAGGTTGGGAATCTCAAATAGTATACTACAATACTTCCATCTCATATGAGATTTTGTACAACGAAGAGATGTGAAAATTGCAAAATACCAACTTTAAGCAATCGTTGCTAAACCCACTATAAAAGTGCTTGCACAGTAGAAAAATGATAGACATGTTAAGATCAGTTGGAATAAGATTCGAGGGTGATTGGTTCTAAGTGCAAGTGGGGGTATGTTGGTATGTATGCCCAGAGAGACAATCATATGAAGACTGGAGTGTGGCATTGGATACCTGATTTGATAATAATAAAAGGTAATTTTTTCTATTATGTGTTGTCTCAGTCATGAGATGATGACCACATATGTAAGTAGATGTCTAAAGAATGATGTTACTCGATGACGTATGTCTTCAAGTATGTGACTTGAACAATGGGATCATGCAGATGCTAAGAGTACATACAATTTTGTTATGTCCCTATTTGGATATTACTGTGGAAGCAAAATAGACAATAATAATATATAAGAGTAGAGTGTGTGTTGACTGATGACATAGTTTCTTTAGTCATGATATATGATATCAAGTCACTCACACATGTACATGTTATAGAATAGTGTATCGAATGGAACCCCCATGAGAGTGATACATGGAGAGCATGTAATGGTAGTTAAAATAATCTCTCATAGTGATAGTGGTGATTGTGGTTCTTATACTTAAAGTCACTACACTCATCACATGTCGTTGGGTATACTTTGACATCATCAAATGTAATACTGCCAATAAAGTGGAACCCCAGTGGTAAAAGTGATGATGTAAGACCAAGAGGTCATGAGATCGAACCCAGGCGATCGGGATGAATGAATAGCCAATTTTTTTTTAATCATGAAATACAAGTTGTCATAAAGGTGATGATTGGGTAGCTTCGAAACATGGATATTTGAGTGTGAGAGATGTAGATGGGATTTTTCCCTCCTATAGGAGTTTGATATCCAGGGCCTCTTGATAAGAGAGATTGATAAATGTACAGCCATACTCATATGATTCAATATATCATATGTGAACTCACACACATCTCAGACAGTTTGTTCTAGTTCAAGAAACATGGATTGACCGTTGACAGGATGATGATTCCATGCCTCGAGTTTAGTCTGAATATTAGAGACAAAGGAACTACACGATCACTGTAACACTAATCACATATTGTAGGTTGAAGTTGTTCTCAAACTTTATAAATTACTTTGGTAGAAATGATGTGTGACTAGGAACCGCTCTTTGCTTATGATGTCATATATTTGTTATGGACATTCACTGCCAATGTAATTATGGATCTATAGGGGTCACACGCATAGGATACACTTGGATTGAAGGAGTATATTCAAGAAATGATGTTTAGATTGAATGATAAATGTTTTTAGGTATTCAATTAAACAATAGATCAAATGACTAGACTCAAAATCATCAAGTTCAAGTGTCAGACTAACTATTTGGAGTGTCAGGTTGATTAGAAATTGAATTGGTTGAGTTATGCTAGAACTGGGGCACGAGACGACCGTCTTGTGTGAGTGAGATGATCATCTCATGTGATGGTCAAGAGATGATTGTTTATGTGGGCGAGACGACTGGTTCGTGGTCGTGAGATGACTGGCTCACATGATCGAGATGACTAGTGAGAAAGATGATTGGTTTGTGGTCGTGAGATGCCCGACTCACATGAGAGAGACACCCGATTCTTGGGGAAATTTGATTGCATCAAGGATTAGTCCTAACTTCATGTTGTGCATTAATTGGTTTTGAATTGCCAATTCAATTTAGAACCAAAAACTATGTGAGATGAACATATCACTCATGATACAACCGTCTCACAGTTTGTAGGTCCTAGAACATTCTTGATTCCAGACCCTTCTACTCGTACACTGATCGGGAACCCTGACCCTGGCCTCTACTATAAATAGAGGGGTACTGGAAGCTTCCCAAGACATACAATTGAGAATCAGTTTCTTTGACAATTGTTGTCCTCTCTGGTTGTGGTAACCAATAGAGAGCAAGTCCTACCTATTAAAGGGAGGGTTTACAAGGGAGAGAACAATTGAGGATCAATTGTGGGAGAGCATGTCTGTGACTAGTATGCTCATAGAAGGGGATAACTGCTTCCCAATCTCTCTAGTAGTGCAAGGTGGAGTTCACAATGGTCTGCGTGGAGTACTCTAGAGGCGGGAGGTCATTGTCTACCGCTTGGAGGACATCATTAGCCTACAATCCATCATGAAACTGTAGGAGCCACTACAGACGTTGTTCCAGTCTTCTATATGTGGTGAAGACTAGGAGCTACACATACACCGTCCAAGAGCAACTAGATGAAAATTGCACATCTATAACGACAAGGAGTATGTCGCTAGACTTGCTCCAGGATCAGGTATATCCTCGAAACCATCCTTTCCATTATATAGTTGTTGACACGATCTGCTAGTTTATGGAGAATATGGGTGTACAATTTGTGTTTCCGCTACCTATATTTGTGCCCTATTTCCCAACCATTCTCACCACCACAGTTGTGGTGATTCCATTTCCCCACAACCATGGTGGAGGAAAATGACTATTCTACCTCTAACCCTAGTGTTGTTGTCCAATGAAATTCCTTAACCACTGCCACTTAACCCTACCTACACTAGCTCCTTGTATATACATTAATGGTAATCAAGAGGCAAGGGTTAGCTACTCGTAGCCACCATATCCGCAACCCACTCCTACCTACTTGATCTACTTCATTCCCTTCCATCTTTGACCTCCAAACTGTAGTTTTCTAGGGCTTTTATCATATCCCTTCCACTTTCATAACTTTTCACCCACTTAGAAGAGGAGGACAAGCTTGGAGGTGATAAAGGTGAATAGTGGAGCTCTTCCATCCACATTCATGGAGTTTTTATCTCATCCTTCCCTTTCTTTTGTTGTTTCTTTGATCATGAGTAGCTAGGTTTCCTTTGTGGGTTTTGGGGGGGCAAAAATATGTAACGGTAATACCATGTTGGGAAATATTTGTGTACAATATTAAGATTTTGTTTCCTAACACAATATTATTACTTGTTATGGTTATGTACTACAGAATAACCTATGGCATTAACAAAACTCCTAAGTTCTCGACATGAATCTTAGCTATTTTATCCCCCTTCCCCTTTATCACTCTATTCTACTAGCCCCATTTGAGCGATCTAAGTGACTAGGTGTGCTCTTCCATATACATATAGAAAAAAGGCTTTCTTAGTGGTTGGTTGGAGATAGTGGAAGGTTAAATAACCTTCACCTACACTTCACACCAATCCCCTCCCCTAACTGTATTAGAAGAAGAAAACCTAGAAGCCTAGATTTGGATATTTTAGATCTAAACCTTCATATTTCTTATTAATAGAGCCTTTTAAGGGTAACTGGGAAGTGATAAGGACTAGTTCCCCTATGCACCACCATGGTCAACTAATAGAATAGGATGCATGCTCTACATTGATCCTTTTTGTTTGGCTTGACTACTTATTTGTTGGATGTTTGTGCATGGCCCTGATTGCATGCTTGATAGTTTCATATCTTACCCACCAAATAGTACACTACTCCATTTACTTTCTAGAACCTAACTTGCTCCCTTTCCAACTAGTTTCTTCTTGTTTTCTTAGTCTACTTGCTTGTTCATGTTAGTTGGTTCTTGCTAGAGTAATCAATTCTTACTTGATTGGTTGTGCTATTTTTGTCATTGATTGCTTAGTGGAGTCCTAACTTACTTTCTTAAAGTAATTTCTAATCTAGTGTATTTAGTTTCTCTCTTTTATAGTTGATTAGTATAATTTAGTATAATTTCTCCCTTAATTTTTATTTAGCATTGATTGTGTAGAATTCATCCAAGTTTGATTCTTGTCTTTCTTCCTTGAATAGCCAAAATCTGTTTAATTTAAACCCCCCAATCAAATACTACAAAACTTGCACTTTTTTGTAGAAACTTAAGGAGAAAATCAATCTAGCATAGTATCCTACTCCACTCCCTGAGGATATACCCTAACTTGCCTTCTCTATACTAGATTCCGAGCATTTGAGGTTGTGTATAGTGTTCTCAAATAGAGTGTGTTCATTAGGGCTACAAATTTTCCAGTTTTCCCCCACACAAGCATCAAGCTTTATGCCATTGTTGGCGGGGAGTGGCCTATAGGTTCTAGTGAGTTGTTCCTTTCTTGACTTTTTCTAGCACTCATTATCATTTATGTTCTTTAGTCTTTGTTATACTTTTGTATTTGTGATTATTAACTCACTTCTCTTTTCTAGGTTGTTCCTTGTGTACGCTACAATGCATGTTCAAACACTTCTTCTTGTTTATTTATTCTTTGTTTGTAGATCCTGAGATAGGTAGGAGAAGGTGAAGTTACTTGTGCATCATTAAAGTAGAAATGCAAGCAATGACGAAACATGAATAAGAACACCATTATGATCCACCAGTTCCATCTCCACCAAGGGCCCTCAATGATTATTCCATGTCAGGAAACTACACCACCAATATCTAGAAGTGTGGAGCAAATGTTAGAGAAAGTTTTCTACATTCCACAAGTTCTGGTGAGATTCCTTCTCAACTTCAATGAGTTGGAGAATTAAAACCCCTACAAGCACATAAATACCTTCTTGGAGGCTTGCTCCACATTCCACACTCCATCTGCAACTAATGACTCCATCTGCCTCACACTCTTTTCATTTTGTTTGAAGGATAAGGCTAATAAATGATCAAGGTGATAAAGTGGGAGGCTATAAAAATTGAGTTTCTCAAGAAATTCTACCTCACAGAAAAGCACACTAAAATAAGAATACATATCATGTCCTTAAGTCAAGCCTTGAATATAATATAGCCTTTACTTTAAATATAAACTTTCTACATAATCCAAAATTGACATCTAAATGAGTCCAATTCTTCATTATAGAGTTTACCAAATAACAATAGAGCTCCATAGGTCTCGTTAAATCATACTAGGAATAAATTAGAGAGGAGAAGAAAATAAAGACTATTTCATGTATTGATATAGGCTTCACCGCACATCAAAATTCTCTACAGATGAAATCCTTAGATTTTACTTTAATTAAATTGTGACAATCCCACATGCAAGTAGTTAGATCTTACCATAGTATAGTTTAGGATCAAAAGTAAAGTACCACATATTTAAGAATTAAATGATCAACGTAATTGAGAAATATCTGGTATTATAAAAAGTTGGATTTGTGTAGTTACTCTAAAATTGCAACGATAAAAAGGCTAGATTAAAGTTCTACATATACCAATGGATGCAAGACCAGGGTGAGTGAGTTTTGTTACTACTACCTACTTTTATCTCTCATTGCATCATAAGAAGCAAGAGAATACATATTTTAAGGCTAGGTAAATCCATCCTTTTAGTATTAGGATTAAAACCATACAAATATTACTTTGAGCTCGTGATCACATTCTAGAGATCATGTACCCAACGACTCAAAATGCACCTATTTAAAGTTCTTATCAAGGGGTTAATATGAAACAAACGATATCCTATATATTAGGTTTGAAACTATATATATCAAAGATCTAATAGACATGCAAAAAAAATCAGGCAAACTATATTTGCAATCATAAAACATTTGATTCAAAATGGTAGAATGGTTCGTACAAGATTAGATGTAGTAAAAAGATAAAAATAGGACACAAGGAACTTCCCACACCCTACTGGTAGGCCAACTCATTCATCATAATAGCAGTAATATGAACAAAAAAGAGAGCAATACATCCACTATGACAATAAAAAATGGAGGCATAACCATGGTGTGTGGATGCATGTGTTCGTGATTGAAGATGATGTTGGCTAAAGAAGAAGGAAGATCACTCCTTGACATTTGTCATAGGTGGTATAGAGGGCATCATATTCCTTCTTAATGTGGGTTGGATCAGTCTATTGTGAGGGTGGAGTAGGTGAATGGTCGATGGTGGTGGCTTTCATCGATCAATGATAGAAGGGACGTCATTGATCATGCCTTCTTCAAGGTTAGGACCTTAGATCCCTTATAGAGGTGGAGGCAACTTCGATCGACTTTGGTGATCAAATAATGAAATCCAACACTAGAAATTGAATATGGATGCTTAGTATGGATTTTGTTAGCCTAGCGACATCAAGATGGTGATCTTTCTCCATGGAGACAAGGGATTATACATATAGCCTAGAGTTAGGGTTTTCCACTAGTGAGCCACCTGGAGTAATGGTGTCATCCACCATGAATGTAGGGGATAATAGGAGGAAGATGAGGGGTCTCATGACACTGATATTCACCATAAGTCATTGGTTTCATCGTTTGATGAGTGAGGAATTTATCGGTTACTGAGGTAGAATTTTGATTGGTTTTTGGCATGCATGATTCTCATTAGTCATTGACTGTGCAAGATCTTCATCAATTTTTGGTGTGTAGGATTCTCATTGGTCATTGAATGAGCAGGATCTTCACCGGTTTTTGGCATTGAGTTTCTCATTAGTCATTGAGTGTTCACGATATTCATTGGTCACTAGCTTCATTGAAGGTTCACTGATCCATGGCACCAATTGATGGTCTCACTGGTCGACGAGAGTGAAGACCAATGAGAACATACATCGATGGAAATGTTGAATGATGTGGATACCCAAGGGATATTGGCATGTATTTTTGGGCTTACATCTATTAGAATACATGATGATGCAAGGAAGAATCAATGTAAACTCTCAAGATCAAAATTATCTTCAAGTCCATTGATCGTCCAGCAGGACCAATGTCCATCACTGGTGTGTATGGAATAAAACCCAAACCTACTATGAAAATCTAGGAATTAGATGAAAAACCTAGAAAATATCATAAAACTAAGGAATATTAAATAATCTATTTCTAGAGAAAAAGGTGAAATTGAAATGCAAAACCACACTAGAAATGTTACTAAACTAGGATGAATATTTATTCACCAAATAGCTCTGAAGCTAAACATTGCTCATCCTTAAGTAACAATAAATTCAAAAAGTTTCCAAATGAAGAATTTCAACCCATGCAATTACCCTACTCTTAAATGATGTTTGATTCCCTGCTACATGATATTGTAAAGATGTAGAATTACCTCAGTTTTTAAAACACATATATCCATGCCTTCATTTCTATTTCTCATAATTGTATTCACAATTATCCCCAATACCAAGAACGTCCAAGAGTTTCATTATAGTTCATAGAATCTCACATAATAACGAGTATGCATATGATGTGACATTGTAATGCATAAAAAGAATGTCAAAATGAAACGTTCATTGTGTCTCTAGGTGCAAATTGGAAACAAGGGAGGTTCTCAAGGAGGAAGGAAATTTCTCATCTATTCAAATTGATATTGAATATTTTCTTTTGCCTTGCATGATGTACAAGTTTTTGTTGTTGTGCAGATTGACATACTTTTTGTATTTTTGGTGCTACTTCCCTATTACACCAAGAGGGGTATGGAAGAAATAGATTGAGTAGGAAGGAGGGTGTGCCACCCAAAATTTAGGATTTAGTATTTTTTGTGATTCTTTTTATTTTCTTTTTGATGGATGAAAGGGTTCAAGATGGAATAAGTGTATAAGAGGGTTCAGATCAACATGCAACCTGATTTACAATTTGGTGCACTGGGTTATTCTTCCATTCCTATTATGTTGAGTTAGTGACAAGATACATGATGAAGTGATGATCCATGAATTTTTTCAATAGTCGGTAGGAAGAATGATGTGTTGATCCCTCTCAGTTCCTCAAATACTTACATCATTCCAAAGGAAGCATGATGTTAGGGTTCCTAGGCCTCATATGGTGATTTATAGCCATTAATTTATTCCAAAAACTAGTCTTTGTGGTGTTCCTTCATATAATGGGAGTCAAATAATAAACACATGAACACATGAAAAAATGCATGTACAAAAAATGGATTTTTAAGCTAAATCAGATACATAATGGCTTCTTCTACTCTAAAGAATGAAAATTTTGAAGAAAAAAAGCTAAATGCTATGCAAACATGGAATGATGATGTAAGGAGTGGGATCCCAGAGGGGAACCACTCCCTACTAGAAATAAAAGGCAACATCCCAAATCAAACACCAACATAAATATTTTCTTGTAAGGGATGAAACCAATTTATTCAACATGAATGTATCATAACACCAAAGTTTAGCAACGGAAGTATAGTATTGACTATATTCAATTTGTCATAAGATTACAAAAGTACCTCAACATCATCTCCATAAGGGTTTACATAAAAAGTACAACATATGGAGCTATGTAGAGGTAAATCTAAACCATAACAACTTTGTATCCAAGCTTTAACTCCATATGATAAGTCCAAGACTTCTTGCGATATCATCCAAGTCCTTCACCTAGGGTTGGAAGCATGCCCCAGTAAGAAGAAAAAAATAGATAACATCAGCAAAGTATGGTATGTGCATACTAAATATAGAATTGAGCAATTTACTAAGAATAAAGAACATCAAAATAAAAGGCTTCCCATGAAAGCAAAAAGTACTACTCAATCGGGCACAAAAGAAACGAATCTCAATAAAAGTGATAAATAAAAGCAAAGTATAATAATAAAGCATCCATGTGTTTCACCTGCAACATATTAGGCAATAATAACATGTAGGTAGGAAATAGCACATCTACCAAAAATATGAGGTGAGCGGGAAATATATACATCTGCTCTAAATTTGGAGTGGGTAGGAATTGTACCCGAGTAGGACAAGATACACATCTACTCAAATATATTTTCATATGCAGGAATTATCACCTCTGCACTCATATGTGGGAATGTTCACACCCACATAAAATAACATGTAAAATTATACTAGCAGTCACCACATGACGCATAACAAAAGATTAAGCAATAATAAAGAGAATGAGAACATTCAACAAATACAATAAGTGGGATCACATGCTCCTAATCAACCTCCACCATAAAAGAGGGAAAAAGAACATATAACACCGTAGAATGTTCCATCATGAGTCATGTATAAGAAAGAGACCAAGAGAATATCAAATATGATCATATGATCACTAACGATATAAGATACTTTACATGAAGCATATTTTCCAAAAGAACAAGATATGGTGTAGGCTAATGTCCATAGGACCAAGAGAATGATAAAGATAGGCTATTTCTCAATATTGAAGAATAGGAGATGCAAACATACCTTATTTCAGAGTCCTAGAAACACTCATCACCAATCTAGTTGTTTCAACTTTATCTAATTACAATTATACATGTGTTAGGGTTTGTCATATGCATTAATGTAAAGAAAACCCTAGTTTTGCACTTTTCACACAAAACTCTAATTTAGACTCAGAAATCATCACCATTGATCTAGTTAGGTTCTCATGATTAAGGAAACATGTAATTTTGCAAATTTTGGAGTTATGAGGTTAAAAGTGCATTTTTGGTGATTTTTAAGTATTAATTCATTTTTATAAAACACCTTTCGATAAAACTCAAAACCAAGTCTCAAAAACATTTTTGTTAGAAAGCTTGCATTTTTCTGATTCTTTTTTCGAATACCGACCAATGAGATGGGGACACCTCAACAAAACAAGGTGAGAGAGGAAGAGAGAGTGGGTGGGACGTGTTGTGTTGACGCAATAGTTGTTGTCCAACTCAATCGGTCCCATGCCTAGCCAAGGCACATCGCAACACAACTAAAATAAAGCAAAAGATGTGAAAGCCATTGCACGAGAATAGAGAGAATAGAAGGGAAGAAATAAGGGCAATAAGGTCTTTAGACCCAGGAGATCGTCTCCCTCAGTGGCTTGATTCAGCCCTATTTTAGGGCTTCATCTTGTGTCATATTGAATTTCAATAACATGTATACCTGTTAGATTACATATTATTTCCCTCAATATGCATATTTGTATAAAATGAACTGATGGACATTATTTGCATGTTTTTCAGGAATTTGGACCACACTTGATGGAAGCGAGAGATAAGTAGTAATCCTAGGGTTTCTCTACCCTTGGAGATACCTAAATTAAGTCCAATGCTCCCTCAACCTACCCCTAGTGGCTAAAGATCCATTAAAGCAAAGATGTCCAAGAAAATCCAAAGAATTAAGTCAAAGTGTTGATCTAGAGACCAGCATGTCCGTGGTACCATAGAACAGTCATGCTAGGATGCTTGCAGATCAACAGAGTCATCCTCAAGTAAAGCTAGAATCACAACGACCGTGCCACACAGAATGGCCATGGTGCACTAACCCAGAACGGTCGTGCCACCTTGCACGGCCGTGTAGCAGCAGTGGCAGAATGGTCGTGGAGCAAAGAACGGCTTGTGCACTTCAAGACACCACGACCATGGTGACCACCACAGTCATGCTACCCTAGCCCCACCATGGCTGTGGTGACCACCACAGCCGTGCCACCTTCAATATACAATTGATCTATTCCCTATGATTTTTCTCCATTTTTCACCACGGTCGTTCCCATCTACCATGATCGTTCTCACCCCTCCCCACCACGGTCGTGCTACCTACAAAACCTAATTACTTTTGCACTATTTTTCCCTTACTACCCCTACTTGACTTAGTGTTTCCCCCACACCTATATATACCTAGGTCGGCTCCAGCACGAGGTTATCTACCTTCTATCGCCTTTTAGCTCCCCATTTTCACCCATTAGGCATTCCACTCCATTTCCACCCCATTTCACCATTTCCACTGTCAAAACCCTAGTTTCCTCTCATTTTCACCCATTTCCACCATTATTCCATACCCCTACACCTTAAAGAAGAGAGGTGGATGCCTTGCAGTAACTGAAGTGGAGGAATTCTTCATCTACACTGAGCTCTATGGCTTCTTCTACCTCTTTCTCCCTTCTTTTTGTACTTTGCATTGTTATGAGTAGCTAGGCCCCTTGGGTGGGCTTTATGGGGTGTAAAATGCTACTTTGATACCATGTTGGGGAAAATGATATGTAAAGTTTTTAATTCCATTTTCTAATGATTATGTTCCATTTATATCTCACTCTCCATAAATTTCTTGTTGGTTTGTGCTTGAAATCACCTAAGATTTTAGGGAAATTGATTATATGTGTGAATTTTGGGATTTGCTCCTAGGTCCAATTCTTGGATCCCTAGCTAGCTACCCATCCTCCTCCATCCTAATAAATTCTCCTAACCCTAGTTGAGAGATCGAAGTATCTATTTTAGATGAAATTGGTATGCTTAGCATGGAGCTTTCTCAATGTTAGAATGTGAGTGATGGGAGGCCTAAAACCTCACTTGCACTCCCCTTACTAACCTCAGTGGCTAATCATCCTAAGATCATCTAACATAGAAACCTAGGCTTGTTTAGACTCTAATATAATTACACCCAAGCCCTAACCCAATTGAGCCTCGCAAGAGTAGTAGGGAGTGTTAGGGACTAGTTCCCCTATACACAACCTAGCATATCCATGGCCAGTTAGTAGTTTAGGCTAATTCATTAGACTCTAGCTCATTGTTTGGTTTGGATAATATAAACAGAATCATAATGTTAACATGTCACCCCCAACTCAATTGATAAGTGCATACCCTAAACAACCCACATCTCCCTTAATTGCTTTAAAACCCTAGTTTCCATCTTGCTTAGCTAGTGTTAGCTTAATTAGCTCTTTTCTTGCTTAGATAGCTTCTTGCCTTGTTCTTTATTTGTTTTTGCTAGTTTAGGACTTTACTTGTTCTTTTACTCTGCTTTCTAGCCTAGTGTAGTGTAGACCTTTTCTTTCCTTGCCTTGTCTTTCTTGCTTGGTAGAATTAATTGACTAGGGTTAACTTAGGTTTTGTTCTTGCTTGTATTTCTTTCTTGTTCAACTTAGTTTAAAAATCAAAATAACCTTCAAACCCTTAACCCTAGTCTTTGCAGTAGGAACCTAGCACCAAAAACTAACCTAGCTCTAGTTCCCCCTTTTCTCCCTGTGGATCGACCCTATACTTACCTCCCTCCTATACTACGACACGACCCCGTGCGCTTGCGGGTGTAGTGTTTTAGTTTGTACAAGTGTATCGAGTGTGGTTCATTATAAATTCAAAAGTAAATCCACCCGTGTGTTTCCATCTATAGAGTTGCATCCATTCAAGTCTCAATTGAGTGGTGTGTAACGACATTGGCGGGAGCGCACCAAGCTTTCTGGCATTTTTGTCGGGTCAAAGGTGCTCGGCCTAGCTAGTTAGTTTTGCATTGACTTTTCCTACTGCCCTCATCATTGCTATTATTTATTCTTTATTCTTTGCATTCTTTGTGTATATTAGTTTGCTAACTTGACCTCTTTTGTTTGGTTGTGCTTTGTGCATGTGACAAGCCACTCGGTAGAAGACAAGATGGAAGGCCAAAATGCACCCCACAAGCCACTTCAAGACTACTTCATGCCCAGAAACTATAAATCACCAATTGCTAGCAGGGTTGATCGAATGCCAGGGGAGAAATTCTCTATGCCTCTAGGTATTCTTGGTCTCCTTCCCATCTTCTACGGCTCAAAGAGTGAGAACCCTACAAGCACTTGGACTCCTTTCTTGAAGTATGCTCCACCTTCAGGACGCTGATGGCTAGTGATGATACAATCCTGTTAACCTTTTTCTCATTCTCCCTCAAAGATAGAGCCAGAGATTGGAATGATTCTATAAGGGACATCATGAGTTGGGAAACAATGAAGAATGTCTTCCTAAGGCAATTCTACTCTATATAAAGGTTAACACAAATGTGGCGTGTCATAACAAGCTTTAGTCAAATGGGCAATGAGTAGTTCTACAATGCATGGGAGAGGTTTAAGAAGATTTTGAGAGAGTTCCTGCAATATGAGATCCCTTTGTGGAAACTAGTTCAATCATTCTACTCCGGATTAACTCTAAAGGACCAAGATACAATGGATTCTTCTTGTGGGGGAGTTGCCATGGCTAGGCCACCTGAGAAGATATGGCCTTTGTTTGAGCAGCTAGTTGATGGATCAAGAATTTGAGCTTCTAGAATGATGAATGACAAGGGCTATCTCTTTGGTGTGACATCTCCTACTCAAATGACTCAAGCCCGCAAGTGATTAAGATTCTTGGTGACATGGTGAGCTTCATGAATAACCAGGTGACGAATGTTCCTTGCCACCCGATCAATTCTATTGAGTTCTTGGTGAAGAAAAGAAGACACCTCACTCCTATAGCTACCAAGAGACACAAAGTCCAAAATGTAGCTCAAGGTTTAAGGAAGAGGTTCTCTCTAGATTGAAAATATTTGATGATGTTCAAAAAGATGTTGCAAAGCTAAAAGAGAGAATAGATAAGCTATCTTCCATAATTGCTCTCCATGAAGAAAAGTTATCTTCAAAACCCATCATGAGCTACCATGAAGCAAGTGGACTAATGTCCTCTTCTCAAGTTTTCTATAGTCTACCTCCCATGCAAGTTCATCCCATAGATCACTTCCAAGGCAATCACAAGCCTTATACTCCACCTTCACCTCCATCACCACCATTTTCCCAAAAATTCACCTTCCAACCTCAATTCCCCCCTCCACCTCAATTTCAACACCAAGTGTCACCTCCACCTCCTCCACAGCCATAACAAGCTCCCCCTCTCCACCATGAGCAAGGAAGTGTTGTGATAGTTCTAAGGAGTGGGAAATCTCTTAAGCATCCCGCAAGTTAAAGAAAGGTTGACAAAGCAAAGCAAAGGCAGCCAAGTTGTGATATTGTGATTGAAATTTTCGAATATGATTATGTGATACATTCTGTTGATTTTGGGATACCATGTTCTCCACATCATACTCCATTTTCAAGTCCCACCATCCCTAATGTCCCACCTCATATTGATGCAAGCAAGGCCAAAGCAGGTGAGCCACCATTCAGTGAAGCATTAGATGAGCCATCGGAAGTAAGGAGGAGACAAAAGCACAATATTGACATTCTTGAGGCATTTCTTCAAGTGAAGGTCAATATTCCCCTGTTGGATGCTATTAACTCATATGCCAAGTTTCTGAATACTTTATGCATTATGAAGAGAAGGTCAATCGGGAGAATTCCTAAGAAAGTGAAGTTGACTGAACAAGTGATCTCCATCATACAACATTCACTTCCCGTGAAGAGAAAAGACCCAGGAGCCCCACTCATACCTAGCTATATAGGGGGACATTACATAGACATGTCCTTACTTGATTTGGGATCTAGTATGAATTTGATGCCATGCAATGCCTATGTTGAGTTGGGCTTAGGCAAGTTGAAGCCAGCACATTGCACTCTCCAATTGGTGGATAGGTTCATAAAATGCCTAGGGGGGAGTGGATGATGTCTTGGTGATGATAGACAAAGAGAAAGGTGTAGTGTTCCAAGCAGATTTCATTGTACTTGATATGGAGCCAAAGGATAGGAAGATTTCCATCATCTTAGGAAGGTCGTTCTTATCTACAGCTCATGCTGAGATTCATGTACGCAACGGAACCATGATGGTTTCATTCATGGACATGAAGATCAAGATCAACATGTACAAAACCCCAGCCCAGTGAGTCTGAGATAGGGATATCGAACATGATCACTTCACAAGTTTGAATGATCATTTGAGAAAAGGGGATCAAGATGGAACAATTGATGATGATTATTTTGATCAAACGGATGAGGAATACAAATTGACTGCAAATGACGGATGCATGTTTTACAAGAATGGACACATGAGAATGCCAAACGGATGAGTGAGTGAAGAATTGCCAAGAAGCCAAGATGAAGTCAAGAAACTCAGTGCTTGTGGGAGGCAACCCACCTAGGTTTGGGGAATTTTTCACCCAGTCTCTCATTTTTGATACTTTTACTTTATTTTTACACAAACCTAAAAACACACACACACACTTGTGCTGGATAGTTTTTGTTTTAGTTTTGACAAAATGACACGTGAAAATGTGCAAGTTAAGAAATGAGGTGCATTTAGTGAAAAATGATTGATACAACATCAAAGGGATCATTCAAGATGATTAGATTATGAATGATGAAATGATTTGATTATTTTTGAAGATTTTTGAACTGGCTGTGCTGGTATGGAATGTCTGTGCTGGCAAAGATGGTTTTTCACCAGGGAAAATGCAAGATTTGGCCTCCAGCAACACGGCCGCGTTGGACGTGGAACGGTCGTGCTGGCTAAGTTGGATTTCAATAGGGAAAACTCAAGTTTTAGGTGTGGAAAACATGATCCTTTGCATTGCACTTGTCATTTCATGATTGTGGAAAAATTGTAGAGAGATTGAGTTGGAGTATACTTGAGGACAAGTATGTTTCAAGTTTGGGGTGGTGATTAAGCCCTATTTTAGGGCTTCATCTTGTATCATATTGCATTTCAATCACATATATATCTGTTAGATTACATGTTATTTCCCTCAATAAGCATATTTGTATAAAATGCACTTATAGACATTATTTGCATGTTTTTCAGGCATTTGGACCACGCTTTATGGAAGAGAGAGAAGGAGTGACACTAGAATTTCTCTACCCTTGGATAGACCTAAAGTGAAGTCTGATGCTCCCTCAACCTACCCCTCATGGCCTAAGATCCATTGAAGCAAAGATGTGTAAGAAAATCCAAAGAATCAAGTCAAAGTGTTGATCCAGAGACCAACACGACCGTGGCACCACAGAACGGCCATGCTAGGATGCTTGCAAATCAACAGAGTCATCCTTAAGTAAACCTAGAATCACCACGGCCATGCCACACAGAATGGTTGTGGTACACTGACCCAAAATGGTCATGCCATCTTGCACGGCCATGTAGCAACACAGACAGAACGTCCGTGTAGAAGAGAACATCGTGTTCATTTCAAGCCACCACGGGTGTGCTACCCTAGCCCCACCACGTCCGTGCCACCTTCAGTACAAAATTGACCTATTCCATGTGATTTTCTCCAATTTTCACCACGGTCGTTCCCATCCACCACGACCATTCTCACCCCTCCCGTTACCATGGCCGTGCTACCTACAAAAACCTATCTACGTTTGCATTGTTTTTCCTATACTACCCGTACTTGACCTAGTTCTTCCCCCACACCTATATATACCTAGGTGGTGGCTCCAACATGAGGTTAGCTACCTTCTACCATCTCTTAGCTCCCCATTTTCTCCCATTAGCCATTCCACTCCATTTCCACCCACATTTCACTCCATTTCATCATTTCCACCATCAAAACCCTAGTTTCCTCTCATTTCCACCCATTTCCACCATCATTCCATACCCCTACACCTTGGAGGAGATTGGAGGATGCCCTGTAGTAGCTGAAGTGGAGGAATTATTCATCTACACCGAGCTCCATGGCTTCTTCTACCTCTTTCTCCCTTCTTTTTGTACTTTGAATTGTTATGAGTAGCTAGGCCCCTTGGGTGGGTTGTTTGGGGTGTAAAATATTACTTTGATACCATGTTGGGGGGAAATGATATGTAAAGTTTGTAATTCCATTTTCTAATGATTATGTTCTATTTCTATCTCACTCTCCATAAATTTCTTGTTGGTTTGTTCTTGAAATCACATAGGAATTTAGGGAAATTGATTATATGTGTGAATTTTGAGATTTTCTCCTAGGTCTAATTCTTGGATCCCTAGCTAGCTACCCATCCTCCTACATCCTAATCAATTATCCTAACCCTAGTTGAGAGATCTAAGTAGCTAGTTTAGATGAAATTGGTATGCTTAGCTTGGAGGTTTCTCAAGGTTAGAATGTGAGTGATGGGAGGCCTAAAACCTCACTTCCACTCCCCTTCCTAACCTCTACCCCTAATCATCCTAAGATCATCTAACCTAGAAACCTAGGCTTGTTTAGACTCTAATTTAATTACACCCAAGACCCAACCCAATTGAGCCTTGCAAGGGTAGTAGGGAGTGTTAGGGACTAATTCCCCTATACACAACCTAGAATATCCATGTTCGGTTAGTAGCTTAGACTAATTCATTAGACTCTAGCTTGTTGTTTGGTTGGATAATCTAAATGGAATCATAATGTTCACATGTAACCCCTAACTTAATTGAAAAGTGCATACCCTAAATAGCCCACATCTCTCTTAATTGCTTCAAAATCCTAGTTTACATCTTGCTTAGCTAGTGTTAGCTTAATTAGCTCTTTTCTGGCTTAGATAACTTCTTGACATGTTCTTGCTTTATTCTTGCTAGTTTAGAACTTCACTTGCCCTTTTACTCTGCTTGCTAGCCTAGTGTAGTGTAGACCTTTTCTTGCCTTGCCTTGCCTTGTCTTTCTTGCTTAGTAGAATATCTAGGCTTAACTTAGGTTTTGTTGTTGCTTGAATTTATTTCTTTCTCAACTTAGTTTAACAATAAAAACAACCTTCAAAACCTTAACCCTAGTCTCCGCATTAGGAACCTAGAACCAAAAACTAACCCAGATCTAGTGCCCCCTTTTCTCCCTATGGATCAACCCTATACTTACCACCCTCCTATACTACGACACGACCCTGTGCGCTTGTAGGTGTAGTGTTTTAGTTTGTGCGAGTGTATCAAGTGTAGGTCATTATAAATTTGAAATTGAATCCACAATTGTGCTTCCATCCGTGGAGTTGCATCCATTCAAGTGTCAATTAAGTGGTGTGTAATGCCATTGGCAGGAGTGAACCGCGGCTCATGCCATTACTGGCACTCGAGCTTGCTGTGAGACCTGAGATTTTGGGAAAAATTGAGATGGGCGATCGCACAATGAAGCGAGAACATGAAAGTGAAGAATTGAAGTTGGCAAACTCACCAACATGATTGAAAACTGGTACTGCAGCATTCCCGTGAGAGGCACTACAGGGTCAGAAGTCCAACTCGATCACCAGTAGAAAAACACACAAGTTCGCGAGAAATTGAGCGATGTGGATGGTTGCAAAGATTCCAAGGATGCTCGGTGTATGGATATTTATAGGTGAAGTTAAAGGTCGAAGCGAGGATGGTTGAGACTAAACCTACGTGGAGAACACATTTTGGGTTTTCCCAAAATAGTTCATGAAACCCTCACAAACCATGGATCAAATTGTGCGGAATCAAATTTAGAAAATTTAGGAGAAGAAATTGCACGATTTCATTGAGAAACGATCGAGAAATCGTCGGATCAAATCCTTTCCAAAAAGTCCATGTTTCCCGATCACCGTGAGCTAGGTGATGATACATGAGATATTGGATCATGGATCCAACGGGTAAAATTATGCGGGTCGCATGATAGAATAAAATGAATTCCCAATCATGTTAGTATGTAGTGTATTTGTGCATTAATTTCCTTTTTTGCTCTCCTCATTTGAAGGGGAAAACATGCTCCAAATTAAATGAAAATTGTCACCAAGCCTATTTTTGATATGAGAAATCAAATATGCAATTAGTTTTGCCTTTTGGGAACTTTTAATGTGTTAAATAAACCAAAACTTATTTTCTATTTCCTCCTTCATTAATGGATATGTAATCTAATGAAGATTCTCCAAATTTCATGAAACTTCACCCACAAGTCATATTTAATGTATTGGATATAAATTTTCCATTAATTTTACATGTTGGAGTGGTTCATACATTTATTTAATATTTTGAAGCTTCTACACACTTTCTCTCTCCTGATTTTGTCTTTCAATCAAACATCTCCCAAATTGGATGAAAATTCACCCCAAGGCTATATTTATTATGTAGACTAGGAATCCAAGGTTATTTTCCTTTTTGGGGTCATTTATTATTTTATTTGATATTTTAGGGAACACTCAGATCTTCTCTTTCCAAATTGAATTAAATTAATTATTTTTATGTAAATAATGTGAAACTTGACTGGTAACTAATCAATAGAGCTATCATTCCTCTCTCTCTAGGGCTCCACTCCCCCTTCTCTATAGTCACTCCCGGCAGTTGCCGCTAGGGGGAGGGAGTGTCCCTTCTTCAGCATTTCCTCCCCCTGGCCCCCAACAGTCGCGACGAGGCCGCTGTGATGGGAAGCTTTGGAGCGATTCTCTGGAGACGAAAGCTAGTCGGAGATGATGTTGCCTACTCAGTAGATCTGGGGTGATGGAGGTGCGACGCGCCGCGAGGAGTCACTCTTTGGGCCAGAGATTGGTGATTCGACCATGTCAAACTCTACTCCGTTCAAGCGTGACGGATGGAGAGGGGCTGCTCCCAACCAGATATGGTCTTGTATGCTGCTCCACCGCACTTAGGAAGAGATGGGTGTTCTTCTCTCTTCTCCAGTACCTCTCATGTTCCTCTGAGTGAACCCTGGTTTACCTAGGATGTAGACGGCCATGACTCCGACCAGGCTTCACGCCTTGGTGGATACGTCGATAGAAGGGCTCCTTACTGGGTGGTTGGTTCTTCACTGACCGTTTGACGGTGTGCTCCTACTGTCATGTACTACTCATCATGTCCTACCCGAGGCATTCCCTTACTAGCCAATGCTCCTTGGGGGAATTTTTCTATGCAATGGCTCTTCAACATCAACCGACTCTGCTTTGCTCAGTCTAGTGGTGGCACTTCATCCGTGGCGGCGACTCCAGTACTGGTGTCCCCGATGTGCAGATGTTTCCTCCTCCACCGTCACTTCTGGTAGTCTTTGTTGGCTGATGGGCGGATGAGGTGCTTTGGCGTGACCTGGTGTTAGCCCGGTGACCCCCCTGCTAACCTTGCGACATTCATCTTGAAGCTTCGACAAGCTGCTGCTGCACTGCCAAAGCCTGATGACTAGAGGCCTTCCTGTCGTTGCATCTCCGGGTGCACACCAGGCGTTCAACGGTAGTCCGGCCTCCAACCATTTGAGAAGGACACCATCAAGGTGTTTGTTGGAAAGCCTCGGTTCGATGCAATGTTGCTATGCAAACAGCAACTCCTGGTTCTAGTGAGATTCTTATTCATGCTCAATGTGGATATCAGAAGCAATGTCTCTAGACGTATGCAGGTGATGATAGTTGGACATATCCTCTCCTTGTGGGTGAACTGAATGCTAGAGGATCCATGGATGCTTGTCTCCAGCTGTAAAAGTCTATGGAAGTTTGTTGATGATGCCCCTGTTAAGCTCAAACTACTGTTTTGCTTGGACTTTTTTAATGAAGTAATGACCAAGTGCAAATGGCCACTGCTTCAGGGAGAAAGATGATGAGTGATAGTCATGTATTTCTCGTTTTTCTATCTTATGTGTTCCTACTGAGTTTGTTCTTTGTGTTGGGACAGGTGATGTCTTGCTCTTTTGAGTTGGTAGCAACGATGGAGTTCACTAAGGCATCTTTGTGGGTGCTATGTGTTGGTCTTGTATGCTCTCCCTCCCCCTGCTAGGTCTTACAGGCTTTTCTGTATCCTGCCCTTCTCTTAGTCTATCTTAGTTTGGAGTCTTCTTTTGTTGGATCCCTTTTATGTCTCCCTGCATGGAGACTTGGGATCTATTTTGTTTCCTCAAGGGGAACTTTTTGTACCTAAAGTTTTTGGTTTTATTAGTAACAGGTTTTTTGAGTGACCAAAAAAAATGTGAAACTTGACTCCCAAGGCAAATGAGATCCAAGGAACATGATTCTTAACTTATATTCTACTTTTGAGATTTCTTCTAATGAGTTATGTCACAATTAATATTTTTGGCCATTATTAGCCTAAGATTGATGTGTGAACATTAGCTTACACTAAGGTGATTTATGCATGCATTAGCTCATTTGGGTTATATTAAACATCTTTTAGGTATCACCTCAACATTGTTTGGCTAAGTCCAAAAGGTCAAAGTTCTAGGGTAGGGTCCAAGATATGGTATGTTATAGATGAGGTCTTAAGTCCAACATAGATCGGTTTGGGTTGAAATTAGAATATGTATCATCCATCCTTCACCTTGAGCATATATATTTGCTCATCCTCAAGAAAACACTATACTAGAGATGGAACGAAATAATCGAATTGAATTGACTAGGGTTCATGGTTGTTATCCATTTAATGAAATGCATCCACCTAAAATAATTTTTTAGGACTTATTACATAATCATGAGATACATTATCTAAGTTATGCAAAGAATATGTCGAATCCTAAAATTTAAAGATGAACAATGAAATCAAACTCAAGTTACATCTTGATAAGTGCCTTTGTTTAACTTTGATGGCTCGAGTCTTGAGGCTCGATGTGTTGGAAAGAATGTGGAGATTGTGAGTGAATGATCAGGGTGCATGTCAGCCACCATAAACTATCATATAAGTTGTTGACCGTTGAAATTGAACTCTACAGATTTGTTACTCTAGATAGTGACATCTCTGTGTGGAAAGATGTGCTTGATGATGAATGCTCACAACCATCAGGTATCCTACATGCACATATTTCCTCTTCAAGGGTGATCATGCCACATCTTGGTGCACTCCATGTAAATGTGTGAATTCTCAAAAGCTGTTAGGAGAAACTCTTCTAGATTTTTCTATTTAAGTTGTTGATTTTATTTTGATTCTCATAGATCAAAGTTGACTTTTTTGTTGGCCCTCCAGGATCAATGTCCAAGTTCCAATAATAAATAACATGGTTTCCCATATATCAAATAGGAAGGGTAGTTCCCAGGGGAGTCTTGTAAGCAGTTTTTTTATCCCAAAGTATGTTGTTCAGCCTGTGTTCGTAATCTTATATCGTTCTTCTATCTATCTTCTCTAAAATGGATTTAATTTAGAGATTTGAAACCTTCATTTAACCACTAATCTATGGGTGGTATGGAGTGGCCACATAGTGAGGGACATTGATAACACCCAAATTTATGCATATATGCTAAGCATTTATTTATGGTTTTGTGTCACTATAGCCTTAATATGCCCAAAATAACCCATGTTTCATATATTTTAGTAATTTATGTCTTTTCCTAGATAAATTTTCTCAACTAGCCAACTTTGGGACTTGCGGGCATCGAACCTGAAAAGACATCTATTCTCCATGATTTCTCCCCAACACATGGTTTTTGCAGCAGCTAGACTCCCATATGTCACGACCGCGGTGGACTAAGCATCGCACTATGTGTACCAGCTTAGGAGACGGTGGTCCCTCTAGACCCCCTAATAGCCCCCCCCCCCCCCCCCCCCGTGGGTTCGTTCCATGATGTTGTGACCACGGCTAAGAAGAAGTAACCTCGATCGTGATCAGGTACATCTTCCTCGACTATGACCATGGCATCCACATCCACCTAGACCGCGACCACGACATCCACATCCACCTAGACCACGACCGCAGTATCCACCTCCACCAAGACCGCGACCACGATATCTACCTCCACTAAGATCGTGACCACGGTATCTACATCCACCAAGACCACGGTAGTGGCATTCACCTCCACCAAGACCACGACCGTGACCTCGATCGCGACCTCGACTGTGACCGCGACCGCGATTGTGACTCTAAGTTAGTGAGTTGCGCCTATAAATACACACCCCCCTGCAACCTGGAGAGGATTTCAGATCTGGGGAGTTTTCCAGCTATTGGTCCCAACCCAGACAGGTTCCCAAGCCCCTGTGGGAGAGTTTGCATGTCTTAGAAGGCCTAAGAACTCATCCTACGCCTGTCTCTTCAGCGTGCTTCCATCCTCCACCATTTTCCACCCCCAGTCTTAGATCTCCAAAGGCAGAAGTTGAGGAGAGAGAAGACTAAGGATCCATCTTCGAGAGAGAAGGAGAGCATCCACACCATCATCTTCCACCCCCATCCACCAACCAAGTTGTTGTTCAGGGCGGATCTAGAGAGAAAGGAGGCTGAGGAGTCCAGAAGATCAAGGAGGATGAACCAAGGATGAGATCTGGCATATACAGAGGCTAGGGAGGAAGAGCCACCTCTCCTCTATGGGCTAAATCTCTTATTCTTCTCCTTTCTTCTTTTGTTCCCCTTAGTTTCTATACAAACGATGTTCTTCCATATTTGTTCGGTGCCAACTATGCTTGTCCATGGCTAGTTGAGCTCCTTCTTGGCTATGTAGCCCGTTTTGGGCATGTTTATGTACTTTTGCCTTAAGTAAGTAGATTTAATACATATCTAACACGTTTTACATTTTATCCCTTCTTTTTGGTTATGATTTCTAGTTTGGTTGATCTCTTTCTTGCTTGAACTGCTATTTATGCCTATATCGAGAGATTCATTGTAGAAATAGACAAGAGAAGATAGTTTGGATCGAATTCTAAAAGGAGGACAGTTCAAGGTCATCTGTTCCTAACATCCCAGAATATTCTAGACCTGAGAGGGTATCTAGAATATTCTAGGATGTTGGTTTGCCATCCTCGAGAGAGGTTTCATATAATCAATGGGTTTTAGTCACGCTACACGAGATCGAGTGGGATGACCCCACGGGAACAGATACCATGGTGTGTGCTATGTTTGAATGTAGGTTGCTTGATGAGGTGTTCAAGGGTTGTCTATGCCCGAGAATAGGTGCATAGACTGCCCAACTTGTGGTTACATAGCCAAGAACTCCTTCTCTCTGATTAGTAGAATTCTACGTGCCCTGTTTTCTTTTCTTTTCTTTGTTTTGTTATAATTCGTGACAACCCGCTAGACTAGTTCTAGCCCCATACTTTTATCAACTATCATCTTGGCTTATCTGACTCAAGAACGAAATTTCAAGTGTCCTAAATGTCACCACAACCCTGTGTTCGACCCCATATATCTACTTCGATCCCGTAATAAAAGTTGTGGGGGTCCTTGAAGGTTTTGGGTTATAAATTTAAAAGTTTGATTCCTTCTAAATCTGCCTCCATTTTCTGGACATGCAATTTGTGCCGATCAGACATCTAGTTGCAAATAAGCGCTTTGAAGTTGTATTTTAGAAAGTGAGATCTACCATCATAAACAACAGTGTGAAGGACTCTATAGCATTGGAGGATGATGTTTGTGAATACATTTTATGATTGTCTTGAATTATCTAGAAGTCATGGAGATAAATTTGACTCACTTGGAAACATAATTCACAACAATAAGGATGTAGGAGAAGTTATAAGAATAGGGGAATGGAATCATGTAGTACACACCCCAAACCTTAAAGATTTCCACTTCTTGCCAACAATGAAGTGGATTATCATCTCTCTTGGGGATGGTGTTAGTCCTTTGACACTAATCACATGACTTAACATAGTTGTGGGCATCCTTATAGATAAAACGTCAGGAAACCCACATTGAAAAAACTTACCAATAGTCTTTTTTTGGCTCATGTGATCCCCAATTGGGCCAGAATGAAATTGTTCAAGAATGAGAGAAGTATCTGATGTATGCATATTCATCACATTCGTCACATATTCTAGACTAGTTTTTTTATTCCAATTAGTTATCTCACATTTAATTTCTTAGTTTTGTTATTTTCTTTTGTTTGCTAATTGTTAAGGATTTTGATTGGATTTCTCACTTTTATGCACAAAAAGCACTGGTCAAATTCGAATCATGATAGTGTTCCTCCTTTGATCCCATATCCCAAGTTCAAACAGAATGGGAAGGAAAAAAGAAGAGAAATCAACACTTTCATCATGACTAGTTAGGTGAATGGAGTCCCTAGTCACCCAGTTGGCCCAATCAGCCAAAGTCGCCTCCCAAACACCATTTAGTTGGCTGACACATTTCATTGGTCAACCAATTAGAGTTCATGCCATACATGTTAATAATCAACTACGATCATGATGACATTTTAACCGCCCAACTTGTTTTACCAATCCTCCAATTGGAATTAAATCCTCCCAAAGTTAGGGATCAAAAGAAGACTTGGAGACTAGAGAAACATCTAATTGGGTCTACCAGTCAGCCGATTGGAATTTACTTGAAGACAATATACTTCAACAATGTTGAAAGCCTGCTAGTTGACTGATGCACCTCACGGGTCGACCAACTCACATTTCGCATAGTGCCCATGAGAAGAGCCCAATCACTGAACCTATTTCATTGGCTGATCAGTTGGAATTCAACCCTAGTTGCCCCTTAAATTTAGAAACATCAGAGATTTGGGAAGCCTATTGGTTGGTGGAACCAACATCTTATTCTCCCGATAGGAAGGCTAGTAGATGTGACGCCTAAAGGACAGTCAGTGGATTGGTTCTTCTATCGGGCGATTGGCGCAATAGAAATTGCATATGAAAGATAGCCATTGGATCCAACCAAATAAGATTTTGTGGGTTCAAGTCCATCCATATAAAAGAAGATAGTGACCTAATGCTGAGGAGGTCGTTCATACTCAGTTTGAACCTCATTTTGGTGAAAGAGATGGAGAAAAGCAGAGGGAACGTCATCCTCTTAGACGAGTTTCTCAGATCTATTACTACTGGAGTGGAAAACTATAGTCAAAGACCTCTAACTACTCACTTCTTCATTCTCAGTGACATGCTTTCTTATCTCCTATCTTGTATTTATGCTTACTCGATGTATATGAGCAAGTAGATCCCTTTGTTAGGGCATCTGAATTATCCCCATCTCTCATACCTTGTTCTAGTTTTTATCAAACTCAATAGTTTCATATAATTAGATTTTTCTCCATCCGCTTAATTTCTTTCCTATTGAACTGATCATTCAACTAGTATGTTTGATATAATTCTAAACATGGAGTACACTAACTTTAGAGTTAGATCCATGAATGAAAGTATCAGTGTAACCCTTTACTACCAACTCTTCCTCACCATTGTAGACAAGAAATTGATCCTTCATTCTTCTCAAGTACTTAAGGATGTTGTTAGTTGTATTCTAGTGACATTCAGGGGGATATGACTAATACCTACAAGTCATACTCAAGGCCTATGAGACATCAGGGTGAGTACATAATATTGCGTACATGATAGATCCAACTGAAGACATATGTGGAATATTATTCATGTGTTCCCCTTCTTCGCAAGAGCTGGGACATTGAGGTCTAGAGATACTAAAACCATGAGACATGGGTAAGTGTCCTCTTTTTTAGTTCTCCATGATGAACCTTTTTAGTACTTTGTCAATGTATGTTCTTTGGATTAGGCCAGTAAGCCTTCTAGATCTATCTCTATATATATTAATTCCTAATATATGGGATGCTTCGCCTAAGTCTTTCATAGAGAATGTATTTTCTATCTAGGTTTTTACCATCTGTGAAGTAGGGATGTCATTCCCCATCAATAGTATGCCATCCACATACAATATGAGGAATACAATCATGCTTCCACTAACCTTCTTGTAAACACATGGTTCATCTTCATTTTGACTAATGCCAAACTCTTTGACTATTTTGTCAAATAAAAGATTCTAGTTCTGAGATTCTTGCTTCAATCCATAGATTGACCTTTGTAGCTTATAAACTTTATTTGCATCCTTTGGATTTATGAAACGCTCAAGTTGTGTCATGTACACATACTCAAGAAGATTCCCATTAAGGAATGTGGTTTTAACATCCATCTATCAAATCTCATAGTCATGATATGCTGCAATTGCAAGCATGATAATAATAGACTTAACAATGGAAATTGGAGTTAAGGTTTTATCATAGTCAACACCTTGACCTTGTTTGAAACCGTTTGCAACCAATTGGCCTTTGTAAGTTTATACATTACCATCCATGTCAGTCTTCCTTTTAAAGACCCACTTTCACAAGTGGATCCACTGAGGTCCATACATTGCCTCAAGCCATTTCTCAGACTTTGTACCCTTAACATCTTCTAAGTAGGTAGTTGGCTCATCATTAATGACCGACTCATCTCCTTCTTGAGTGACTATATAACCAAATCTATCTAGCTCAAGGTGTGTCCTACTAGTCTACGAGGTTCCTGTGTTACATGGAGAATTTGAGATTCTAGAATGGTTTGTGATTCTCTATTTTCATCTTGTACCTTTAGAGGTTCAATGATTTCCTTGGTATCAAACTTCTTCAAGTTCTACTTTCCTTCCTCTAATTCCTCTAGAAATGAATTCCTTTTCTATGAATACAGCATCCCCGGAAACAAACACTTTGTTTTCAGATGAAGTATAAAAGTAGTATCATTTGGTTTCCCTAGGATATCCAACAAAATAGAATTTATTTGATTTGGGTCCAAGCTTTTCAAGAAACTACTTTCTCACATAAGCTTCACAACCCCAAATCTTCATAAAAAATACATTGGGACTCTTCCCATATGATATCTCATGTGGTGTCTTTTAAATTGATTTTAATGGTACACGGTTTAGTGTAAACAAGTGGTTTCAAGGGCATGACCCCAGAAGGAAGTCAGAAGATTAAAAAAAACTCATCATTGATCACACCATCTCTTGAAATGTTTGATTCCTTCTTTTTGATACACCATTATGTTGTGGTGTTTCAGGTGGAGTCCATTGTGATATAATATCATGCTCTCACAAAAGGTCCTAAAACTCTTAGCTTAAGTATTCTCCACCTCGGTCATAATGAAGTGCCTTAATACTTTTACCAAGTTGGTTTTGTGCTTTATTCATGAAATCCTTGAACTTTTAAAGAGTTTCTAACTTATGTATCATCAAGTAAACATAACCATACCTACTGAAGTCATCAGTAAAGGTAATGAAGTACTGATAACTGCCTCTAGTTTTTGGTCTAAAAGGGACACACACATCAGTATGTATGATTCCTAATAACTAGCCCTCTCACTGCTATCAGTAAAGGGAGTCTTTGTCATCTTGTCTAACAAACAATACTCACATCTCTCCATTGATTAGAGATCAAAAGAGTCTATATAACCATCTTTATGGAGTCTATATATGTGATTCTCATTTATGTTCCCTAGATGACAATGCCAAAGATATGTTCTGTTTGAGTTGTCAAGTTTTAATATTTTGGTATTAATGTTATAAATAGTTGTCTTTAGATCCAACAAATAAAGATCGTAAGACATTGGGGCACTGTCATAAAAGAACTCATCTTTTGAATTAGAACATTTACCATTCTATATATGAAATTCATATCCATCCTTGACCATGAAAGATATAAAAATAATATTTCTATTTATAGAAGGTACAAAATAGTAATTCTTTAACTCTATCACAAGCCTTGCGGGAAAAGATAATTATAGGTTCCAACTACAGTGGTAATAACTCTTGATCCATTTGTGACATGCAGTTCAACCTTACCCTTTAAAGGCTTACTTATTTTCATATTATACACATTTGAACATATGTGAGATCCACATCTAATACCTAGTACACATGATAAAGAAGTAGAGAAATTTATCTCAATAACATATTTACCTAAAGTGAAGATCTATATCCCCAGCTTCATCTTCATAAATCCCCTTAAGTAAAAGGACATATTCCTCTTGTACTTTTCTTTCTCCTTATCTTGAGTGTTGAAGATCTATATTTATGCTTAGCTCATAACTCTTCTCAACCTTGATGTTGTCCTTGGACTCCTCTCTGATGATCACCATCATGGATTTGTCCTTCTTCATTCATGATTTGGCATTTCTCAACATGCCAAGCAATTCTGACAACGGCCTGTCCATGTTATTCAAGTACTAACGCTTAATAAACTCGCTATATGATTCAGGAAATGATTGTAGAATCATATCTGTAGCCAACTCTTAGCTGAAAGAGAATCTAAGTTCCTCTAGATGATCCACATGTCCAATCATATTGAGCACATGGGACTCTACTGGATCTTCTTCTATCATTTTGCACTCAAAAAGTGCCTTAGAGACATTGTACCTTTCTTGCTTTGCATGATTATGGTTCACATTCTTAAGATGTGCTACCATATCAAGAATCCCCATGTCTTCACACTTCTTATGCAACTCATAGTTCATGCAGCATAGCATAAGGTGTTTAGTGTCTAAGACATCATTGACAAGCTTCTAATAAGCATCCATCCCAGCCCTTGGCACATCAAGAGCATATTTTTCTGGCACTGGTGTATTTAGTACATAGAGCTTATGCTCATCATTGATAATCCTTCTCAAAGACCAAAACCAGTCATGAAAGTTTGTCCCATTAAATTTGTCCTACTTAAGGACTTATCGCAGTGATTATTTGTTTTCCATTTGTTTCTACATGAAAATTTTGTAATTTTTCAAAAAACTTTTGCTTTGATATGATTTAAAATAAAATTTGACAATGTTTAATTAGGCCTTTGATCAATTATCACTCTCACTATTTTGTTTAAATTTATAACCCTCACATATTGGTTTGGAAGATTGCAGCATACAATCTTCTAGTGAGCCAAGATCCAAAACAATTGAGTTATTACTCGGGCAACACCAGCCTCCATAATCAATCATTAAGGTAGGGAACATTTTCCAATTACATCACATACAAGTCTAGGATAGATGGCTTGTGCAACTATTTGCCATAGTAATCTTCATTCTTCTAGGTGCATAGTCTCATTAAGATCATCTAGTTAAGTATGACCCAAAAGCCAACACGATAGCAACGCACCCTGCTTGGAATGCCCATACAACTACCATCACACTTCCACAAGATGGACAGCGCACCAAGTATGGTGTGCCCACGCTTAGTCGATCAAGCTTTTCATGTATGTTTCTTATGGAAAGCATCTCAGTCTTAATATGTTTGATTTAGGGATTTCATATATTTACATATATATACATATTCAATCACCACATACATATATGTATCATATACATACTATAACCACAAATGACATACGCAATTATAAAACACAAGAAATGGTTATTTACATACTATTATGATTCCTTAGAGATACAAGGAATTATTACCACCTAAAGTCTACATCATATGTAGCAACTTGTTGATGAAGATTTGTACTCGAACCAATCTGCATCGATTGGTTCAACTCTTGAATCCATCAGATTTCCTCCTAGTCAGTGAGTTGGTCTCGAGGATCGATGCTCTGGTCTCCAATCCAAAAGTATTCTAGACACCTCCACTCGATCAGTTGGGCCACCAGCTGATTGGTTCGACTCCTCCTATGGTCAAGCCTCCTCGGTCCTCCACTTGTTCGATTCATCTTCTAAAATAGGAGGTTCGTATGGTGATAAGCATCTTCTTCTTTGCCATAACAAGAATTAAGCTATCCTAATGCCATTAAGCATATTACATTCTAATGAGGAAACCTTGAGATACATTTGAAGGATCATAGGAAGGAGAGAATCAATATGTAAAGAGGCAAGATCATCTCCTTACTAAAATTTAAAGGAAATATGAAACATCCACATTTTTCTAAAAATAATAGACATTTTCTGATATGCATGTATAAAATTCCAAGTAAATAAGCATGTCAATAGTAGCAGCGGAAAGAAAGTAAGTTATTACATTTTTTTGAACTCATTTCCCTACATGAGTATCTTGAAACATAAACTTGAAAGAAAACTAATAGGATCTGGCAGTAGAAACCTAGACATCCTTGAAGAAAGACTGGTATCTACTCCTGATTCTGATCTCCTTGGCCTTGTTCAACACCTTGATCGAACCTTGGGTGGTTGGGAAAGCACCCAGTAAGAGAAAGAAACAAGGTATATGTCAACTATTGAACAAGAACAAAATATAAAGCGATAACATGGAAATAAAGGCTAAGATTTCATCATAAGATGAAGATGGTCAAGACTATGAGGCATAGTGAAAGAGATGCTTGACATAATAAGAAAACAGAAAAAGATTTGCATGCATGATTCATATTGACTACCTTAACCAAGAAGGATTGAGGCACCTACCTAACATCAACCAATAGGTGGGGGAGAATAACACATTCCAGTCACCTATAAATATTTTATATGGAGGATAATAACACATTCCCAAGGGCAAAATAATACATGCCGTATCTATGGGTGGTTGTATAAAAGTACCACTACATTAGCTATATAGTCTAATAAAATCAACATGCTAAAGAGAACTATGGCAAGTATAAGCATCATATAATTGAAACATGGCAATGGGGTACAAGACACAAGAAATAAATTTTCAATATTGATTTTTAAGGCAAATATACCAAAATCAATATGAGCATAGAAATTAGGGTTCATAAAATGCCTCATTAGGGAATCAGGTTAGGTTTGCAAATATTCCCAACTTAAGGTGTAATGATGCACATACATGTCCTAGTGACTTTAGTTATCTACTTAAACCACTTTTAGATAATCCAAGTTCAATCTCTACCTATTTAAAGTTATTCACATAGATTAGGGTTTGAAATATATATATAAGTGTATTGAAATCCTAAGTCTAGAAATTTTTAGCAAAACTCATATTTTGACTTTGAAAATCTTAGCAATCAACTTATTAGATTTTTCTGATCAAGAAAACATATTTTTATATTAATTTTGGAGTTAATATGTTAAAGTTATGCCTTTTAGGGATTTTATGCACTAAATCCATTATTCAAAATCATCCTTCCCGAAACCATGGAAATCGAACATTGAAACCATTTTTATTAGAAAGAACACTATTTTTATTCCAAAACATATTTATTTGTAAATTTTGGATAAGGGAATAAAAAGATATGAATTTTACAAATTAACCAATCAGGAAATTATACATCAGCAATCCATATGAGTGAGAGGAAGATAGAGAGGGAGAGGGGATCGGGCTGGGTGACTTGGCCCAACCACACGCAGCCAAATCAGCCGTTTGCGCCTAGTCATCCACTCGTTGACTCGATCCAAAGCAACGAGACGCATGACCATAAGAAAGAAACAAGCCCATGTGAGAAATGCAGGGAAGAAGTGTAGAAGAGGGGTAAAGAGGTAAAAGTACAAGGGGGATTGTCCCCTACCTCGCTCGCAATCCATGGCTGCGAGAAGCTTGAGGTTGATTTGGGAAAAACTATACGAGGCAATAATTTGAGAAAATAAATACACAAGAAGAATGAGAAGGTCATCATGAACCTTCTGGTGCAAGCAATTCGAGTCAAGGTGGCATGAGGAGAAGCCCTAGCCGGCACAAACCTAAACTCATTCCAAGGTTCCCAATGTCCACACACGTGAGCAACAAGAAAATCAAGAGGATAGGAGAGTTGGGTAAGAGGAGATGAAGGTTTTGGGGATACTACTTATAGGTATGGGCATGTATCTAGGATTTTCCCAAGGTGACTGAGGTACCTTAGAGCCCAAGAATTAGTTGTTTCCATAATACATGATAACTTGGTGAAATTTAGGGATTACATGTGAAATTGTATTTGGAATGCAATTGAAAAAGGATCTGGGCTAGAGGTTAAGTAGGGAGCAGGAAATCTTAATTCGAAGATCTCATGTGAATTGTTCTTCTTTCCCGATCAGTCACAAGTTGGATGATGACAGAGGGTCGTTGGATCTCAGATCCAATGGTCTAGGTCACACACACACAAATAAATTTTATTAAAATTTGTGTGACATATTAAGTGGAATCCTAAATCAATTTGACTATAGTGTGGATGCATAATTTCTCTTTTACTCTCTCTTCATTTGAGGGGCAAACAAATCCCAAATTTATTGAAATTTGACACATAAGCTAATTTGAGTATGTAGAATTTGAATATGAAATTAGATTTCCCTTTTGAAGACTTTTGATTCATTAAAATTAGAAAATCTCATTTTCTCTTTCCTCATGCATTAATGACTCTAAGATTCTCCAAATTAGATGAAACTTCACCCACAAGTTAAATTTAATATGTTGGATATGAGTTTACCATTAATTTTACATGTCTAAGATATTTGTACATTTATTTAATATTTTTAAGGTTTGAAACACTTTCTCTCTCCTAACTTCACCTTTTCATCAAAGATTCTCCAAATTGAGTGAAAATTCACCCAAAGGCATATTTTAATGTGTAGATCATGAATTTGGCATCAGTTATTACTTTTAGAGTTACTAATGGTTTTATTTTATATCTTTGGGATGTCTCCTATTTTCCAATTCAATTATTGTAATTACAATTACTATTTTCCCAAAGTTATGAAACTTTACATTCAAGTTAACTTGAACTCAAATAAAATGAATCAAGACTTAGAATTATCTTTTATGTTCCCCTTCTATGAACTTTAGGCAATTTACTCATATTTCCACTATTTGACTAATTAATTCATTAATGTCACATTTTCATTGTTTTAGGATTTTATTTTCTTTCTCTTATTCCAAAAGTCCATGGAAACTTCTAGTATTAATTTATTTAACATTATCCCACTTAAGTGGATATTTTGAATTTTAGATCCCTTCTATAAACTTTCACTAAGGTATTTGTGCATAAACCCATTTATGGGTATACATATGGAACAAAAGTACACCAAACCTTTATAATTTCCACTAATTCAACATTGAGGACATATAGGAAAAAATGAAAGGAAAAGCTTAGGAAAAAGACTAAACTAAGATTATACACATATTTTAGTTCGTTACAGCACTCCAACCATTAAAAAGGATTATATCCCTGAAATCTCTAACAAAAAGGGAAGGGTGAGTATGCAACATCTCTACTGTAAGCTCCCAAGTGGTTTCGTCCAAGCCATGATACTACCACAAGACTTTCACCAACACAATCTCCTTGTTCCATAACTACTTAACTTAGAAGTCAAGAATCTTTGTAGGTAACTCCTAGTAAGTAGGATTCTCTTGAATCTCTAAAGGTTCGATTGTGAGTACATGATAAGGGTCTTTCACATACTTCCTTAGCACGGATATATGGAATACATTGTGGATCTTGACATAGGCAGGAGGAAGAGATAATTGATATTCACAATCTCCAACCTTATCCAAGATTTCAAATGGTCAAACACAATTGGGACTAAGCTTGCCTTTAACTTTAGATCGTGTACTAGATCGTATAGGCTTGACCTTTAAGAACACATGGTCACCCACTAAGAAACTCACATCAGACCTCTTCTTGTCTGCATACATTTTCTATCTATCTTGTGCAGCTTTCATACGCTTCATAACCAACTAAACCTTCTCTATCATCATCTTCTTATCATCAGTCTTCACCAGAGTACGTTTGCCCACATCATCCCAGTGTAACGGAGAATGAAAAGATCTTCCATATAAAACTACATAAGGTGGCATACCATTACTATCTTGGCAGCTATTATTATAAGCAAACTTAGGCAACGGAAGATACTTATCCCATGCACCTCCCCAGTCCATAACACAATCACAAAGCAAATCTTCCAAATTTTGTATTGTTCTTTCATAATCACCATCTATTTGTGGATGAAAAGTCGTAATGAATGTAAGTCAGTCCCCATCTCTTCCTGAATCTAACTCCAAAAATGAGAGGTAAACTTTGGATCAGGATCTGATACTATCACTTTGGGTACACCACATAAAAGAACTATCCACTCCACATACAACTAAGACATCTAATAAACCTTGTAAGTGTATTTGAAAGGAAAAAAGTGGGTAGACTTTATAAGTCAATCAAACACTAACCACTTTGCATCATAACCTTTCCTGGTCTTACGGAAACCAGTGATAAAATCCATAGTAATCTTCTCCTGTTTCCATTCTAGAATCTCAAGCGGGTGAAGAAGACCACCAGGTCATTGATGCTCTATCTTGACTTGCTAGCTAGTCAAACACTTTGCAACAAACATAGCAATATCCTTCTCCATGTTCTTCCATCAGAAACTTCATTGTAGGTCCTTGTTCATCTTGGTTGTACCAGGGTGAATAGTGTACTTATGCCCATGAGCTTTGCTAAGAACCTTCTATCGTAGGTCACCAACTTCATGTATCTACAACCTTTGTCAGAAATGAATAGCAACATTCACTCTGATTGAAAATTCAGATTGTAGTTTCTCAACTAAGGCCTTCATCTCATCAAGCTCAGAACTTTCCAATTATCCAGAAACAACTTCCGAGATCCAAGATGGTATAATGGATAAACTAGCCATGTGAACACACAATTTCTCAGCATCATCTTCATTAACAGGTTGTGGTTCCCAACAAGAAACATACTCCAGATTCAAAGCAGCACAGGTTGCATCTTTCTTCCAACTCAAAGCATCAATAACTATGTTTTCTTTATCGGGATGATAAGCGATGGTAAAATCATAGTCCTT
Source organism: Alisma plantago-aquatica (assembly GCA_963693085.1). NCBI lineage: Eukaryota > Viridiplantae > Streptophyta > Magnoliopsida > Alismatales > Alismataceae > Alisma > Alisma plantago-aquatica. The sequence goes on along the minus strand of OY856411.1, from coordinate 508,583,339 downwards.
GAGATACTCCATCCATCTTCACTGTCTTAGATTCAGATCCTTCTGATTCAAAAGATACTTGAAGATCTTATGATCTGAGAAGACTTCAAACTTAACTCCATACATATAGTGTCGCCAGATTTGTAAAGCGTGCACAATGGCGGCTAACTCTAAATCATGTGTAGGCCAGTTCTCTTTGTTAGGTTTCAACAAGCATGAAGCATAGGCAATTAATCAATCTTCTTGGATCAAGACACACCCTAATCCTTGATTAGAAGCATTAGTAAAAATGATGTAGGGTTTTCCTTCAACAAGTAACACAAGAACAGGAGCAGATGTCAAACATCCTTTCATCTTCTAAAAATTGTTCTCACATTCCAATGTCCACAAAAACTTGACTTCTTTTCATTTCAATTTTGTTAGAGGGAGAGATAACTCAGAAAAACTCTTGATAAACCTATGATAGTAACCTTATAAATTAAGGAAACTACAAATATCAGACAAAGACTTTAGAGCTTTCCACTTGGTCACAGCTTCTACCATTGCAGGATCAACAGCAATATGTCCGACAGAAATCACATGACCCGGAAACATCACTTCCTTAATCCAGAACTCATACTTTGAGAATTTATCATAGAATTGATTTTCTCTCAGTGTGTTCATCATGATCCCTAGATGTTCACGATGTTGTTCTTCATACTTAGAGTATACCAAGACATCATCGATGAACACCACCATGAACTGCTCAAGGTAAGCATGAAATACCTTATTCATCAAATCCATGAAAGTAGTAGGGGCATTAGTCAATCCAAAAGGCATGACCAGGAACTCATAATGCCTATATCATGTTCTAAAATCTATCTTTGGGGGATCTTCATCTTTCACACGCATCTGATAGTAGCCACTTTGCAGATCCATCTTCAACATAGTGGTTGACTTCAGTTGATCGAATAGGTCATCAATGCGTGGCAAAGGATAATGATTCTTTATTGTCACTTGATTTAGCATATGATAGTCCATGCACACACAGAATGGACCATCCTTCTTCTACACAAACAAGATAGGGTCTCCCCATGGTGATACACTAGGGCATACAAAACCCATGTGTAGAAGCTCCTCAAGCTGTTTCTTAAGCTCAGCAAGTTCAGTAGGTACCAAGTGATAATGCAACTTCCAGATAGGCATAGTTCCCAATGCGAGATGAATGGAAAAATCCACCTCACGAGTTGGGGAAACCTGGGAAACTCTTCAAGAAAGACATCAGGAAAGTCTTTCGCCACATCTATATGATCTAGAGAAGGAGGTGTGTCATCAAGAATGATAGAGACTAAATATGCTCTACACCCATGCAAGACAAGCTTTCCAGCTTTGATTGCAGAGATGATAAACTATCGATCATCTCACTTCCTACCCTTGATACACACCCTTCCCTCCTCAAGATGTAACAAAATAACCTTCAATTCTTCATAGAAAAAGATTGTCTTATACTTCTTCAACCAATCCATCCCTAGAATAACATCAAAAGCGGTCATGTCAAGTAAGACAAAATCGAAAGAAAACATCTTCATAGAGATACAAAGTCTAAGGTTGGGAGTTTAAGATAAGAAGAGCAGATCCTACCACTAGGGATCTTAACATCTAGCACATGATCCATGTATTCGGATTCTATCCCTAACATTGAAGCAAGGTGAGTTGATATCAAGGTATTTTATAAACTAGAATCGAAAAGTGCTTTGATAGGATGCCTATAAAGATGTAAAATACCTTCGATAACTTCATTATCTCCTCCATCTTATTCATCATTAAGAGCAAACACTCTTCCATTTCACATTTCCACATATGGTCGATGACCTTGCCAGTTCTCATTATTGTTGTTTCTTGGAGGAAGATTATGCTGAGTGGGTTGTTGAGCAGGTTGCTGAGTTGGGGCTTGTCCACACTGAAGCGTAGGACAATTAGGTTGGATATGTCCAGATTGTCCACACTCGTGGTGGATAGGTGCAGGTCGTTTGCCTTTTTGGTATGGGGCATTACCAGCTGGGCACCTCCAAGGTGGATGAAACTGGGAACAACGATTGTACTTGTCACATCCTTGGTTTCTACCCGTGTAACATCCCTGACCTGGGTTATAAGCTAACCCTAGGTGTTTTGTCTAAATATGTAATTAAGATACTTGTGATTATCTTTTGGTCTGTAATTAAAGCTCCTGAGGAACATATGTTTACATTTATGTCCTTTTTAAACAATGTTTTAGTATTGTTTTGTAATGCAGGGACCTATGTGCAATTTACCCAATTAGAGGGGTTAACTTGCAATTTACACATGTTGATATGTTCCTTTAGTGTTGAGACATCATAAGAGTGGATATGATGAAGTATGATGGATTTCCCAAGCTTGGGCACTAAGATACAGCTTGTGGGGCAATCCCTGTGCTTAAAACCCTAATTTTGGTGTAAAGTGCAATTCACCCAAAATATGGGGTGCAACTTGTAAAAAAAACATTCTCTAGAGTATCTTTTATGACTCATGACATCATTTAGAGTAGAAATGATGAAAGGGGCGTTTCAATTAAATCATTAGATAAAAAGAATGACCTTTGTAGTAGAATCACCTAGTATGAGTAAGGAGACCCTTTTATATATGTGTACCTTAGTTTGCATGTTGGCTTTCTTTACCCTTAGATCTTGAGTTTTGATGGGCTTTGCTTAAGTTATGATAGATTGAACGTGCCTTAGAAGTAAGGAGGGACCTAGATGAGAAACACATAAATTAGAGGTCCTTATGTTGAAAACTAACCCAAGCTATATAAGCTTCTTTCTTTGCAAACCAAGTAAGTGTATTCCCTTCTCTTCTTCACTTATCATCTTGCTCAACTGACTAAGGCAAATCTTTGGAGCTCAGGGAGACGACCAACTTGTTCTAAGGCGAGAAGAGACCATCTTCTAGCTCGGATTCATGGAGGAATTCCTTGTATAAGGTTGGTTTTATGGTTATCTCACTTAGGTTTCTTGTTCTAGCCGACCTTCCCCAACCTTTTCTTGGAGAAACTCCTTTAGCCGATCTGTGGAGTTCAAGATTCCATTAAATGCTTGAAGCTTGGAAGCTTGGAGCTCTAGGAGCAACGTTTGAGATGGGTTTTATAACTCTAAACCTCTTGCTTTATTATGCATATCTATGTTCTTACAAATTAGTACTTAGTTCTTCTTCTTCCCCACTCTTCCTTGCACTTTTGCAAGCAATCCGTGAAATAACCGACCTGAACAGAGGTTGAAGATGATGGGCGTGAATTCCTAGGTAACTTTACCAAATGACCTTGGACCATTTGGTCTAAACGGTTTGCAAACCGTTTGAAATCAAACGGTCTCAAAACTGTTTGATCTCATGCGGTCTTGCAAGACCGTTTAGATTCAAACGGTCTCCAAGACCGTTTGGTAGGTTTGACCAAGTGAAGAATATTTAGAGGTCTGTTGTACACATGTTGAATTAATCAAATATAAAGAATCATGATCTAATTGCAAACCAATTACAAGTTGAAGGCACTTCAACCTTCTAAAACCTAATCGGGTTCAATTGATGATTTCAAGGATAGATTTTGGTGAACTTTGGGTTGAAGGGCCCAAACAGTCTCAAGACCATTTGGGGGTTCACTCAAATGGTCTCAAGACCGTTTGGTGACAACCCAAGACCGTTTGGAGGTCTAGGGTTAAGGTAATTTGGTGAATTGAGGCTCCAATCATAATAGGTTGATGAATTGATTAAAAGTGCTGATTTTAGACCTATTTAGGGTTCAACCCTTATGAAATCGACTTAGATTTTGATGAAATTTTGGGCAAACGGTCTCAAGACCATTTGAGCCAAGTTTGGGTGCAATTGGATGTCAATTGATGGGTTCAACCTCAATTAGATTCATGTTGATGAACATTGATGATTAGCCGATTGAAAACCCTAATTGAGTTGGATTCAGCCCTAATTGGCCTTCAATTGAGGGTCCATTTGGTGTCCAATTGATTAAGGCTAACCCTAATTGACTCGATTTATAAGTGGTTAACAAGGTTATGGCCAATTGAAGGCTTCAACATAGATAACCACAATCGATTATAACCTTTGATACACCTTGAGGTCCATGCGGTTTTGAGCCCATTTGGACCAAACGGTCTCAAGACCGTTTGGGCTCAAACGATCTCAAGGTCGTTTGGACCAATCGATATCAAGATCGTTTCATCTCATGCAGTTTCACGGTTGATTCATTTCAAATGGTTTGGAGGTCATCTCTCTCAAATGGTCAACGCACCCATGCGGTCTTGGTGACCATGCGGTCTTGAAGGTCAAAGTGCCCAACCGGTCAACGCCCCCAAACGGTCTCAAGACCATTTGGAGGTTGAGGGGTGAAACCGTTTGGAGACTTTTAGGGCTGTTTTTGCTTAATCGTTTGAAGGTGTACATTACCAATTTCCCCTTGAAGGGTTCAAGTATATGACACCTTGTTTTAATTGAAACCCTAATGATATGATAATGGTGATTCAGCCTATGTTAATCAAAGATGAAGTGACCTAATCTAATTTAGAGTGATGTAATCACCTTCTATTAGTAAAGAGGAGAGAGAAGGTTCCATTTATGGACAAAACTCAGGTAATACCTTCAATGCATATGAATGTTCATGATTAGGGTATGATTCACATATGTGAGATCATGTAAAACCCTAATTATGATAATTGATGAATCTTAACCTAATTGGAAGGCATCAATGATGATGTTCTCATACATGGTAATGCTATGAGCTCAATTCATCATGAAGTGAATAGTAAACCCTAATTTTAGGGTATTAACATGTAATGTGAATAGTAAACCCTAAATCAGGATAATGTGTTGAAATAAACAATAAACCCTAATTCCAGGTTATGCTTTTAAGCATGAATCTTCATAATTAAATTATGAAATGAGGAATTGTTATTCCTAATCATAATGAAAGGGATTGAATAACCTTATTTGATGAAAATAAGGTAACCTAGCCTTAATGAAGGCATGAAGGTTCAACCCTTGAGTTCAAAGGTTAACTTTGCTTTATGAATTGTTTATTGTTATCAAATGGATTAACCATGTAGGTTCCTATATGGGAATGATCATAGCCATGTAAGGGTTATGGTACCATATTCATTGAAAGCATGTTATCAACTTTATGAATAGTGACACATCATGATTGCTTAGTAAAGTGGCATCATATGAGATTGAAAGGGCTGTAAGAGCCATGAGTAACATCAAGGTCATGCTGATTAGATGACTTGTGATGAGATGATTAAGAATTGATGTTTATATGATAACTGATGTGAGTTAAACTTGATACATTTAGTATTCTTCTTATATTGCAGTATTTTGATAGTTAAATGCTTGGAAACATGCTTGATGATAAAAGAATGCTGAAATGTACCTAACTAATCAAGTATAATCATACCATGTAGAGCCCTGATCATAGATCCATCATTGTCAGAAGCTAAATGATGGTGAAACAGGTTTTCCTAAGGGAACTCCTGGATCACATACTTTTGAGTATGTGGGGGAAAATGGATGTGAATATCCTTACATCCTAGTGTAGGAATTGATGTAGATGTACCTTAATCTATCAATCCTTCACTATATGTTTATGCTGGGGTGATGTAACACTATTCTCCCGAGGAAATCTTTAAATACCGCATCGATGAGAGATAAACAAGAGATCTTTCGATGACGAAGAGAGTACAGAATTCCACTGTGACTCTAATAGCAAAGTGCCAGAATACCCTAGTAAGCTGTCTTAGCAGAGACACGAGATGTCCTGCAGGTTGATCCTCACACTGACTGAGGAAGATGAGGTCATAAGAATCCGGCTCTTTTGATGACCTATGTATGATTCTGATGCAACTTATTAGTGATCGGTTGGAGTATGAGCGGTATACCTCATCTCCGCAAGGCATAATAATGTTTGTAAAACATAATCAACCGCGTAGTATATCTGCTTAGGTTAAACTACGAGAAACAATGATTGATATTACTTTGTTTACATGAATGATCTGGTCAAGTACTTAGTACATCTGTTCTTCATATGCTTTAATAAAGTGAATGCCTGAGTAAATGTTGTTTTACTTATTATCAAACCTACTGTTGATGTTTTAAGTTATCTTGCTTATGTTATTCCTTGAATGCTATAACAAAGCTTCTGGCAGAGAGTTATAACTCTCGCTGGGACAATTATTCAAATTGTCTCACTCCGTAGGTTTCAACTTTTTAGGTGGACGTCGAGGATAGAGAAACCAATCTGCAGGAGAGCAGTACCAGGAGCAGCAACACCAGAGGAAGCAGTGAGTCTCAGGTGGAGATCCTGGCTGTCCAGTCCTTTAGTTAGATAGTCTTATGTCGTCTCTGTACTCTCAGGTCCTTGGAGTTAGTTGGTCTGAGATTTTGGTTTTGAATCTTGAGATTTTGTATCTGGTTGTGTATAATCACTCAAGAAGTGATTTAATAGAGATGTAAATTGTTTATCTTATTTCTATGAAAGAAGTTTTATGATTTCAAGATCTTGTCTCAAAAAGTTTTAATTTTCGATGATTCTTCGTATTCCGTTGTTAATCGAATGCTTCTGCTAAGTTTATATCGTGTTTTGGAGATCAAAGCCCACAATTAAGTGGTATCAGAGCTCTAGGTTCGCTGAGTCTACAGAGACATAGGACTTAGGATGTCAAGTCTATGCTTAGTATTTCTTTCATATCTAATAGAATCTTCTCCTCCTCAGGAGAAGAATATAATTAAGGATGTCAGAGCCACGTGAGGAGTATGTGGACGAGAGTAGCGTAGCTGCACCCCGAGGAGGTGCAAGAAACCCAGAGATAGAGCAACCTGTACCTGAGCCACCTCAGTTTGACCCAGCTGACATGGGAAACCCAGTTGTTCAGACTATGTTTGGGCAGTTTATGACTACCATGACACACATCACAGATAGGATGCCTATGCCTGCACCAAGGGCACCTGCCCAACCTAAAGGACAAGGTATCGGTAAGACGTTCGAGCGACTTCGTCGTGTCGGAGCAACCGAATACTTTGGAACAGCTGATCTGGTAGATGCCGACCTGTGGTTAACTGAGTTGGATAAGGCCTTTAGAATCCTGAACATCCCAGAAGCTGAGAAGGTTAGGCATGCTGTCTATCTTCTCAAGGGGAGTGTTGGTCACTGGTAGACCATGGAAGAGCAGAAAAGGCTTGGTGTGGAGGCTGCCTGGGAAGTCTTCCGATGGGAATTTATCAATAGATATTTCCCTAAGACGTTCCTGGATGAGAAAATCTCTCAGTTTGAGAGGTTAAGGCAAGGTTTGATGAACATTAGCGAATATGAAGCCAAGTTCATGGAGTTGTTGTGGTTTTGTCCGCATATGGCTGCTATAGATGAAGAAAGGATCAGACGGTTCGAGAAGGGGTTGAATGCTGAGTTGACTACTCCCGTGTCTGCCCTAGAGAACCGGGAAAGGTTTGCTACCTTCGTTGAGTCAGTCCGAAGAATAGAAAGGTCTGTAGCAGAGAAAAGGCAAACCCATAAAAGATATCCTCAGTTCCAGGGATCTTCATCTAGAGATTTCAAGAAGCCTAGGTTTTCTGCACTGACGCCACCACCACCTAGACCTAGTGTTCAAACACAGTGGACACCAAGTAGAGGTAGAGGACGAAGCCTACCACTACAAGGGGCTCGCAGTTCAGCATCGATGTCAGTCACAGGACTACTAAGACCACAACAACTGGAAAGAAGCTTCTACATATGTGGGAAGGTGGGACATCTAATGAAAGACTGCAGGGCTAGGCCTGTCAGTGTGACACAGCCATAGAGGCAAAGTCAACAGGGATCACAGAGAAGGCAGTTTCAAGGAGCAGCTAGAGGATGTGGACAGGCGTCCCAAGCTAGATCATCAGCACCGACTCAACCTCAGGCGACAGCAAGGTTCTATGCAATGAACCCACCTGATGCAGTGATCAACCCACGGGTTGTGGCAGGTCAGATGGAGTTGTTATATACTGATATGTCTAAATCCTGTGTTGTATCTATTTTGATTGACCCGGGTGCTACACACTCCTTTATCACTCAAAGAGTGATTCGTAACTCCAATATGACAATTAGTCATAGGACAGATAGCTTGTTGCTTGAGACTCCGTTGAGTGGGCCTGTTGTGTTGCAGCAGGTATGCTCTCCCTACATCCTCTTCTTTTCCGATCATCGCATTCAAGTGGATCTTATACCACTTGAGATGCAAGGATTTGATATAATCATTGGGATGGATACCTTGGAAAGGTATAGAGTTGTCTTAGATTGTGAATCCAAGCAGGCTGTGTTTGCTGATGATAGCAACACATGGATCTTTCAAGGAGAGAGAAAGATTCTACCCACTTGTCTTGTGTCAGCTATGATTGCTGAGAAGCTGATGAGGCAAGGATGTTATGCATTCTTGGCCCATGTGGTAGATACTACCATGGAGAGTCCTAACCCTATTGAAGTTCCTATAGTCAGGGAATTCGAAGACGTGTTTCCTGAAGAGCTTCTAGGTATACCACCGCCTCGGGAAATTGATTTTGAAATCAATTTGATCCCAGATACACAACCTATAGCCCAGACACCGTATAGGATGGCGCCTGCTGAAATGGCAGAACTCAAGAAATAGCTTCAGGAGTTGCTTGAGAAGGGTTTTATCCGACCGAGCACTTCACCTTGGGGTGCTCCGGTTCTTTTTGTTAAAAAGAAAGATGGATCAATGCGGTTGTGCATTGATTACAGACAACTAAACAAAGTAATAATAAAGAATAAGTACCCTCTGCCGAGGATTGATGATCTCTTTGACCAATTGCATGGAGCAACCGTCTTCTCAAAGATAGATTTGAGGTCTGGATATCATCAACTTTGTATTAAGGATAGTGACATATCCAAGTCTGCCTTCAGGACAAGGTATGGTCACTATGAGTTCACAGTTATGTCGTTTGGACTAACTAATGCACCGGCTACATTTATGGAACTCATGAATAGAATCTTTCGACCTTTCCTCGATCAGTGTGTTGTCGTCTTCATAGATGACATTCTGATCTATAGTAGAGATGCTCAGCAGCACGAACAACATCTTTGTCAGGCTCTAACTTTGCTAAGAGGACATAAGCTATACGCTAAGTTTAGCAAGTGTGAGTTCGGGTTGCCGGAAGTATCTTTCCTTAGACATGTGGTATCTGCCTCGGGTATTCGTGTTGACCCTAAAAAGGTAGAATATGTTCTACAATGGGAACAGCCAAAGACACCGACAGAGATCTGTAGTTTCTTGGGGTTAGCTGGATATTACCGAAGGTTCATTAAGAACTTTAGTTCCATAGCTTTACCCTTGACTAAGTTGACCCGGAAGGATGTTCCTTTTGTCTGGAGTGACAAGTGTCATCAATCTTTCCAGCTGCTGAAGGAGAGGTTAACAAGTGCACATGTGCTTGTGTTACCTGAGCAAGGAAAAGGATACATAGTTTTCTGTGATGCCTCCAAGAATGGACTCGGTTGTGTGTTGATGTAGGATAAGCAAGTGATTTCTTTTGCTTCTTGACAGCTTAAGAAACATGAGGAGAATTATCCGACACATCATCTGGAGTTAGCTGTTGTGGTTCATGCCTTGAAGATCTGGAGACATTATCTCTACGGAGAAACATTCCAAATTTTCACTGATCATAAGAACCTTAAGTACATCTTCTCTCAGTATGAACTTAACATGAGGCAACGTCACTGGATGGAGTTAATCAAGGACTACGATTATACAATTAATTACCATCCAGGGAAGGCCAATGTGGTTGCAGATGCCTTGAGTAGGAAATCAGCAACATCAACCATGGATAAAGCACAACTAAACTCCTTAGTATGCTTTAGGAGAGATATGCTTATTTCCTTAAGGCAAGACAATGTACAGTTGAAGGTGTCGTTGTTAACCGGGTTGTTAGCTGAGATGCATATAAAACCTACTCTAAGAGAACAAATTAAGGAGGCACCGCGGGTTGATGTTGTATTTCAACATATCAGGTCGAAATATGGTGATGAGAAATGAGATGGTTTCCATGACTCAGTTGATCAAGTAGCATGTTATCATGGGAGGATGATAGTGCCAGATGTGGATAACTTGAGAAAGTTAGTCCTGGAAGAAGCTCATTCTTCGATGTATGCTATGCATCCAGGGAGCACCAAGATGTATCAAAACTTGAAAGATATGTATTGGTGGCCTGGGATGAAGAAGGATGTTGCAGAATTTGTGATGAGGTGTCTTGTGTGTCAGCAAGTTAAAGCTGAACACCAGAAGCCTGTAGGAATAATGCAACCTTTACCCATACCACAGTGGAAGTGGGATCATGTAACTATGGACTTTGTTGTTGGCCTACCTAGGACAAGCAAAGGACGTGATTCCATTTGGGTAATAGTTGATAGGTTGACAAAGACAGCTCATTTCTTTCCTGTCAAAACAACCTATTCTGCTGAGAAATTAGCACAGTTGTATGTTGAAGAGATAGTGAGACTGCACGGAGTTCCTGTCACTATAGTTTCTGACAGAGGTCCCCATTTTACAAGTCGTTTTTGGGAGCAGTTTCACATAGCTTTAGGCACTAAGTTAAGGTTTAGTACAGCCTTTCATCCACAGACTGATGGACAGTCAGAAAGGACTATACAGACCTTGGAAGACTTGCTGAGAGCATGTGTTCTCCAGTTTACCGAGAGTTGGGATCTACACCTAAGCTTGACAGAGTTTGCCTATAACAATAGCTATCAACATAGCATTGACACGGCTCCTTATGAAGCTTTGTACGGTAGACGTTGTAGATCACCCTTGTGTTGGTATGAGACTGGTGAACATCAGTTGTTAGGTCCTGATCTTGTACAACAGACTACAGAGAAGATTAAAGTAATACAACAACAGATTAAGACTGCACATGATAGGCAGAAATCTTACGCCGACAGACGTCGTAGACCCTTAGAGTTCCAGGTTGGAGACAGAGTGTACCTCAAGGTCTCTCCTTGGAAAGGAGTTCTTCATTTTGGAAGAAAAGGGAAGTTAGCTCCTAGATTTATGGAGCCTTATCCAATCATTGAACAGGTTGGAAAGGTAGCCTATAGAGTAGAGTTACCACCAGAGTTACAAAAGTTACATCATGTGTTCCAAATTTCTATGTTGAGGAAATGTCACCCTGAGACTGAGTCAGTTCTATAGCCTATGGAAGTAGAATTGAATGATGATATATCTTATGAGGAAGGACCAGTGTCAATCCTTGATAACAAAATTAAAAAGCTAAAGAAGAAAGACATAAGTCTTGTGAAAGTCCTCTGGAATCACCGTGGTGTCGAAGAAGCCACTTGGGAACTAAAGGAAGAAATGAGAAGGAAGTACCCTACTCTTTTCTCTTAATATGTTTTATCGATTTCAGGGACGAAATCCTTGTAAGGGGTGGATAATTTGTAACATCCCTGACCTGGGTTATAAGCTAACCCTAGGTGTTTTGTCTAAATATGTAATTAAGATACTTGTGATTATCTTTTGGTCTATAATTAAAGCTCTTGAGGAACATATGTTTACATTTCTGTCCTTTTTAAACAATGTTTTAGTATTGTTTTGTAATGCAGGGATCTATGTGCAATTTACCCAATTAGAGGGGTTAACTTGCAATTTACACATGTTGATATGTTCCTTTAGTGTTGACACATCATAAGATGGGATATGATGAAGTATTATGGATTTCCCAAGCTTGGGCACTAAGATATAGCTTGTGGGGCAATCCATGTGCTTAAAACCCTAATTTTGGTGTAAAGTGCAATTCACCCAAAATATGGGGTGCAACTTGTAAAAAAAACATTCTCTAGAGTATCTTTTACGACTCTTGACATCATTTAGAGTAGAAATGATGAAATGGGCGTTTCAATTAAATCATTAGATAAAAAGAATGACCTTTGTAGTAGAATCACTTAGTATGAGTAAGGAGACCCTTTTATATATGTGTACCTTAGTTTGCATGTTGGCTTTCTTTACCCTTAGATCTTGAGTTTTTATGGGCTTTTATTAAGTTATGATATATTGAACGTGCCTTAGAAGTAAGGAGGGACCTAGATGAGAAACACATAAATTAGAGGTCCTTATGTTGAAAACTAACCCAAGCTATATAAGCTTCTTTCTTTGCAAACCAAGTAAACGTATTCCCTTCTCTTCTTCACTTATCATCTTGCTCAACCAACTAAGGCAAAGCTATGGAGCTCATGGAGACGACCAACTTGTTCTAAGGTGAGAAGAGACCATCTTCTAGCTCGGATTCATGGAGGAATTCCTTGTATAAGGTTGGTTTTATGGTTATCTCACTTAGGTTTCTTGTTCTAGCCGACCTTCCCCAACCTTTTCTTGGAGAAACTCCTTTGGCCGATCTGTGGAGTTCAAGATTCCATTAAAGGCTTGAAGCTTGGAAGCTTGGAGCTCTAGGATCAACGTTTGAGGCGGGTTTTATAACTCTAAACCTCTTGCTTTATTATGCATATCTATGTTCTTGCAAATTAGTACTTAGTTCTTCTTCTTCCCCACTCTTCCTTGCACTTTTGCAAGCAATCTGTGAAATAACCGACCTGAACAGAGGTTGAAGATGATGGGCGTGAATTCCTAGGTAACTTTATCAAACGACCTTGGACCATTTGGTCTAAACGGTTTGCAAACCGTTTGAAATCAAACGGTCTCAAAATCGTTTGATCTCATGCGGTCTTGCAAGACCGTTTAGATTCAAACGGTCTCCAAGACCATTTGGTAGGGTTGACCATATGAAGACCATTTAGAGGTCTTTTTTACACATGTTGAATTAATCAAATATAAAGAATCATGATCTAATTGCAAACCAATTACAAGTTGAAGGCACTTCAACCTTCTAAAACCTAATCGGGTTCAATTGATGATTTCAAGGATAGATTTTGGTGAACTTTGGGTTGAAGGGCCCAAACGGTCTCAAGACCGTTTGGGGGTTCACTCAAATGGTCTCAAGACCGTTTGGTGACAATCCAAGACCATTTGGAGGTCTAGGGTTAAGGTAATTTGGTGAATTGAGGCTCCAATCATAATAGGTTGATGAATTGATTAAAAGTGCTGATTTTAGACCTATTTAGGTTTCAACCCTTATCAAATCGACTTAGATTTTGATGAAACTTTGGGCAAACGGTCTCAAGACCATTTGGAGGGAGTCTAAACGATCTCAAGACCGTTTGAGCCAAGTTTGGGCCCAATTGGATGTCAATTGATGGGTTCAACCTCAATTAGATTCATGTTGATGAACATTGATGATTAGCCGATTGAAAACCCTAATTGAGTTGGATTCATCCCTAATTGGCCTTCAATTGAGGGTCAATTTGGTGTCCAATTGATTAAGGATAACCCTAATTGACTCAATTTATAAGTGGTTAATAAGGTTATGGCCAATTGAAGGCTTCAACATAGATAACCACAATCGATTATAACCTTTGATACACCTTGAGGTCCATGCGGTTTTGAGCCCATTTGGACCAAACGGTCTCAAGACCGTTTGGGCTCAAACGATCTCAAGGTCGTTTGGACCAATCAATCTCAAGATCGTTTCATCTCATGCGGTTTCTCAGTCGATTCATTTCAAATGGTTTGGAGGTCATCTCTCTCAAACGGTCAACGCACCCATGCAGTCTTGGTGACCATGCGGTCTTGAAGGTCAAAGTGCCCAAACGGTCAACGCTCCCAAACGGTCTCAAGACCGTTTGGAGGTTGAGGGGTGAAACCATTTGGAGACTTTAAGGGCTGTTTTTGCTTAATCGTTTGAAGGTGTACATTACCAATGTCCCCTTGAAGGGTTCAAGTAGATGACACCTTGTTTTAATTGAAACCCTAATGATATGATAATGGTGGTTCAGCCTATGTTAATCAAAGATGAAGTGACCTAATCTTTTTTAGAGTGATGTAATCACCTTCTATTAGTAAAGAGGAGAGAGAAGGTTCCATTTATGGACAAAACTCAGGTAAAATACCTTCAATGCATATGAATGTGCATGATTAGGGTATGATCCACCTATGTGAGATCATGTAGAACCCTAATTATGATAATTGATGAATCTTAACCTAATTGGAAGGCATCAATGATGATGTTCTCATACATGATAATGCTATGAGCTCAATTCATCATGAAGTGAATAGTAAACCCTAATTTTAGGGTATTAACATGTAATGTGAACAATAAACCCTAAATCAGGATAATGTGTTGAAATAAACAATAAACCCTAATTCCAGGTTATGCTTTTAAGCATGAATCTTCATAATCAAATTATGAAATGAGGAATTATTATTCCTAATCATAATGAAAGGGATTGAATAACCTTATTTGATGAAAATAAGGTAACCTAGCCTTAATGAAGGCATGAAGGTTCAACCCTTGAGTTCAAAGGTTAACTTTGCTTTATGAATTGTTTATTATTATCAAATGGATTAACCATGCAGGTTCCTATATGGGAATGATCATAGCCAGGTAAGGGTTATGGTACCATATTCATTGAAAGCAGGTTATCAACTTTATGAATAGTGACACATCATGATTGCTTAGTAAAGTGGCATCATATGAGATTGAAAGGGCTGTAAGAGCCATGAGTAACATCAAGGTCATGCTGATTTGATGACTTGTGATGAGATGATTAAGAATTGATGTTCATACGATAACTTATGTGAGTTAAACTTGATACATTTAGTATTCTTCTTATATTGTAGTATTTTGATAGTTCAATGCTTGGAAACATGCTTGATGATAAAAGAATGATGAAATGTACCTAACTAATCAAGTATAATCATACCATGTAGAGCCCTGATCATAGATCCATCATTGTCAGAAGCTAAATGATGGTGAAATAGGTTTTCCTAAGGGAACTCCTGGATCACATACTTTTGAGTATGTGGGGGAAAATGGATGTGAATATCCTTACATCCTAGTGTAGGAATTGATGTAGATGTACCTTAATTTATCAATCCTTCACTATATGTTTATGTCGGGGTGATGTAACACTATTCTCTCGAGGAAATCTTTAAATACCGCATCGATGAGAGATAAACAAGAGATCTTTCGATGACGAAGAGAGTACAGAATGCCACTGTGACTCTAATAGCGAAGTGCCAGAATACCCTGGTAAGCTATCTTAGCAGAGACACGAGATGTCCTGTAGGTTGATCCTCACACTGACTGAGGAAGATGAGGTCATAAGAATTCGGCTCTTTTGATGACCTATGTATGATTCCGATGTGACTTATTAGTGATCGGTTGGAGTATGAGCGGTATACCTCATCTCTGCAGGGCATAATAATGTTTGTAAAACATAATCAACTGCGTAGTATATTTTCTTAGGTTAAACTATGAGAAACAATGATTGATGTTACTATATTTACATGAATGATCTGTTCAAGTACTTAGTACATCTAGTCTTCATATGCTTTAATAAAGTGAATGCCTGAGTAAATGTTGTTTTACTTATTATCAAACCTGCTGTTGATGTTTTAATTTATCTTGCTTATGTTATTCCTTGAATGCTATAACAAAGCTTCTGGCGGAGAGTTATAACTCTCGCTGGGACAATTATTCAAATTGTCTCACTCTGTAGGTTTCAACTTTTTAGGTGGACGTCGAGGACGGAGAAACCAATCTGTAGGAGAGCAGTATTAGGAGCAGCAACACTAGGGGCAGCAGTGAGTCTCAGGTGGAGATCCTGACTGTCCAGTCCTTTAGTTAGATAGTCTTATGCCGTCTCTGTACTCTCAGGTCCTTGGAGTTAGTTGGTCTGAGATTTTGGTTTTGAATCTTGAGATTTTGTATCTGGTTGTGTATAATCACTCGAGAAGTGATTTAATAGAGATGTAAACTGTTTATCTTATTTCTATAAAAGAAGTTTTATGATTTCAAGTTCTTGTCTCAAAAAGTTTTAATTTTCGATGATTCTTCGTATTCCGCTGTTAATCGAATGTTTTCGCTAAGTTTATATCGTGTTTTGGAGATCGAAGCCCACAACCCGAGTTCTTCCTCTTATTGGTGGTGTTGTTGTCCCTGGATGACTAAAATATGGGATAGGATTGTATCACCAATGCCTTGTCCACCATTTGTTGAAAGGTAAGAGGTAGTTGGGTACAAGGAACCAACAGACAGCTCTACATATATCATGTCCCACAATCGACCACCTAGTCTGAAAGAATTTGGCATTAAAGCCGTCAGGCCTCGGTGCCTTTAGAGCTCCTATGGAAAATGCAATTTTTTGATCTCTTCATCATCAGCTAATATCAATAGATTTCTATTCATCTCACTCGTGACTCTGTTCTATAGGGGAGAATGGGGTTGTGCACCATCATCCTCATGATTATACAGGATAGAAAAGAAATTCACAGCCAAGTCTACCATCTTCTCCTCCTCATCAATAAGATTCCCCTCACTATCAATAAGATTATGTATATGGTCCCACATATTGTTTCTTTTTACTGCCGCATGGTAGATTTTTGAGTTCCTATCTCCATATTTAATCCATCGAGTTCTGATTCTCTGTAAGTAGTATACCTCTTGAGCCTTCTCAAATTGCAACAACTATTTCTCAGCCCTCTCCTCTTCATCCATATATACAATAGAAGTAAGATTCTCTCTCAACTTCCTAGTTGTGAGGTCATATGTTGTTCTGGCTTCTTTGGTGAGATTATCTAAGTTGATGAGATCCTTCGACCAAATCTTGAGCACCATCTTCGTCTTCTTTAGCTTCTCAGTGACTACAAAGATTGGGTTCCCACTGACCTCAATAGCCCACACCTTATTGATAACATCTTCATAGTTGTGCCACCCTATCCAGTGGTTCAAAAAATGGAACGACCTATTTGGTGAGTTCTTTAGGACCAAGTTGACCTTCATCCAAGCATGATCACTATTTGGGTGAGCCCCAAGGCAGATGGAGGCATTGGGGAAAACATCCAGCCATCTCCCATTTACCAGACCTATGTCTAAGTTGCTGGAGATCCTCCTAACTGACATTCTTTTATTATGACATGTCGTAATGCATCCCCTAGTATTAAGCTCAATTAGATTGGCTTCATTGACATCATCATTGAACCTATTTAAGATTGAGTCTGGTACAGATAGCCCTCCCATCTTCTCTTTTGCTTTTCTTGTACTGTTGAAATCACCTATCACCAAGTGCGGGAGATCTTGTTGAGTGTATTGACCAACTGTTGCCACAATCTTCTTCTATCACTCTCTGCATTTGATCCATAAACCACAGAGATAACACAATGGAAACCTCCATCGTTGATGTAACTCAGCAAGATCAGTTGATCGAAGGAGAAAATTAGTTGGACATCCCATCTTTCTTTCTTGCACCCCACAACAATTTTGCCTCCGTCAATGTAATCCATGTTAGAGATGTACCCCCAGCCCCTAGGGAACATGTCTTCCACCCACTCGCTCGTTTCCCTTTTGATTCATGTTTCCACACACAGAGCAATATCAACCCCCTTCTCCTCTAGGATACGTCAGAGGGTCCTTTGCTTTGGTGGCAAAGATGCCCCTCTCACGTTCCAAGAAAAGATCTTCATTTGGACACCCTGTTCTGTCCCCCCTTCCGGATAAGATAGTGCTTCTTTCTCTTCCCCTACCTCTTCCGCCTCTCTCCCCATTGGGGAAGCTCCTCATATCCCTCTTAGAACTCCTAAGATCAAGTTCTACATCCTCTAGGAGATCCTCCAAGACCTGGAACTCGTTATCCCCTAGTTCCATCACATGGATCTTACCAACACCCGCTTCATGTGCCACTTCCACTCGAGAAACCAGAGCTCGCACCTCCTCCTCCAATGGATTAGTAAGGACCTCATCCCTCAACCTCTCCTCTTTTGATCTCACCACCATAAATTGTTCACTTCCACCTCCTCTCCCGCTTGCCCCGTAATAGATACCAGGACAGAACTCGTCACTGTCTGGCGAGAGTCAGAGCCAGACGTGTTGGATAGAACTACGTGTTGTTGTTCCACATTCTCATTGATGAATCTACTCCGCGTCCCTCTTTATTCTTCTTCTGTTGGGTCTAGCACTTTGTGATTTTCCTGTCTCGTCCTCGGGTGAGCTTCTTTGAAGAACTAATCTTATAGTCTGGGATGAAGTATCTATGGAAAAAAAAAGCAAGCTATTGAATCTCTAGATCTGCTACTGAAAGATATGATAGGTAATGCAATATTTTTTTGGGGGGAAATTGTTGTATTTTGTGGTGACTTTAGACAAATTCTACATGTTGTTCCACAAGGAGGTAAGGAACAAACAATTTCAACAAGATTTATAAAGTCAAAGTTATGGCAATATGTTGAGAAATTGGAGTTAAAAAAAAATATGAGGGCCATATTGAACCCTTCCTTTGCTAAGTATTTGCTTCAAGTGCGAAATGGAACAATAAAGAATCGTCCTGGTGATCAAATTGAAGTCCCTAAAAATATGATGATTTTATTCACTATTGAAGCCTCCTCAAAGCATAAACTGATACAAGCAATATTCCCCAACATTTTGGATATTGAGCATAATATTCACTCACTTACAAGCCATGCAATTTTAACGAAAAAATAATGAGTTTGTAGATGAGATAAATGAGCTATTTATTGATATTTTTCTCAGAGACAGAAAAGAGTACTTCATATGAACATACATGCTAAGAAACCAAAACGGTGATGTGGGCTCTGATCTCCAAACCACGATATAAACACGATTTAAACTTAGCGGAAGCGATTCGATTAACAGCGGAAGACAAAAATCACGGGAAATTTAAAACTTTTCGAGACAAGAGCTTGAATCCATAAAGCTTCATTCATAAAAGGAGATAAACTGTTTACATCTCATGATAATTACTTCTTGAGTAATTATATACAACAAAATACAAAATCTCAAGAACTCATAACCAAAAGACTTCAAGACCTGAGAGTACAGAGGACACATAGGAGTGACTCTAACTACACCACATGGAAGGCTAAATCTCCACCTGAGATTTACTGCTGCTCCTGGTGCTGCTGCTGCTGGGACTGGTCACCTGTAGACCTGTTCCTCCATCTCCTATGTCCACCTAAAAAAGTTGAAATCTACGGGGTGAGACAATTTTACATAATTGTCCCAGCGAGAGTTATAACTCTCTGCCAGAAGCTTTATTATATCATCAAAGAATAACTTAAGCAATAAAAACTTTCAAAGTATTCAATAGCAATTGCAGTTGTAAACAAGAGCTCAACATTTATAAAGCATAATGAACATATGCACTATACAGTGTAACATCAATCAATTAGCTCATAGTTACCTTTAACAGGTATACTACGCTGTAGATTATGTTTTTTCAAACATTCTTATTATTATGCCCTGTGGAGATGAGGTTTACCACTCATACTCCAACCAATCACTGTTAAGTGCCTTAGTATCATACTAGGTCATCGAAAGAGTCGGATTCTCATGACCTTCACCTTCCTCAGTCAGTAAGAGGATCACTTGTAGAACATCTTGTGTCTCTACTATTATAGCTCACCAGGGTAATCTGGTCCTTCGCTATTTTAGAGTTACAGTGGCGTTCTGTACTCTCTTCGTCATCAGGAGATTTCATGTTTATCTTCCCCTGATACGGATATATTTGCTTTCCTCATCATTAGGAGGTTTCATGTTTACCATCCACTGATACGTTGTGAGTTTTGTAGTGAAGGATTGACGGATTATACATCTACATCAAATTCCTACACTAGGATGTAAGGTTCTACACATCCATATACCCCACATACTCAACAGTATGTGATCCAGGAGTTCCCTTAGGAAAACATGTTTCACCATCATTTGATCTCTGACAATGATGGATCTATGATCAGGGCTTCTACATTACACTTGATTAGTTAGGTACATTCAGTATTCTTTTAACATCATAAATTGTTCTTCAAACAATAACAGTAGCATAACAGCTATGAAAGAAGAATACTAAATGTAACAAGCCTAACTCTCATCAATCATCATTTCTCATTATACTCATCACAAGTCATCTCTAAAGCATGACCTTGATGGTTTTCATGGCTCTCACATCCCATTAAAACATAGGATGCCACTGACAAGGCATCAAGATATTTTACTATTCATAAAGCTAACAACATGTTTTCAATGAATATACTATCATCATCCATACCTGGATATGATCACCTTCATATCAGAACCTGCATGGTTAATTCAAATGATAAAGTTAATTCAAAACAAGAATATACTTTCCACTCTTGTCATAAGAGCTAAGTTCTCTGATTCTCATCAATTAGAGTTTACTACTCATATTGCATGTCATCACCCTTGAATTAGGGTTTACTATTCACATTATGGTGAATTGAACTCATAACATCATCATGTATGAGGAACATCATCATTGATGCTCTCAGATTAGTTTAAGATTCATCATTTATCATAATTAGGGTTCCATGATCTCACATAGGTGGATCATACCCTAATCATGCACATTCATGTGTATTGAAGGTACTTTACTTGAATTTTCATCATAAAAGGGTACTTTCTCTTTCTTAAGATACTTTCTATCTCCTCATACTTGTAGATGGTGATAACACCAATCTAGATCAGGTTGGGTTGAGTCCTCTTTGATTAACATAGACCAAATCACCACTATTGAGTGATTAGGGTTTGATTAGAACAAGGTTTCACTCAATTGAACCTTTTAAGGGTATTATGGTAAATTACACATTGATCATAATCATGGTATAATTTACTAACCACTTGACCATTAATGTCTTTTGGTATCATTAGGGTTTAGTTTGAACAACTATTAAATCATTTAAGCCTTCAAGGCATTAGGCAGACTTAACTTCAAAAGTCTCCAATAGGTTTCACACCTTCAACCTTCATACGATCTTGAGGTCGTATGCCCTCATTCGATCTTGAGGTCGTATACCCTCATTTGATCTTGAGGTCAAATTCCCTCATACGGTTTGAGATCGAATGCCCTCATACAGTTTGAGATCGAATGCCCTCATACGGTTTGAGGTCGAATGCCCTCATTCGGTTTGAGATCGAATGCCCTCATACGGTTTGAGGTCGAACGCCCTCATACGGTTTGAGGTCGAATGCCCTCATACGGTTTGAGGTCGAATGCCCTCATACGGTTTGAGGTCTAATGCCCTCATACGGTTTGAGGTCGAATGCCCTCATTCGGTTTGAGGTCGAATGCCCTCATACGGTTTGAGGTCGAATGCCCTCATTAGCTCAAGATCGCATGGACCTCCAAAGTGGTTCAAAGGGTAAACTCGATTAGGGTTTCCTATGTTGAATCCATCAATTGGTCTCAAGATTGCTAACCACTTACCAATTGAGACAATTAGGGTTAGCCTTAACCACTTGGTCACTCAATTGACCCTTAATTGATATCCAATTAGGGTTGGAGTTGGTTCAATTAAGGTCTATAAACGTTCAACCATCAACACTCAACGATGTGAATCAAATCGAAGTTGAACCCTTCAATTGACCTCCAATTGGGCTCAAACTTGGCCCAAACGGTCTTGGGATCGTTTGGATATACTCCAAACGGTCTTGAGACCGTTTGCCCAAGAATTCATCAAAATCTAGATTGATTTGATAGGGGTTGATCCTTAATTAAGTCACAAATCAGCAATTTGATTATTTCAATAACCCATTGTAATTGGGCCCTCAATCGATCAAATTACCTTAACCCTAGACCTCCAAACGGTCTTGGGTTGTCACCAAACGGTCTTGAGACCGTTTGTATGATTCCCCAAACGGTCTTGAGACCGTTTGGGCTAATCAACCCAAAAATCTCAAATTAGCTCATTGTGATTTCAGCACTGATTTCAATTAGGGTTTGCCCTAGTAATCAACCTTCAACTCTTAACTCGTTTGGAATTAGTCCATAAAATTTGGTGAGTCATTAATTAACATCATTATGAACAGTAATAGCATACGGTCAACGCTTAGTCAACCATCTTATATGGTCTTGAGACCGTTTGCCCAAAAAGGGAAAATTAAGCAGATTGAAAATCAGAACTAAATTCAATTGAATTTGCTAATTGTTTTGCCTATATCTCACGATTCCTTTGGAGTTAACCTCTAAAATTTTGTGGGTGATTAACCTACATAATTATGAACAGTATTCTCATACGGTCCACACTTGGTCAACGCAGACATACAGTCTTGAGACCGTATGCCTTCATACGACCTTGAAACCGTTTGCCCATCAAACGGTTTTGCAAACTGTATGGGCACATGGTTGAGGTCGTATGGTAAAGTGGAAAATCGTGGATAAGCATAGGAAATAACGCCCTCATCTTCTTCCTCAAGAAAAGCAACAGTTCCTCGCGGATTTGCTTGTAAGGAAGCAAGGGAAGATAGGGAAGAAGAAGAACTAGCAACTAAAAGCATAGAAAAGATGTATATAACAAAGCATAGGTTTAGAGTTATAAAACCCGCCTAAAGCTTGCTCCTTGAGCTCCAATCTTTCGATCTCCAAGCCTTTAATGGCGTCCTAGAAGCTCCATAGGTCGGCCAAGGTGAATCCTCCAAGAAAAGTTGAGAAGAGATGGCTAGAAAGATAGAGCTAAGTGAGCTAGCCATGAATTTGACCTTGAATTCGAGTTTCATCCAAGAATTTAAGCAAAAGGAAGGATCCAAACCTACCTTGCACTCCCCTGGTCGTCCTCCTGAGCTCTAGAGCTCTCCTTAGTCGGTTGCACAAGGGGGAACAGTGAAGGAAACGAAAGAAACATTCCTTTTCTAAGTGAGGAAAAGGGCTTATATACTTGGGTGGAATTTTCAACATAGACACATAGGTTTTCCTCATTTTCAACTAAGTCCCTCCTTCTCTTCTTTTCTCGTCCCTTCTTCTTATTTCTAAGGACAACCTTCTTCCAAGGTCAAGAAATGAAGGCAAAGAAGATCAACCTATTACTAAAGCACACACATAAAAGGCTATAGTACTTACACCTTGATTATTCAATCACAAAGGTGTTTTTCATTATATGATTATCCAATTTGAAGTGACTTCTTCATCATTTCTTCTCTAAATGATGACAAGAGTCTTACAAGATATTTTAGATGGTGTATTTTACAAGTTGCACCCCTCAAATTGGGTAAATTGCACTTTACTCTAATTTAGGGTTTCAAGTACAGGGATTGCTTCCACAGCTGCACCTTGGTGCTCAAGCTTGGGAAATCCATCAAACTTTACCATAATCATTCTTATGATGTCTCAATATTAGAGGAACATCTCAACATGTGCAAATTGCAAGTCAACCCTTCTAACTGGGTAAATTGCACATAGGTCCCTGTATTACAAAACAATCAATTCAATCATTGTTTAAAAGGGACAGAAAAGGAAAAGTATGTTCCTCAGGAACTTAATTACATGCAAAAAGATAATCACCAGTATCTTAATTACATAATTAGGCAAAACACCTAGGGTTAACTCATAACCCAGGTCAGGGATGTTACAAATTATCCACCCCTTACAAGGATTTCGTCCCCGAAATCGATAAAACATATTAAGAGAAAAGGGCAGGATACTTCCTTCTCATCTCATCCTCTAGTTCCCAAGTGGCTTCTTCAACACCACGGTGGTTCCAGAGGACTTTCACAAGGCTTATATCTTTCTTTTTTAACTTTTTAATTCTGTTATCAAGGATTGACACCGGTCCTTCCTCATAAGATATATCATCATTCAATTCTACCTCCATAGGTTGTAGAATTGACTCAGTATCAGGGTGACATTTCTTTAGCATAGAAATATGAAACACAGGATGTAACCTCTGTAACTCTGGTGGCAGCTCTAGTTTATAGGCTACTTTTCCAATTCGTTCAATGATTGGATAAGGCCCCATAAATCTAGGAGCTAACTTCCCTTTCCTTCCAAAACGAAGGACTCCTTTCCAAGGCGAGACCTTGAGATACACTCTGTCTCCAACCTAGAACTCTAAGGGTCTACGACGCTTGTCAGCATAAGATTTCTGCCTATCCTGTGTAGTCTTAATCTGTTGTTGTATTACTTTAATCTTCTCTGTGGTCTGCTGCACAAGATCAGGACCTAACAACTGATGCTCACCAGTCTCAAACCAACACAAAGATGATCTACAACGTCTACCATATAAGGCTTCATAAGGTGCCATATCAATACTATGTTGATAGCTATTGTTATAGGCAAACTCTATCAAGCTTAGGTGTAGATCCCAACTTCCAGTAAACTGGAGAACACATGCTCTCAACAGGTCTTCTAAGGTCTGTATGGTCCTTTCCGACTGTCCATCAGTCTGTGGATGAAAGGCCGTACTAAACCTTAGCTTGGTGCCTAAGGCTCTGTGTAACTGTTCCCAAAAACGACTTGTAAACTGAGGACCTCTGTCAGAAACTATTGTGACAGGAACTCTGTGCAAACGCACTATCTCTTGCACATACAACTGTGATAACCTTTCAGCAGAATAGGTTGTTTTGACAGGTAAGAAATGCGCTGTCTTAGTCAACCTATCTACAACTACCCAAATGGAATCATGTCCTTTGTTTTTCCTGGGTAGGCCAACAACAAAGTCCATGGTAACATGATCCCACTTCCACTGTGGTATGGGTAAAGGTTGCATTGTTCCTGCAGGCTTCTGGTGTTCAGCTTTAACTTGTTGACACACAGGACACCTCAGAACAAATTCCGCAACATCCTTCTTCATTCCAGGCCACCAATACAGTTCCTTTAAATTACAATACATCTTGGTGCTCCCTGGATGCATAGCATACATTGAAGAATGAGCTTCTTCCAGGACTAACTTCCTCAAGTTATCCACTTCCGACACTATCATCCTCCCATGATAACATGCTACATGATCATTTTAATCATGGAAACTATCTCGCTTCTCATTTCCATACTCTGATCTAATCTACTGAACTACAGCATCAACATGTTGTGCTTCCTTAATCTGCTCTCTTAGGGTAGGTTTAATATGCATCTCAGCCAACAACCCGGCTAACAATGACACCTTCAACTGTACATTGTCTTGCCTTAAAGAGATAAACATATCTCTCTTAGAGCACACTAAAGAGTTTAATTGTGCTCTATCCATGGTTGATGTTGTTGATTTCCTACTCAAGGCATCTGCAACAACATTGGCCTTCCCTGGATGGTAATCAATTGTACAATCGTAGTCCTTGATTAACTCCATCCAGCGACGTTGCCTCATGTTAAGCTCATGCTGAGAGAAGATATACTTAAGGTTCTTGTGGTCTGTGAAAATCTAGAATGTCTCTCCGTAGAGATAATGTCTCCAGATCTTCAAAGCATGAACCACAGCAGCTAACTCCAGATCGTGTGTCGGATAATTCTCCTCGTGTTTCTTAAGCTGTCGGGAAGCAAAAGAAATCACTTATTTATCCTGCATCAACACACATCCAAGTCCATTTTTGGAGGCATCACAGAAGACTACATATCCTTTTCCTTGTTTAGGTAGCACAAGCACAGGTGCACTTGTCAACCTCTCCTTCAACAACTGGAAAGACTGTTGACACTTATCACTCCAAGAAAAAGGAATATCTTTCCGGGTCAACTTGGTTAAAGGTAAGGCTATAGAACTAAAGTTCTTAATGAACCTTCGATAATAGCCAGCTAACCCCAAGAAACTTCGAATCTCCGTCGGTGTCTTCGGTTGTTCCCACTGTAGAACAGATTCTACCTTTGTTGGGTCAACACGAATTCCCGAGGCAGATATCACATGTCCTAGAAAAGATACCTCCGGCAGCCAGAACTCACACTTGCTAAACTTAGCATATAGCTTGTGTTCTCTTAGCAAGGTCAAAGCTTGGCGAAGATGTTGCTCATGCTGCTAAGCATTCTTACTATAGATCAGGATGTCATCTATGAAGACGACAACACACTGATCAAGGAAAGGTCGAAAAACTCTATTCATGAGTTCCATAAATGCAGATGGTGCATTGGTTAGTCCAAACGACATAACCGTGAACTCATAGTGACCATACCTTGTCCTAAAGGCAGACTTGGATATGTCACTATCCTTAATACGGAGTTGATGATATCCAGACCTCAAGTCTATCTTTGAGAAGATTGTTGCACCACGCAACTGGTCAAAGAGATCATCAATCCTTGGCAGAGGGTACTTGTTCTTTATAGTTACTTTATTGAGTTGTCTGTAGTCAATGCACAACCGCATTGACCCATCTTTCTTTTTAACAAACAAGACCGGAGCACCCCAAGGTGAAGTGCTTGGTCGGATAAAACCCTTCTCAAGTAACTCTTGAAGTTGTTTCTTGAGTTCTTCCATCTCGGAAGGCGCCATCTTATATGGTGTCTGGGCTATGGGCTTCGTATACGGGACCAAATTGATCTCAAAATCAATCTCCCGAGGTGGTGGTATACCAGGAAGTTCTTCAGGAAACACATCCTCGAATTCCCTGACTATGGGAACTTCAGCAGGATTGGAACTTTCCTTGGTAACATCTACCACATGGGCCAAGAATGCATAACATCCTTGCCTCAACAGCTTATCAGCAACCATAACTGACACAAGACAGGTGGGCAGAATCTTTCTTTCACCTTGAAAGATCCATGTGCTGCTTTCATCAGCAAACACAGCCAACTTGGACTCACAATCCAAGACAACTCTATACCTCTCTAAGGTATCCATCCCAAGGATTATATCAAATCCCTACATATCAAGTGGTATAAGATCCACTGGAATGCGATGATCATAAAAGAAGAGGATGCAGGGAGAGCATACCTCCTGTAAAATGGCAGACCCACTCAACGGAGTCTCCAACAACAAACTATCTGCCCTATGACTAACAGTCACATTGCAGTTACGAATCACTCTATGAGTGATGAAAGAGTGTGTAGCACCCGGGTCAATCAGAACAGATACAACACAGGATGTAGACATATCAGGATATAAAAGTTCCATCTGACCTGCCACTACCCGTGGATTGACCACTGCATCTGGTGGGTTCATAGCATAGAACCTCGCTGTCGCCTGGTGTTGAGGTGGTGCTGATGATCCAGCTTGAGACGCTTGTCCACATCCTCGAGCTGCTCCTTGAGATTGCATTCTCTGAGATCCTTGTTGATTCTGTCTCGGAGGCTGTGTCACACTGACAGGCCTAGAACGGAAATCCTTCATCAAGTGTCCCACCTTACCACAGTTGTAGAAACTCCTCTCCTGTTGTTGTGGTTGGGGTGGTCCAGTAACTGACATCGATGCAGAACTGTAAGTCCTTTGAAGCGGTTGACTCCGTCCTATACCTCTTCTTGGTGACCATTGAGTTTGAGAACTCGATCTGGGTGGTGGAGGGTTAGGTGCAGATAATCTAGGTTTCTTAGAATCCCTAGATGAAGAACCCTAGAAATGTGGATATCTTTTCTGGGTTTGCCTCCTCTCAACCACAGATCTCTCTATCCTTTGGACTGACTCAACGAAGGTAGAGAATCTCTCTCGGTTTTCTAAGGCAGACACAGGGGTTGACATATCAGCATTCAAACCCTTCTCAAATCTCCTGATTCTTTCCTCATCTGTGGCAGCCATGTGCGGACAGAACCGCAGCAATTCCATGAACTTAGCTTCATACTCGCTAATGTTCATCATGCCCTGCCTCAATCTCTTAAACTGAGAGATCTTATCATCTAGGAAGGTCTTTGGAAAATATCTATTGATAAATTCCCGACGAAACTCTTCCAACGAGAACTCTATTCCAGGTCTCTTCTGCTCTTCCATGTTCCACCAGTGACCAGCACTGCCTTTGAGAAGATAGACAGCATGTCTAACCTTCTCAGCCTCCGGGATAATAAGAATCCTAAAAGCCTTCTCCAACTCTGTTAACCACAGATCAGCATCTGCGGGGTCAGTAGTCCCAAAGTACTCGTTAGCTCTGACACGACGAAGTCGCTCGAACGTCTTATCGATACCTTGTCCTTCGGGCTGGGCAGGTACCCTAGGTGCAGGCATGGGCATCCTGTCGGTGATGTGTGTCATGGCAGTCATAAACTGCCCAAACATCGTCTGAACTGCTGGGTTACCCATATCAACTGGGTCAAACTGGGGTGGCTCAGGTGCAGGCTATTCTATTTCTGGAACCCTTGCACTGCCTCGAGGTACACTAACACTACTCTCTGCCACGTACTCATCATGTGGCTCTGCCATCCTTATGTATCTTCTTCTCCTGAGGAGCAGAAGATTCTATTAGATAAGGAAGAGATACTAAGGATAGACTCGACATCCTAAGTCCTATGCCTCTATAAACTCAACGGACCTAGAGCTCTGATACCACTAATTGTGGGCTCTGATATCCAAACCACGATATAAACATGATTTAAACTTAGAGGAAGCGATTCGATTAACAGCGGAAGACAAAAATCACGGGAAATTTAAAACTTTTCGAGACAAGAGCTTGAATCCATAAAGCTTCATTCATAAAAGGAGATAAACTGTTTACATCTCATGATAATTACTTCTTGAGTAATTATATACAACAAGATACAAAATCTCAAGAACTCATAACCAAAAGACTTCAAGACCTGAGAGTACAGAGGACACATAGAACTGACTCTAACTACACCACATGGCAGGCTAAATCTCCACCTGAGATTTACTGCTGCTCCTGGTGCTGCTGCTGCTGGGACTGGTCACCTGTAGACCTGTTCCTCCGTCTCCTATGTCCACCTAAAAAAGTTGAAATCTACGGGGTGAGACAATTTTACATAATTGTCCCAGTGAGAGTTATAACTCTCCGCCAGAAGCTTTATTATATCATCAAAGAATAACTTAAGCAATAAAAACTTTCAAAGTATTCAATAGCAATTGCAGTTGTAAACAAGAGCTCAACATTTATAAAGCATAAAGAACATATGCACTATACAGTGTAACATCAATCAATTAGCTCATCGTTACCTTTAACAGGTATACTACGCTGTAGATTATGTTTTTCAAACATTCTTATTATTATGCCCTGTGGAGATGAGGTTTACCACTCATACTCCAACCAATCACTGTTAAGTGCCTTAGTATCATACTAGGTCATCGAAAGAGCCAGATTCTCATGACCTTCACCTTCCTCAGTCAGTAAGAGGATCACTTGTAGGACATCTTGTGTCTCTACTATTATATCTCACCAGGGTAAT
This sequence comes from Alisma plantago-aquatica, assembly GCA_963693085.1. Lineage (NCBI taxonomy): Eukaryota > Viridiplantae > Streptophyta > Magnoliopsida > Alismatales > Alismataceae > Alisma > Alisma plantago-aquatica. The sequence continues at coordinate 508,554,175 of OY856411.1, read as the reverse complement.
CTGGTCCTTCGCTATTTTAGAGTTACAGTGGCGTTCTGTACTCTCTTCGTCATCAGGAGATTTCATGTTTATCTTCCCCTGATACGGATATCTTTGCTTTCCTCGTCATCAGGAGGTTTCATGTTTACCATCCACTGATACGGTATGAGTTTTGTAGTGAAGGATTGACGGATTATACATCTACATCAAATTCCTACACTAGGATGTAAGGTTCTACACATCCATATACCCAACATACTCAACAGTATGTGATCCAGGAGTTCCCTTAGGAAAACCTATTTCACCATCATTTGATCTCTGACAATGATGGATCTATGATCAGGGCTTCTACATTACACTTGATTAGTTAGGTACATTCAGTATTCTTTTAACATCATAAATTGTTCTTCAAACAATAACAGTAGCATAACAGCTATGAAAGAAGAATACTAAATGTAACAAGCCTAACTCTCATCAATCATCATTTCTCATTATACTCATCACAAGTCATCTCTAAAGCATGACCTTGATGGTTTTCATGGCTCTCACATCCCATTAAAACATAGGATGCCACTGACAAGGCATCAAGATATTTTACTATTCATAAAGCTAACAACATGTTTTCAATGAATATAGTATCATCATCCATACCTGGATATGATCACCTTCATATCATAACCTGCATGGTTAATTCAACTGATAAAGGTAATTCAAAACAAGAATATACTTTCCACTCTTGTCATAAGAGCTAAGTTCTCTGATTCTCATCAATTAGAGTTTACTACTCATATTGCATGTCATCACCCTTGAATTAGGGTTTACTATTCACATTATGGTGAATTGAACTCATAACATCATCATGTATGAGGAACATCATCATTGATGCTCTCAGATTAGTTTAAGATTCATCATTTATCATAATTAGGGTTCCATGATCTCACATAGGTGGATCATACCCTAATCATGCACATTCATGTGTATTGAAGGTACTTTACTTGAATTTTCATCATAAAAGGGTACTTTCTCTTTCTTAAGATACTTTCTCTCTCCTCATACTTGTAGATGGTGATAACACCAATCTAGATCAGGTTGGGTTAAGTCCTCTTTGATTAACATAGACCAAATCACCACTATTGAGTGATTAGGGTTTGATTAGAACAAGGTTTCACTCAATTGAACCTTTTAAGGGTATTATGGTAAATTACACATTGATCATCATCATGGTTTAATTTACTAACCACTTGACCCTTAATGTATTTTGGTATCATTAGGGTTTAGGTTGAACAACTATTAAATCATGTAAGCCTTCAAGGCATTAGGCAGACTTAACTTCAAAAGTCTCCAATAGGTTTCACACCTTCAACCTTCATACGATCTTGAGGTCGTATGCCCTCATTCGATCTTGAGGTCGTATACCCTCATTCGATCTTGAGGTCTAATACCCTCATACGGTTTGAGATCGAATGCCCTCATACGGTTTGAGATCGAATGCCCTCATACGGTTTGAGGTCGAATGCCCTCATTCGGTTTGAGATCGAATGCCCTCATACGGTTTGAGGTCGAATGCCCTCATACGGTTTGAGGTCGAATGCCCTCATACGGTTTGAGGTCGAATGCCCTCATACGGTTTGAGGTCGAATGCCCTCATACGGTTTGAGGTCGAATTCCCTCATTCGGTTTGAGGTCGAATGCCCTCATACGGTTTGAGGTCGAATGCCCTCATTAGCTCAAGATCGTATGGACCTCCAAAGTGGTTCAAAGGGTAAACTCGATTAGGGTTTCCTATGTTGAAGCCATCAATTGGTCTCAAGCTTGCTAACCACTTACCAATTGAGACAATTAGGGTTAGCCTTAACCACTTGGTCACTCAATTGACCCTTAATTGATATCCAATTAGGGTTGGAGTTGGTTCAATTAAGGTCTATAAATGTTCAACCATCAACACTCAACGATGTGAATCAAATCGAAGTTGAACCAATCAATTGACCTCCAATTGGGCTCAAACTTGGCCCAAACGGTCTTGGGATCATTTGTATATACTCCAAACGGTCTTGAGACCGTTTGCCCAAGAATTCATCAAAATCTAGATTGATTTGATAGGGGTTGATTCTTAATTAAGTCACAAATCAGCAATTTGATTATTTCAATAACCCATTGTAATTGGGCCCTCAATCGATCAAATTACCTTAACCCTAGACCTCCAAACGGTCTTGGGTTGTCACCAAACGGTCTTGAGACCGTTTGGATGATTCCCCAAACGGTCTTGAGACCGTTTGGGCTAATCAACCCAAAAATCTCAAATTAGCTCATTGTGATTTCAGCGCTGATTTCAATTAGGGTTTGCCCTAGTAATCAACCTTCAACTCTTAACTCGTTTGGACTTAGTCAATAAAATTTGGTGAGTCATTAACTAACATCATTATGAACAGTAATATCATACGGTCAATGCTTAGTCAACCATCTTATATGGTCTTGCGACCGTTTGCCCAAAAAGGGAAAATTAAGCAGATTGAAAATCAGAACTAAATTCAATTGAATTTGCTAATTGTTTTGCCTATATCTCACGATTCCTTTGGAGTTAACCTCTCAAATTTTGTGGGTGATTAACCTACATAATTATGAACAGGATTCTCATATGTTCCACGCTTGGTCAACGCATCCATACGGTCTTGAGACCGTATGCCTTCATACGACCTTGAAACCATTTGCCCATCAAACGGTTTTGCAAACCGTATGGGCACATGGTTGAGGTCGTATGGTAAAGTGGAAAACCGTGGATAAGCATAGGAAATAACGCCCTCATCTTATTCCTCAAGAACAGCAACAGTTCCTCACGGATTTGCTTGCAAGGAAGCAAGGGAAGATAGGGAAGAAGAAGAACTAGCAACTAAAAGCATAGAAAAGATGTATATAACAAAGCATAGGTTTAGAGTTATAAAACCCGCCTAAATCTTGCTCCTTGAGCTCCAAGATTTCGAGCTCCAAGCCTTTAATGGCGTCCTAGAAGCTCCACAGGTCGGACAAGGTGAATCCTCCAAGAAAAGTTGAGAAGAGATGGCTAGAAAGATAGAGCTAATTGAGCTAGCCATGAATTTGACCTTGAATTTGAGTTTCATCCAAGAATTTAAGCAAAAGGAAGGATCCAAACCTACCTTGCACTCCCCTGGTCATCCTCCTGAGCTCCAGAGCTCTCCTTAGTCAGTTGCACAAGGGGGAACAGTGAAGGAAACGAAAGAAACATTCCTTTGCTAAGTGAGGAAAAGGGCTTATATACTTGGGTGGAATTTTCAACATAGACACATAGGTTTTCCTCATTTTCAACTAAGTCCCTCCTTCTCTTCTTTGCTCGTCCCTTCTTCTTATTTCTAAGGACAACCTTCTTCCAAGGTCAAGAAATGAAGGCAAAGAAGATCAACCTATTACTAAAGCACACACATAAAAGGCTATAGTACTTACACCTTGATTATTCAATCACAAAGGTGTTTTTCATTATATGATTATCCAATTTGAAGTGACTTCTTCATAATTTCTTCTCTAAATGATGACAAGAGTCTTACAAGATATTTTAGATGGTGTATTTTACAAGTTGCACCCCTCAAATTGGGTAAATTGCACTTTACTCTAATTTAGGGTTTCAAGTACAGGGATTGCTTCCACAGCTGCACCTTGGTGCTCAAGCTTGGGAAATCCATCAAACTTTACCATAATCATTCTTATGATGTCTCAATATTATAGGAACATCTCAACATGTGCAAATTGCAAGTCAACCCTTCTAACTGGGTAAATTGCACATAGGTCCCTGTATTACAAAACAATCAATTCAATCATTGTTTAAAAGGGACAGAAAAGGAAAAGTATGTTCCTCAGGAACTTAATTACATGCAAAAAGATAATCACCAGTATCTTAATTACATAATTAGGCAAAACACCTAGGGCTAACTCATAACCCAGGTCAGGGATGTTACAGGTGCCCCCTAGGAATGATAAGTGAAAGGCCAAGCAAACCTTTGAGGAGGTTCATGAAGCTTCAGATGAAGAGGACTCTCACCACCCGAGGCTAGCAGACGAAGCAGAAGAAGATTGGCAGGCAGTTGTTAGCAAAAAGAAAAGATACAAACTAAAGAAACAACAGTCTACTAAAACTATGGAGGCTGCAAGTGATTCTATGATTACCCTACATGATGACGAAGTCTCCATAGGTTGTGACCGACGTTGTAGATTAAACCTTCCAGGAAAAGGGTTGATCTTCATTCAGCTTCAAGATCCACAACATAACATTCCAGAAGAAGGAAATGTTGAACGCACTCAGAGACGTTTAGTCTTCCTTATTGCAGACTATATAACTATGCTTCCTTCCTCTTTAGATAGGCGGGGAAGATGTACTTCTCACATAACATATTGAGGAAATGCTCTCAGCTCATGCTCGAAGCATCACAGGTATGAGACAAACCCATCCACCAAACTCGTGTTGGCCCATCCAGCACGTATGTTGCAAAGAGAACCTTCTGATGTGGAGGACATGCCATGCCCTCGAAGGTATGCTCTAGGGCCAAAACTCAATTGTCAGACTTCTCCACCATGTTTGTCTCACTCTTGCCCTTGAAGTATGTTGGTTACATCTTTATGAAGTATGTCAGAGTAAACTCCTTAGGCTTACTAGCAGCGGCTGCGGCATTGGAGAGTTGTTCCACTAGGGTAGTTGAGAGCAGCTAGCGCAACATGGTTAGCTCATGTTCATGGGTTAGGATCGGTGTGCCTACAGGAGGAATAGACACATTGTCTTGGGGAGTCATTGGGGTGTCCCAATTGTCAATGTTCTTAGAGGAGGTTGTCAAGGAAGATTTGTTCATGTTTCCAAACAAATCTCCCTTCCTGAAAGAAAAGGGTATAACATAAGATTTCTAGGAGTATATAACATGGATATGGCTACTATTGCCTATGGACATGCTATTTCGGACAGTCAGTATCAACTTTGGGCTGGACAGGTATCATACAGATCCAGGAGTCCTCATAAACCAAGCTAGTGGTGTGGAGGAAAATCTTGCCAGCCCCATAATCCTAATCCTTTCTAGACACCCTCGCTTTCAACTTATGCCCTAGTAGCTATCCAACAGGCTCTGATACCATGTTGTAAAGAGGTGAGATCACCTCCTTACTAAAATATAAAGGAAATACAAAACATCCACCTTTTTTCAAAATAATAGACATTGTTGGATGCATGTATAATACTCCAAGTAAATAAGCATGATTCAGATACAAAATTGTCAATAGTAGTAGCGGAAAGAAAACTAAGTTATTACATTGTTTTTTAACTCATTTCCCTAGATGAGTTTCTTGAAACATAAACCTGAAAGAAAACTAATAGGATCTAGTAGTAGCAACCAGACATCCTTGAAGCAAGAATGGTATCTACTCCTAATTCTGATCTCCTTGGCCTTGTTCAACACCTTGATCGAACCCTGGGTGGTTGGGAAAGCACCCAGCAAGAGAAAGAAACAAGGTATGTGTCAACTATTGAAAAAGAACAAAAGATAAAGATATAACATGGAAATAAAGGCTAAGATTTCAACATATTACCTCCATCCAATACTTGTGATCCAGGTGTAGCCATGGTAGCGGACTCCGCTGGGAGAAGCAGTGTTGAAGCGAGTCTTGAGGGGGGGCGAACATCTTGTGGGCAGACTTGGTGGCGAAGCCTCTTTGACCTCACCAATCTTGTCAGCTGGTGACACTCCCAGAGGACTCAAAAGCCCCATTCTTTAGGGGGGAGGATTGTAGACCAGGGATGAAGATGCATGCCTCGGTCATGGACGTGATAGACGACTACCCCAAAACGTCAATCGTGGTTCAGATCATGGGTAGGCGATGTGTTCTCCAACAACTACACGGATGGATGTTAAGGACCTGGCGATCAAAAGGAGAGCTAAATATTTCACCTTTCAAAGAGGGCATGTTCTTAGCAAGGTTTGGAACGGAGGAAGACATGAAGGTCGCGTTGGAGAGGGAACCCTGGATTTTTTATAACAAGTTGGTCATGACTTCCAAGTGGTCACTGGAGGTGGATGTCTGATGTGTGAAGCTCGAGTATGCACCTGTGTGGGTGATTTTTCCGGGCCTGGGTCATCACTAGTCGAGGCATTCTCTGATGATTATGGGTTATGCGATCGACACCCCTAAAGTGGTGGACTTTGTTGGGGATGGCAGATATGCGGGCACCCCACATCTGTGCATTGAAGTGAAGGTTGACAAGAAACCCCCCAGTGGTGTTGCTCGAACTCCCAGATGGTAAGGAGCTAGAGATCAAGGTTATGTATGATGTGTTGTTGGATAGGTGCCATGCTTGTAAGGTATTTGGTCATATGCATGTAGATTTCCCAGCTTCTAAGGAGGTAACCCCTAGGGAGAATGGTTAGACAAGTTAACCATACTTTTATTAGACTTATCCCAAAGAAGACGAACCTTTCTAAAATCTCTGACTTTAGACCCATTGCGTGTTGCATGGTCCTGTATAAGATCATTAGTAAAGTTTTGGAAAATAGGATCAAGGTGATCCTACCGAACATCATCTCACCCAACCAAGCTATGTTTGTGGAAGGAAGAGCCATCTCTGATAATACTCTTCTTGCTAAAGAATTTCTGGTTGATTTTGATGTGAAGAATTCCACAAAGAAATCTTGTATCAAAGTCGACATTTCAAAAGCATATGATCGGGTTAGATGGTCGACACAGTGGAGTTCCATGAATGCCTTGGGTTTCTCTCAGAGATGGATTGAGATCATCAAGCAGTGTGTTCGAACCACTTCTTTCTCGACGTTGATCAATGGGGTACCACATGGTCTATTTAGAGCCTCCAATGGCCTTTGGCAAGGCAATCCTCTCTCTCCTCTCCTCTTCACTCTTGTCATGGAGAACCTCACTTATTTGTCAAAGATTGCAGAAGATGAGGGACAGATCAAAGCTTTCAAAGTCAGGGGTATTAAGGTTGAAACCCACATGATATTCACAGATGATGTTTTGTTCTTCTTAGTTGGTCACTGCAAGTATATGAGAGGTGTCCACCACCTCTTGCAGTGCTTTGGGAATCTAACGAGCCTCTATATCAGTGAGACTAAATCTCAAATTTTTCTATCTAGATCTTGTGACTCCAGAAGAGGTCGACTGAGAAGGGCCTCTCGTCTGGCTATTGGGCAGTTCCCAACAAGGTACTTGGGCATTCCTTTGTTAGGTGGATGAGGTAGGGATGCTGAATTTTTTGAATGTGTAGATGATCTTAGAATGACTATTGAGAAATGGAATGGGATTCCTATCTCCATGGTTGGATGGTTGTTTTATGCCAAACTGTGCTAAGTGCAAAAGTTAGGTTCTAGTGCAGACTGATTGAGCTTCCACAGTATATATGGGAGAAGTTCAGATCTATTTTTGATGGGTTCCTCTGGGGTGGAGGTGCTCATGCGATGGACTGGAGTACCATAATCTTACCCAAATTTGTAGGGGGTCTGGGCATATCATGTTCGCCGGAGATGGCATGGATGGCTACTGTTAGGAGAGTGGATCGATTTCTCAAATGTAATGACTCCTTCTGGGTGGGTTGGATGAAAAGAATATATGTGGACCTTGGGGATGAACAGCAAACTGGTGACTCTATTGTTTGGAGGAATATGAAGAAGGTGAGAGCTCAACTCAACAGCACCTATCTTTTACAGCAACATGAAGGAGGGGTGCAGTTCAGACTATGGTGCCTCAACAGACACCTGACGTAGGTGGCTTGGCATAATGTGATCTAGACCAAACCTTTGTGTTGGAAATGGATCTTTGGCATGTATAGATCCATCATGGAGAGTCTCCCTACCGAGGATCATTTGCTGATTTGGGGGATGAACTGTGATCCAATTTGTGTGTTGTGCAATAGACAGTTGGAAATGCATAAACATCTATTCTTTGAGTGTGGTTATATGTCCTATCTATGAAGGAGAGGGAGTCTCAAATGTGGGTGGGGGGGCAAGCACCCATGGGTCTATCAGAAGCTATCCTTTGGATCATGTAGGCTACTAGGAAGAATAAGAAGAACCGATCATTTGGGGGCATTTTCTATTCATCCCTCATCTACCATGTTTGGGGTGAAAGAAATGCTAGGTTACATGGGAAAAGACTGAGAGATAATCTACAACTTTTTGATGTAATTAGTAATAGTTTGTTTTGGTTTTTTAAAACCAATCCTAAGAACATGGTTGGTGTTGACACCATGGTTCTTAACATGTGGGACCTTGTATAGGTCGTGTACAGTATATAGGATATTTGTTATTATCCCCTATACTTTTGGTTGATTAGTAATATTTTACCTTATCCAAAAAAAGGCTAAGATTTCATCATAAGATGAATATGGTCAAGAGTATAAGGCATAGTCAAAGAGATGCTTGCCATAATAAGAAAATAGTAAAAGATTTGCATGCATAATTAATATTGACTGCCTTAACCAAGCAGGATTGAGGCACCTAGCTAACCTTAACCAATAAGTTATGGAGAATAACACATTCCAGTCACGGTCACCTATAAATATATGGGGGAGAATAACACATTCCCCAAGGCAAAATAATACATGCCCTATCTATGGGTGGTTGTGCAAATGTACCACTACATTATCTAAATAGTCTAATAAAATCAACATGCTAAAGAGAACTATGGCAAGTGTAAGCATCATATAATTGAAACCTGGAAATGGAGAACAACACCCAATAAATGGATTTTCAATACTGATTTTTGAGGCAAATATAGCAAAAGAAATGTGAGTAGAGAAATTAGGGCTCATAAAATGCCTCATTAGGGATATTAGGTTAGGTTTGCAAATATTCCCAACTTAAGGTGTAAGGATGCACATACCTCTCTTACAAAGTTCAATTATCAACTTTCACCACTTTTAGATAATTCAGGTTCAATCTCTGCCTATTTCATGTTATTCACATAGATTAAGGTTTAAAATTTATATAAGTGTATTGAAACCCTAATTCTAGACCTATAACAACCCCCCTCCCTAGTAACCCCCAATTAAGGAAGACTAGAGAGCCAAAGCCGCTATCCCAAAATAGGATCAATGGTTTTGCATATAATCAAAAATAATTAATAAATTCTACAAAAGACTAAGCTTAAAGCATGATAAAAAATTTACTTTTCACATACCTTTCAAAAATAGGAATTGGGACTTTACCCGATGCACAATTCTATCTAGATAAATCCTCCTTTCTTTAATTAGTTTTATTCTCCAAAGGTCACTTTACTGTTTGTCCTTTTTCAATTATTTCCTAAAACGCTGACAAACAAAATGTCAGTCAGTATAAAGAATATACCGGTATGTGTTGGCAACTATTATCTCGCACATATATTTTAACAACCTAAGTAGAGCATATAATTGTTAACAATGCAAGATTACATTTTCAATATAACTTCCCAACCACTTTTACTCATTCTCTGGGATACCTTCTCTTAAGGTTTAGTCCTTGCAAGGGAATTTAGGCTACCTACTCCATCCTGAGCTTGGTACCTCATGGGTCACCTCTCTGGTGCCATGTGGTCTTCCCTTTGGGGCTTGACCACCTCTGGCCTTCCCTCCAGGGCTTTGTCTTCTCAAATCTTACATCCAGAGATGGTATGTAGGTTCGAGCAAGTCATATGTATACTTAAATTCTGATAATCATATTCACTTCAAAGATTGCATAAATAAATTCATCTAAACAGTTATTTCCAAGCAATCGATTAAACGTCAGGAAACTTTGAGAAAATAAAGTGTGTAATCATAAATAACCACATACCTGAGTTGGAGATATCAAAGGAAATAAGCACAATTCAATCCAACCAGGTAATCCAAGAAACCAATCAAGCAGGCACACACAAGTATAATTGAATCTTGAAAAGCATGTATAACCTAATTACTACATACTCATCATAACCTCACTTTATTGACTTGTGGATCCCTCTTAGGGTTTTCTAAGTTGAATTAGGGTTTCCTTATGGTTCTTTAGACATATTTCTCAACTTGGCATTTTATGTCAACAAAACCCTATAATAGCATTTCTATGTTCAAAATCCTAAAAATTCTTTGGCATCATCGTGGCGTCGAGGAAGCCACGCGGGAGCTTGAGGAAGAGATGAGGAGGAAGTATCCCTCGCTTTTCTCTTTGGATTTCGGGGATGAAATCCCTTAAAGGGGGTTATCTTGTAAGGACCATGACCTTCGTTTAGGGCTTACCCTGTTTTCTTTGCTTAGCCCTGGTGCTCTGATGCCTGCTAATCACCTTTAGTGGTGATTAGGGTTTGGTTGTGCTTTGTTGAGAGTTGGAGGTGCTACTTGCAAATAACCCAAGTCTAGGGTTTTGTGGGCAAGTTTGCCACCTTGTGAGGTGTTCCTCTCTCTCTTTGCTTCCTCTTGTATAGAGAAGAAGGCTTGGGCTTGTTGCTTGAGTTCTTTTGGGCCTTGTTGAGCTTGTTGGGCCTTGAGGTGCCTTGCTTTGCTTTGGTTGAGCCTTGTATCGGCCAAGTGTGGATGTGTATCGACCAAGGGAGTGTGTCGCCCATGGTGCCTTGTTGTGTCGCCCATGGTGCAAGTGGGTGTGTCACCCATGATGCTTGATCTAACCTTGACCTTGTTTAGTGGACACTTGGTGCTTACCTTGGACAAGTGTATAAGTCTTGCTAGAGTAGGTGGCTTGAGCTCTAGGACAAGTGTCCCTAGGCAATTGACACCTTGCTTGGACCAACCTTGTTTTCTCCTCCCTTTCCTTCTATATAGGCGGTTCTTTCCTTATCTTAAGGTCCCTTTTTTGGTTCCTCTCGACCTTGTTGCACGACACAACCCCTCTACCTTGCTAGTGGTGGATGATATCCCCTTGAATAAGAGAGTAGTGGCCGATACATCCTTGAAGGAGTAAGCTTGTCGGCTGACACACCTTGGAGGAGAAAGTGGTGGTCAACATACCTTGAAGCTTGGAGCTCTTCTTCTTCTTTGGAGCTTGGAGCTTAAGGCAGGTTGCATAAATTCTAACCCTAATTACTTTATCTCTTGCTATGTCTTGTTTATATGCATGTTAGTAGCTTGGTTCTTATTTAGCTTTCATGTTGGTTGATCCTTGTGATCTAGGGTTTGTAGGTGAGCAACACTCCTTTCTCCCTTTGGTCTAGAAGAGTGAGTTTGGGATTCTAGTGCCATGAGAAACACCCCTCCTTCTTAGTCGATTGAGGCGAGCTTGTGTCCTAGTTGCTTGAGCAAGACCCTCTTCTCACCATGGGCTAGAAGGGTGAGCTTGGTTTGGTGGTGACCCTTCTCTAGGGTTTCGGGCGTCCATGTGTGAGGATAACCCTTGTTGAGATGTACCTTGGACGATATGGGCAGGGGGAGGTGCTGCCCGACAGCCCTCTTGGCCTAGACCCCCCTGCATGACACGCTTATGGGACATCTTGCCTGGTATGCTCACCTTGGTAGTTGTTGTTAGTTCTGTGTTGTGTCGGGCGTGCGAGCCAACCTTGGGTTCCCAGCACCAGCCCTGCACGCCTGGATGAGGTACACACCTTTGAGATGATCTTGCCTGGTAGAGTTTCTCACCCAGCAGAGCACGTCACACCCTTTCACGGCACGCACATGACCCTTTCTCTTCAGTTTCTTAACTCTTCTGTCGAGGATCGCCACATGACCTTCCTCGTAGATCACATGTTCATCAAGCTCAACCTCAACTGGTGGTATCACTATTCCTGAATCTGGATGGCTTTTCTTCAGCATACTGGCGTGGAACACTGGATGTAACCTGTGCAACCCTGGAGACAACTCTATCTCATAAGCTACCTAACCAACTCGTGCTATGACTGAGTAAGGCCCCATATACCTGGGTGCTAACTTACCCTTCCGGCCAAACCTTAGCACACCTTTCCATGGCGGGACTTTGATGTATACTTTGTCTCCTACCTGGAACTCCAAAGGTCATCGGTGATTGTCTGCATAAGACTTCTGCCTGTCCTATGCCACTTTCAACTGTTGTTGTATCACTTTGATCTTTTCTGTTGTCTCCTGCACTAACTCAGGACCCAACAACTGATGCTCACCAGACTCATACCAACACAAAGGAGATCTGAACTTCCTCCCATACAAAGCCTCATAAGGAGCCATGTCAATGCTCCGCTGATAACTGTTGTTGTAGGCAAAGTCTATCAAACTAAGATGTACATCCCAGCTGCGTAGAAACTTCATAACACAAGCTCGAAGGAGATCTTCCAAAATCTAAATAATCCTTTCAGACTATCCATCTGTCTGAGGGTGGAAAGCGGTACTGAACCTCAACTGCGTTCCCAATGCTCTGTGCAACTGTTCCCAGAAACGACTCATGAACTGAGGACCTCTGTCAGAAACTATCGTCACTGGCACACCATGCAAACATACTATCTCATCCTCATACACTCTAGCGAGTTTCTCAACTGTATTTACAGGTAGGAAGTGGGCAAACTTTGTCAATCTGTCCACTATCACCCAAATGGAATCATGATTTCTAGTTGTCTTGGGTAGACCAACTACGAAATCCATGGTTATATGATCCCATTTTCACTGCGGTATTGGCAAAGGTTGCAACGTACCTTCCGGCTTCTAATGTTCAGCCTTCACTTCCTGACAAACTACACATCTAGCCACGAACTTAGTTACATCTTTCTCCAGGTCGGGCCACCAATACAAGTCCTTCAGATTATGGTACATCTTGGTGACACCTGGATGCATAGCATACATCGACGTGTGTGCTTCCTCGAGCACTAACTTCCTCAGCTCATCAAAATTAGGAACCACCATCCTATCACGATAGTATACTAACCCATCCTCGGACTCATGAGACCCATCACGCTTTTCACTGCCGAAATCTGATTTGATCAACTGTATTGCATCATATGTCTGTTGTGCATCTTTTATTCGTCTGGAAAAGTTCACTTAGAAGTACAAAGCAACTGGAGAGAGAGAACTATTGCACTAGGGCTAGCGGTGATCAGGTTACTGGTATTTATAGGTGTAGGTTCATATATGAGCAAAGGGACAAGTCAACCAAATAAGCTTTCCATCCAAGAATTGGGCATTTCCCAATTTTTCACAAGACATCACAAGTAGAGGATCATTAGATGACAAATCCAGAAAGGAATTAGTAGGAGGAAAAATCTCATGAAAAGGTGGAGAAATGAGCGAGATATTTGATTTTGAAAAATTACAAACATGAGCTCATGTTTACTTGTCTAATGTGAGGTACGTGATGACCCACTACTACAGAAAATGCTTTTTACAACAGTTCATTTTTTTCAATTTACAACATGTGTTAACCATTGTATTAGATCGCGTGGTCTTATGGGGGGTTATGTACACAAAATGTGATCGCATGTTGTAATAGATGTATTTTATACAATAGTTAAAACATGTTGTCTTTTAAGGAATGACCTGTTGTAATATAGGTATTTTACACAACATGTGGTGAACCCATTGTAATCTATATTATAGAATAGATGAACGATGTTGTCTTTCGCTAAACACACCTGTAGTAATAGGGGTGTTTTTTACAACATGTGGTTCGCCCATTATAATACATATTATACAATAGTTGAATCATGTTGTATTTCACTAAACTCACCCGTTGTAATAGGTAGGTTTATTGCAACATGCAGTGCATATGTTGTGATATACATGTATATACAATAGTTGAAGCATGTTGTCTTTCCATACATTCAACCATTGTAATAGGGTTGTTTATACAACACGGTGTGTGTCTGTTGTAATATACGCATTTTAGACAACAAGTTATGCATGTTGTAGTTCACTAGAAACACCTATTGTAATAGGTGTATTTCCTGACACACCTATTGTAATAGGTGTGGATAACACAACGTCTAATTGACATTTGTGCTGAAATTTTGGGTGAGATCTTGTATATGACTTGTTAGATTCTTTGTAAATTTTGAAAGGATAATGATGTTCCTAAAAAATGTTCTTACTTTTCTAAGTGACTTTGTGGGCTATTATGAACCCTACTTTGATTTTTAGGTCTCTACATGACCAAGTGTAGTTGAATATACCATGAGGGAATAACATGGAATATTTCTTTTCATATGTTTTATATACTCATCTATTCATATTAAAGCCTCTTTATTACCGATTTTGTTTAGGATCAAACTAACTTCATCGCATACATAGGATTTCGAAATATAACTCATTAAAAGTCATAAACACCTAGATTAGGATTTCTAAGCCCATTAGTACACTTTATACATATGAAACCCTAAATTAACCAATTAAGCACTAAGATCCTCCCTTTTAGATCTAAAACTTTCTTTTTATTAACAACAGGTTAATATCAACTTAAATCATTCATAGCACTTTACTCAATCTCATTAAAGTTGAAATTAGGGTTTCTTTTTCATAAAAATGCTAAAGGTGACAACTTAATGTAATTTTAGAACTATGAATAGATTCAGGCTTCAATACTATTTTTATTGAATCTATGGACGTTTCTCATCATCTTTCATATATAAATCATCTTCATATGATTTACCTATAATTACTTATGATTTTTGCTAATTAATCCTTTACTGGCCCATGGGAGTCTGCCACCTCGGCAGAGCACCCTGGGTCCCGCCCACGCCACCTCGGCTGGGTCAGCCAATCAAACCTCACCAACTCGGCGTGGCTTGCCAGTGAAAGCGTGTGCTCAACTTAAACAAAACATAACAGAAAGATGACATTGACCTTACCTATAATGAAGGAGCGTTGAGGCAGGAAGGTATTTCCCTTGGGTATCATTTTCAACCTTTGCTCGTTTCTCCTTAGTGAGCCGATGGTCAACTCGAGTGTTGACTTCACTCTCTGTCACACCTACGCGCCAACTGTGAACACCAAAAGCTTTGTCTTGATCCTCCGGACTCGACACTCCCCTCAATTCCTCGGCTGCTACTCTCCACTATTGGGACAGTGCTGCTCTTCTCTGGTGAGAAGACATGATTGGACTGAGGTGAAGATCATGCCCTTCACCACAATTGAAAGCACCAACAAACTCGCATACTCTGTCCAGCCTCACGGAGATTGTTTGTGGGTTTGCTGGTACTTCACAATACCCCCCTTATATATGGTAGGGTCTTGAGGTTTGTTGGATTTGGGGAAAACCTAGTTACACCACGAAAGGTCCCTAATCCCAGTATGGATGGGATCCCTGGAATCTCTTTAAGACATTGGGACCAATCCCAACTCTTCTCGTTCTCTCAAACGCGATCAAATTGGCTTGGAAACCAGCTTGGACAGGTCTCGGGTTCTTCCTTCCAACTAGGACAAGGATTAGACCAGTGTCGTTGGATCTCAGATCCAATGATATACATCACCCGAGTTCTAAGAAAATGGAAATCTAATTCCATTGAAAATGTAACATTTAATATGATTATTCGATTATCCATTCACTTTAGGAAAACTTGCAAAAATCATAACTCTATCCTCATTTATCCTTTTTCATCCAAATTTTAGGGGAAACCTTATATTAGAATTATTTACTCGTATACCAAATTTGAGTCCCAAATTCAAAAGGATAAATGTCTTTTATTCACATTCAAGTTAACACTTATTAAATCATAGTTTATACATATTTTCTCTCTCTTTCATTTTATTTCTTTATTTGAATTCCTTTTACCATTGGAAACCATGTGGATTCGAAATATAATCCATGATGATCAATCATACAACTTTCCAGAGAATTCCACATATTTCTCATCATTATCTTAATTTCTCTTATTATTAGATCTCTTTCCATATTTATTCTCTTTTGACATATTGGGCTTATAACTCAATAGGACCATGAAACCATTCATGTAAAAAGGATTATTATTAAAGAAATCTATTCAAAGCACTTAAATCATACAATTTTCATAATCATACACTTTATTGGAGAAATTACATGTCAACCCGTACATATGAAAATTGAGGATATAACATCCTCCCCTCCTTATAAGAATTTTGCCCACAAAATTCAAGCAGTCAAGGAAACAAATCAGGATAGGCTTTTTTCATGTATGTCTTCATCTCCCATGTGGCTTCATCCTCTCCATGGTGCTTCCAAAGAATATTTACCATCTCAATATTCTTACATCTGAGCTCTTTCACCTTATTATCTAGAATACTCACAGGTGACTCAGGGTATGTTATTTGCCCATAAAGTTCAATAGGTTCAATGCTCAGTACATGGCTCGGATCCTTCACATAGAACTTTAGATTGGACACGTGGAAAACATCATGCATCATACTATACTAAGGGGGTAATGCAAATGATATACAGCTTCACCAATCTGTTCTATAACCTCAAACGGACCTACGTATCTGAGACTTAGCTTTCCTCTGTTCTTAGATATAGCTCGAAGCGGTCAGATTTTCAAAAACACATGTTCTCCCACAGTGAACTGCAAGTCAGTATGTTTTGCATCAGCATACAACTTCTATCGATCATGGGCTCTCTTCAGCCTGTCTTGATCAAAGTGACTTTATCTACATACACCTAGAGCTTGTCTGACCTCAACAAGGTCCTCTCATGGACATCATCCCACTAAAGCAATGACCGACACGATATCCCATATAGAGCTTCATACGGAGGCACCTAATACTAGCTTGGTAGTTGTTGTTGTATGCAAACTTGGCTAAGGGCAAGTACTACTCATGCGATCCACCCCAGTCGATCATACAAGCTCTCAACAGATCCTCTAAGGACTGAATCGTCCTCTTTGACTATCCATCAGTTACTGAACTTCAACCTTGTACCGAGCTCCTCTTGCACCTACTTCCACAACTTGGAAGTGAACTTCGGGTCTCGGTCAGAAATTATTGAACCTGGTACACCATACAACTGCACAATCTCCCTAATGTATAGCTCATCCAGGTCTGACACCTTGGCAGTGGTCTTTAAGGCAAGGAAGTGTGCTAACTTAGTAAGGCGGTCTACCACAACCCATATCACATCATGACCTCTCTGGGTCCTGGGGTGACCCACCACAAAATCCATGGTGATATGTTCCCATTTCCACTCTGGAATCTCAATTGACTGTAATAGTCCATGGGGAGCCTTCACCATCTAGGACATGAGACAACTAGCCACATATGCCGCTATGTCTTTCTTCATTCCTACCCACCAGAAGTACTGCTACAGATCCTTAAACATCTTAGTAGTGCATGGGTGTACCATGTACTTGGATCCATGAGCTTCTTGTAAGATATGATTCTTCAAAGGTGAATCCTCAAGAACCCAGATATGATTCTTATATCGGATCCCACCATCTACTCCCAAAGAAAGTTGGGTCTATGACTTCTCTAACAAGCCTTTCAACTTACCAAGTTCTGAACTGGTCAATTGAGCAGCTACTAACTCGCTCAACAAGTTTAATTTTATTTGAATGTTGACCAAAAAAATTCAGTCTTCTAACAATTGTGGAGTCCACTCCACAAGTTCTTCCAGCTTCCTCCACTGGCTAGACAACACAACTACACACCTAAGCTATTTTTTACTACAAGCATCAGCTACAACATTAGCTTTCCCAGGGTGATAGGCGATGGTGAAGTCATAATCCTTCATGTACACCATCCACCGTCTTTGTTGTAGATTCATATATCTTTGCATCAGGGGATACTTCAAACTCTTATAGTCAGTGAAGATCTCAAACGTAGCACCATACAGATCATGGTGCCAGATCTTCAAAGCATGAATGATAGCATCCAACTCTAAATCATGCATCGGGTAGTTCACCTCATTGCGCTTGAGTTGTCGGAAGGCATATGCAACCACATGTTGATTATGTTCCAACACACAGCCAAGTCCCGTCTTCAATGCATCGGTGAAGATCATGAAACCCTCATTTCTGGAAGGTAGAGTCAACACTGGAGTTGTGGTCAACTTCTCCTTCAGCTCCTGGAAGCGAGCTTCACATATGTCAGACCACACGAACTTCTCATCCTTTCGGGTCAGCTTGGTGAGCGGTAAAGCAGTCTTTGAGAAATCCTTGATGAAGCATCGATAGTATCCGACCAACCCCAAAGTTGTGGATCTCGGAGGGGTTCTTTGGTGCAGGCCGATCTTGAACGGTCGAAACTTTAGCTGGATCTGCGGTGATCATTCCTATGGATATGATGTGTCCAAGGAACATGACACGGTCTATCCAAAACTCACACTTTGAGAATTTCCCATAGAACTTCTGCTTTCTCAAGATATCAAGGACTCTACCCAGGTGGTCACGGTGTTGATCTAGGTCATCAGAGTAGAAAACGATGTCATATATGAATACAATGACAAAGGAGTCAAGGAAAGGTTGGAACACACTATTCATGAGGTTCATAAAGACATTGGGTGTGTTGGACAACCTGAAAGGCATAACCATAAACTCATAGTGGCCATAAAGGGTTCAGAAAGCTATCTTAGGGATGTCATCACTCTTGACTCACACCTGGTGGTACCCAGACCTAAAACAATTTTGGAAAAGACTCTTGCAGATTTTATCTGGTCAAAGAGGTCATCTATATGGGGTAAAGGATGCTTATTTTTAATGGTAGTCTGATTGATCATCTGGTAGTCGATATACATTCTGAGTGACCCATCCTTCTTCACAAAAAATATTGGTGCTCCCCATGGCGATATACTAGATATAATGAAACATTTATCTGATAGTTCTTGCAGTTGTTTCTTCAACTCACGCAACTCAACAGGGGTCGTCATGTAGGGTGTCTTAGATATAGGGTTTATCTTGGGAGATATCTCTATCAAAAAGTCCACCTCTCTCTCAGGGGGAATCCCAAGTAGATCATCTAGAAAAATGTCAGCATACTCCCTGACTACCTCTATTTCCTCAAGGGGTCACACCTTAGATTTCGACTCGATGATTACTGCTAGGAAAGCTAGATAGTCTATGGATATCATTTGCTCGGCCTTCACAGCTAACACGTACAGGTCGATGGTTGCATCTCTCCTTCCTCAAATGGTAAAGTGTGGATGACCAAGCTTCCTAATAAGGATCTTCTTTTCCCTACAATCAATTTGTGCTCTATAGGTGTAAAGCCAATCCATACCAATGATCACGTCAAAATCATTCATATCGAGGAGGATAAAGTCAGTAGGAAGGTCGTGGCTTAGGTACTTGACTGGCAAGATGGGGTTTTTTTAAAGAGACATATTTATCTGACCACTCGAGGTTGTAATATCCAAAACATAGCCTAAATCCTTGATGTCCAAACAAAGCATAGTTGCAAGATTTCTCAAAATGAAAGTATTAGTAGAACCAGAATCAAAAAGAGATTTTACATTTTGTCCCATGACTTCAAGCATGCCTACATAGTTTCATAATGTATCATACTAATACTAGATGATCAAACTAAGCTGAAAGGAAATCTATAAGGGTTATTACCCTCTATCAACTGATTAGCATTGGCCTAAGCCTCTTCACTGTCGATGGAGAAGACTCGGGCTTCCCTCTGCTCTCTAATAGGTGGACCTTCAACTGGTGCGTCGGCTCCTATTGGGGGTGCTGCTACCACCAGTTGTTCCACCACAGGACCTAGACCTCTTAGATCAGGTAGAGGACAGTTGGTGATGAAGTGTCCCTCCTACTGGCAACAAAAGCACACCTTCTTCTCAAAGCGGCACTTCCCAGGGTGTGATCGTTCATAGGTATGACACTTCTGAAAATTTCTCTCACCACGTGTCTTTCCTTTGCCTCCATGCTTGCCCTTGGCATTGTTTTTGTCCTTTCTTATGAACATTCTTTGGTCTAGCAGTTCCTTCAGTGTAGCCTAAGTGCCCCTTAGATGGGTTCGTTGCAGGCATCACTGTATTCTCCATGCTCAGGGTAGTATTGTAGGCCTCAACAAAGGTTGTCGGCTTACTCGCCATAACATGAGGCTTGATGGTGGGGCTTAGATGCTCCACAAAGTGATCCACCCACCTCTCCTCCATCATCATGTACCCAAAATGCTCTAGCAGATGAAACTTGTGAGCATAGTCTGCAATAGAGAGATTGACTTACACGAGGAAGGTGAACTCCTTCTCTTTCTCCTTCTTGGCTGAGGTAGGCACAAATGTGGTGGAGAAGATGGTTTTGAAATCCATCTATGCCATCGGATCTTCATTGAGGTCTCGGCATGTGATGTGGTTCTCCCACCATATCTTAGCTGCTCCTTCTAGAAGATGGGTAGCAAACAAGACCTTCTTGTTTGGTTGAACCTCCAGCATGCAGAATCCATTCTCGACCACAAGCAGCCAAATATCAGTATGGTCGACGACTTCCATCTTGTCATCTCCCCAGAACTTCTCTATGTTCAGCTTCATGAAGTCTAGAATGGTGGCTCTGAGTCAGGGACGAACTGGTAAAGGCTCTCCATCTTCACATATGGTTGTGTCCTTGAGGGACAAAGCATTGATGGCCTCGGTCAACTTCTTTTGCTACTCCATCCAGAGGGTGTCGGGTGTATGGACCACCACTTCTGGCCTAGGGTTTGCGGTGGTATCGGTCTTGGTCTCATCTTCTCCCGCTAATTCCCACTTCCGATCGTCATCCTTGTCCATGTGGTCGAAAGGAACGTGCTTATGATCTTAAAGCTTCCTCAGGTATCTTCCTCTTCATTGAGGACTCTTCACCATGGTCTCTCCTCCTCTTCTTGGAAGATCCCCTCCTCTTGTGGGAGGCCTACCCCCAAAAGGGTTCTCTTTGGCCTCAAAGGGAACAGCAACGGTCTTGAGACAAGCCATGCTGAGGCACACAATTTAAAATTGTTTAACCACAGATTTATAACTTGGAAAGATATATACATGCTTTAAACTTATTTTCATGTCATCTTATTTACATGCATTTTTCAATTTGGTGGAGGATTCCCTAATCCTTAACACTTGAATTCCCAACATAGGAGGGGTGGAGAGAGAGAAAAACCCTAAGCACTTAAAAATTTTCCAGAGAAAAAGAGATAAAGAATGGAGGAAATCAGATGAGAAGACCTAGAGGTATCTTGTTTCGAGTTAAATCCTCTGATTTTGGCCAGGCAGTCACACAAAATCTGGGAGTCCTCATAGACTGACTAACGCGGTAGAGGAAAATATTGCCAGCCCCCAAATTGTGATCCTTTTCTAAACACCTCCATCATTGGAAAATTCTCTCATAACTTCCTTGGGTTCTAAAGAATTTATAGAATTTAATAATTATTAGAGATTAAATAGAAAACCATACTCTTATACCAATTGTAACAACCCCCTGGTAACCCCTAATTAAGGAAGACCAGAGAGCCAGAGCCACTATCCCAAAATAGGATCAATGGTTTTGCATATAATCAAATAATTAATAAATTCTACCAAATACTAAGCTTAAAGCGGGATAAAAATTTACTTTTCACATACCTTTCAAAAATAGGAATTGGGACTATACCCGATGCAGAATTCCATCTAACTGAATCCTCCTTTATTTAATTAGCTTTATTCTCCAAAGGTCACTTTATTATTTGTCTTTTTTCAATTATTTCCTAAAATGCTAACAAACAAAACGTCGATTAGTATAAAGAATATACTGGTATGTGGTGGCAACCAATATCTCACACATATATTCTAACAACCTAATTACAGAAAATAATTGTTAACAATGCAAGATTACATTTTCAATATAACTTCCCAACCACTTTTGCTCATTCTCTGGGATACCCTCTCTTAGGGTTTAGTCCTTGCAAGGGACTTTAGGCTACCTTCTCCATCCTAAGGTTAGTACCTCATGGGTCACCTCTCTGGGTGCCCTGTGGTCTTCCCTCCGGAGCTTGACCACCTCTGACCTTCCCTCTAGGGCTTAGTCTTCTCAAATCTTACATCCATAGATGGTATGTAGGTTTGGTCTAGTCATATGTATACTTAAATTGTGATAATCATATTCACTTTAAAGATTGTAGAAATAAATTCATCCAAAAAGTTATTTCCATGTAATCGATAAAACATCGGGAAATGTTGAGAAAAACTAAAGTGTGTAATCATAAATAACCACATATTTGAGTTTGAGATATCAAAGGAAACAAGCACAATCCAATTCAACCAGGTAATCCAAGCAACCAATCAAGCAGGCACACACAAGTACAACTGAATTCTGAAAAGCATGTATAATCTAATTACTAAATACTCATCATAATCTCACTTTATAGACTTGTGGATCCCTCTTAGGGTTTTCTAAGTTGAATTAGGGTTCTTTAGACCTATTTCTCAACTTTGCCTTTTTGAGTCAACAAAACCCTAAAACAACATGTCTATGTTTGAAACCCCAATTACTCATCTATTCATATTAAAGCCTCTTTATGACCAATTAGGCTTTGGATCAACCTAACTTCATATCATACATAGGATTTTGAAATATAACTCATTAGAAGTCACAACCACCTAGATTAGGGTTTCTAAGCCCATTAGTACATTTTATACATATGAAACCCTAAATTAGCCAATTAAGCATAAAGATCCTCCCTTTTAGATCTAAAACGTCCTTTTTATTAACAACAGGTAGATATCAACTTAAATCATTCATAGCACTTTACTCAATCTCATCAACATCGAAATTAGGGTTTCTTATTCATAAAAGAATCAAAGGTGACAACTTAATGTACTTTTTGAACTATGAATAGATTCAGGCTTCAATACTATTTTTATTGCAATCTCTGTATATTTCTCATCAGCTTTCATATATAAATCATATTCATCTTATTTATCTATAATTACTTATGATTTTTGCTAATTAATCCTTTACTGACCAATGGGAGTCTGCCACCTCGACAGAGCACCTCGAGTCCCGCCCATGCCACCTCGGCTATGCCGGCCAATCGAACCTCGCCAACTCAGTGCAACTTTCCTGCAAAGGATTCTTATTATTAAATTTCTCTTCTTATTAGATCTCTTTCCATATTTATTCTCTTTTTACATATTGGGCTTATTATGCAATAGGCCCACAAAACCATTCATGCAAAAAAGGATTATTATCAAAGAAATCCACTCAAAGCACTTAAATCGTACAATTTTCATAATCATACATTTTATTGGAGAAATTACATTTCAACCCATACATATGAAAATTGAGAATATAACAAGCCCTTTCCAACAAAACTTAGATTTTGACTCTGAAAATCTCACCAATCGACTTTTTAGGTTTTTCTGATCAAGAAAACATATATTTATGTTAATTTTGGAGCTAATATGTTAAAGTTGTGATTTTTAGGGATTTTATGCATTAAATCCATTATTTAAAATCATCCTTCACAAAACCATGGAAATCAGGCACTAAAACGATCTTTATTAGAAAGAATACATTTTTCCAATTCCAAAATATATTTATTTGTAAATTTTGGATTAGGGAATAAAAAGGTATGAATTTTACAAATTAAACCAATCAAAAAATTACACATCAACAATCCATACGAGAGAGAGGGAGAGGGTACTGGGACGCGTGACTTGGCCCAACCACATGCAGCCAAACTAGCGGTCTACTCCTAGTCAGTCGCTCATTGACTTGATCCAAAGCAACTAGATACGCGACCAAAAGATAGAAACAACCCCAGGCGAGAAACGAAGGGAAGAGGAGTAGCAGAGGGGTAAAAAGGTAAAAGAACAAGGGGGATTGTCCCCTACCTCACTCGTGAGCCATGGTTGTGAGCAGCTTGAGGCCGATTTGGGAAAAATTATCTGAGGTGATAATTTGAGAAAATAAATACACAGAAAGAAGGAGAAGCTCGTTACAAACCTGTTGGTGCAAGCAATTCGAGTCAAGGTGGCACAAGGAGAAATCCCTAGTTGTCACAAACCCAAACTCATTCCAAGGTTCCTAACGTCCACACATGTGACCAACAAGGAAATCAAGAGGAGAGGAGAGTTGGGTAAGAGGAGACGAAGGTTTTGGGGGTACTATTTATATGTATGGGTGTGTATCTAGGGTTTTCCCAAGGTGACCGAGGTACCTTTGAGCCTGAGAATTAGATGTTTCCTTAATACATGATAATTTGGTGAAATTTAGGGATCAATTAGTGCAAAATCATATTTCAAATGCAATGAAAAAATAATCTCGTCTGGAGGTTAAGTAGGGAGCAAGAAATCTTTATTTGAAGATCTCATGTGAATTATTCTCCTTTCCCAATCTGTCACAAGCTAGACGACAACGGAGGGTCATTGGATCATGGATCCAATGGTCTAGGTCACACACATGAAAATAAATTTGATTAAAATTCGTGTGACAGATTAAATGGAATCCTAAACCGATTTGGACTATAGTGTGGATGCATTAGTTTCTCTTTTTCTCTCTCTTCTTTTGAGGGTGCAAACAAATCCCAAATTTATTGAAATTTGGCATCTAATATGATTCGATTATGTAGAATTTGAATATGAAATTAGATTTCCCTTTTGAAGACTTTTGAATCATTAAAACTAGAAAATCTTATTTTCTCTTTCCGCATGCATTAATGACTCTAAGATTCTCCAAATTAGATGAAACTCCACCCACAAGTCAAATTAAATATGTTTTATATGAATTTACCATTAATTTTACATGTTGAAGTTATTTGTACATTTATTTAATATTTTGAAGGTTCTACATAGTTTCTCTCTCGTAGCTTCACCTTTTCATCAAAGATTCTCCAAATTGAGTGAAAATTTACCCAAAGGCATATTTTAATGTGTAGATCATGAGTATGGCATTAGTTGTTACTTTTGGTGTCATTAATGGTTTTATTCTATATTTTTAGGATATCTCCTATTTTCTAATTAAATAATGTAATTATAATTACTAATTTCCCAAATTTATGAAGCCTTACATTAAAGTAAACATGAACTCGAAGAAAATGAATTTGGACTTAGAATTATCTTTTATGTTCCCCTTTTATGAAATTAGGCAATTTACTTACATTTCCACTATTTGACTAATTAATTCATTTAATGTCACATTTTCATTGTTCTAGGATTTTCTTTTCTTTCTCTTATTCCAAAAGGCCATGGAAACTTCTAGTACAAATTTATTTAACACTATCCCACTTGAGTGGGTATTTTGCACTTTAGATCCCTTATATAAACTATCACTAAGGTATTTGTGCATAAACCCTTTTATTGGTATTTATCGGGAACAAATGTACACAAACCTTTATAATTTCCACTAATTCAACATTGAGGACATAAAGGACAAAAATGAAAGGAAAAGCTTAGAAAAAAGGTTAAACTAAAATTATACATAGATTTCAGTTTGTTACACAATACTTCTACATATGGAAGAGGAGATAGAGGCTGAGTATGCAAATCGAGATGAAACATGAACAAATAACCATCCAACCACGCACAAGATCTAGGGTTACTGGTCATAACCATGCTAACATCCACCATCAAAACTAATGTTTGGGCAACACTTATACATTTCATATATATATATATATATATATATATCATATCATATATAGGGATTGTATGTGGTCTTTAATCGCATATGCACATTACCTATTTAAATATTCACATCATATGTAATAAATACATTGCATATATATATCATATCATATATAGGGATTGTATGTGGTCTTTAATCGCATATGCACATTACCTATTTAAATATTCACATTGTATGTAATAAATAAATGATGAAAACCAAATGATCATATTGATTAAATCTAAAATATAGTAAATTGACGTGGCTCAGATAGAACTGTTGGGAAATATGGCATCAGAATAGGAAGTGGAAACAAAATTCAATTTCCATATTCCCTTTTAACAGTAGATCGCATTAACAACTATGTAATGGGAATGAGGGTTGCAAGGTTTATACCTAGTCCTAGAGCAAGTCCAGTGACTATACCTTGATGTAGTGTGCTTCTTTCTTCAAGTTGCACCTAGACAGCATCAGTAGCGGCCACTTAGTTGATCACTAGGGACGGCAGTTGACTTTGTCCTCCTAGTGGGTGGCAACGGCCTCCTCATATCTGAAGTAGTCCACACAGACCATCGGGAACTCTTGTCGTTCTAGTAGAACGAACAAGAAGGAATCATCTCTTCTAGTTAGTGTGCTAGCTCTAACTTGCTCTCCTAATTGTCTCTCCATTACTATCCCTCCCTTTGACAAGTAGAAACTCAGTTTTCATGTTACCACAACTGTGAGAAGACAATATTTGTCAAATCTTATTGTTGTATCTCTAGAAAGCCTCGAATACCCCTCTATTTATAGGAGGGTCAGGTTCAAGAGTTTTAATCTGAGTGAAAGTCAAAGAGATGGAATTTCATGAATATTATGAAATCTATGAATGATGAAATGGTTGGTTCACCAGTTAACCAATTGGATCATACCTGATATTATCAGTTCAACCCTTGAACCAAACGTTTCAATATATTTTCCTTTTTCAATTGTATTGGGAATTGATATTTGATTAATGCACAACATGACATCAGCATCAATCCTTGATCCAATCAAATTAATCAATCAAATGGTCAGTTCATAACCTGAACCGGCCAGTTCACAAATCTAAGTCAATCGGTTCACTTGTTGAATCAGTCATCTCATGGATTTGATTGCCAATGTTGGTTCAATTGACCTGACACTTGAATTGATCGGTTCAATACTTGAACTAGTTGGTTCACAGTCCAGTCAGTCAACTTTCAGTTATTGTTGTTTAAATTGAATATCTAACACCCTAGTAATCAAGTTTAAACTACATTCATGAATAAAATCTTATTCCAAGTGCATCCTATGTGTGTGACCCTACAAGTTCCAAGTTACATTGGCAGTGAATGTCCATAACCAATTTATGACATCATAACAAATGATTGGTACCTAGCAAGACATCATTGCTACCCAAATAATCGGAAAGTTGGAGAACAACTTCAACCTACAATTTATGATTGGTGTTGCAGTGATCGTATAGTTCATTTGTCATTGATATCCAGATTGAACTTGAGGCATGGGATCGTCATCCTCTTCAATGTTCAATCCATGTTCCTTGAACAAGAGTAGACTATCTGAGATATATGTAAGCTCAATATCACATATTGACTCGCATTGTCCATGCATTTTTCAGTCATGCTTATCAAGTGGCCATAATATCATACTCCTATAGGAGGGACAAATCTCATACACATCACTCATAGTCATCCCCATGTGTCACAATGCACCCGAGCACCACCTTTATGGCAATCCTTATTCAAGGTCACGGTGGATGATGTCAAAGTACATCGAATAACATGTGATGATAGTAGTGATTTCAGGTCTAAGAACCACAATCACCACCATCACTATGAGAGATGATTATGAATACCATGTAATGGTTTCTATGTGTCACTCTCAAGGTGGGTCTGTCTGATACACTATTCTCTAATAAGTATCAATGAGTTTAGTTTGATATCACATATCATGACTTAATGAGATTTCGTCATCAACCAACACACACTCTAGTCGTATATGTTATGTTTATCTATCAGCCTTCCAGAATAACAACCAACTAGGGACATAAGAAGAGTGTATATAATCTAAATATATGTATGATCTCATTGTTCAGGTCCTCAACCTGAAGACATACGTATTTGAGTAAATATTTCTATAGACATTTACTATTTTACATCATCATCTCATAACTGAATAAAATAGAATAAATTGAAATATTGCTTTTATTAATAACGTAATCATTTATAAGATATGACATTAGAATCATCATATGATTGGCTTCTCGGGCATACGTACCAATAGTTGTCCCTCCCATCACCTTAGGAATCGCCACTCCATCTCACACGGGATTCACACGGGCCATCTTATCGAAGAAGGTAGCCAGGATATATATATATATATATATATATATATATAGACAGGCTAGAATACACTCGAGTGTACAGATCACGCCGTACACCCCAATGGTGTTTTCCTATCTAGACCATGTTTTTCCAAAATCTAATCCATTGATATTCATGGTTACAATAATAATAGGTCACATACAAAATTTGAACACATTTGGATGAGTGCAAGTCACTCATCCAAGGACAACAAAATCGACGCACAAAACTAATTTGAAATACATGATTTTACCTCCTTTAGATGCACAACCTAGAAGTTTCCAAATGAGATAAAATTTATTATATAGTATGTTCTTATGATAATTAAGAAGATCAACGGTTTAGATTTTTCAAAAATGTACTGCATCTTCAAAAGTGACTGAGGTGTACAGTGCCTCCGGTACACTCGAGTGTACACTAGCCTGACTCTCTCTCTCTCTCTCTCTCTCTCTCTCTCTCTATATATATATATATATATATATATATATATATATATAGAGAGAGAGAGAGAGAGAGACTGGCTAGAATACACTTGAGTGTATAGATCACATTATACACCCCAATGGTGTTTTTCTATGTAGACTGCACTTTTGTAAAATCCAATCCATTGATATTCATTGTTATAATAGTAATAGGCCATATACAAAAATTGAGACCATTTGGATGAGTGTAGATCACGCATCAAAGGACATCAAAATTGAAGCACATAAATAATTTGAAATGCATAATTACAGTCTCATTTAAATGCATGACATATAAGTGTCCAAACGAGCTCAAATTTATTATATAGAATGTTCTTAAGATATTTAAGAAGATCAACAGTTTTGATTTTCAAAATAATCCCTTCATCATGGAAAATGATTGAAGTGTATAATGTCTTTGGTACACTCGAATGTATTCCAACATCTCTCTCTCTCTCTCTCTCTCTCTCTCTCTCTCTCTCTCTCTCTCTCTCTCTCTCTCTCTCTGAACACATATGATTTGAGCTACAATACATTTGAGTGTACCAAGTTGTCTATACATCTCAAGTTGTAATTTTGAGATCTCCATCTTGTTCAAAGAAAAAATCACCTTGTTGTAGTTTTAACGTCCGTCAACTTCTCCGGTCCCCTAACATCTCTCCTCGTTAACTCCCACTTACTTTGTTTCTTTGCCATCACAGCCAGGAACCTATCTCTCACCACTCGCATTTTGTAGTCATCACTTATTCTCCCACCCCCACCCCTCTATGTCTTTTGCTTTGTTTCTCTCAAGTCCATATCTCATCCATCTCTTTCATCTTCACGCGACTAGCTGCCCCATTGTTCATCACGTCTTCAACTTTTTCATAGTCTTTAATGTTGATATTAAGAAGAAAAAAATGTACAATACTCAAAATATAACTAATGTCTCCAATTACTTATATTTAAATGATCAGTCTACATATTTCCTCGTTCTTCTGAATTCATATTAAGATAGCATTTATGAGTATGTTTTAGACGAAAAACATGGAGAAGACCAATAGAATGTTGTTTATTTAAAACACTAAGTTTGGAAAATTGAAAAATGAGGATGAATCTTTGGTTTAATGTTATTTAGATATTAACAAACAATAAAAAGATGATAGTGAGACCTTGATTCATACTTATGCATGCATTCATCGACTTAAGAGGTAACTTCATAAACAAATTATTATGGTGATACCTTGATTGTAGTCATTCCTTTATTCATCTACTGAAGAGATAAATTTAGTTTACTTTGCTTCTTAGAATTCGTGAAACAATTATGCATACAAAAACTGTGCATTGTTATACACCATTTGCAGGTTAAGTCTTATGATATTTAAACTAACAAACTCTCAAATAATTAGAGGTTCATATATTCCAAGTATACGTGATTGGAATGTGTTCTTGCCTAAACAACTCTCTAATTTATGTATACTATAAAGAAATACGAAACAAATAGAAACAAAGCTCTTCGCTGTCCTGTATTTTCCTACGTCAAAGGATACTAATAATAGATACAAAATATAAATAAGGCAAATGACGTCTGACCTTGAAGGAGAAATTTGTGGAAAACGCCACGCTTTCACATTAAATATACCCAGCTATGAAGTTGTAGGTAAAGAGACACATGCAGAAAGATAAGGAAAACAAACGACCAAATTATATGAGGAGGAATCAGAAGAAAAGTGGGGGGAAAAACGTAGAAGAATAAAATAAACTGGTACAGTAGAGGCTAAGTTATGGAATTCGTGACGTGAGTAGGATCATGAGGTGTAACTCCAGAGATTTGCAGAGTAGGTAAGTCGTCAAGAAATAAGCAAAAAGAAAAGGGGAGTAAAAGCCACGGTGAAAGAAAACTGAAAGGAGTCGTGAAGGAGGATAGAGGAGCAAGTAATGAGGAGAGAGATTACATAAACAGTCAAAGATGACTGCCGTTTACATAGGGCTGTAAATAGGTAGGGTATTATTCGTTTACCCACTACCCATACCATGTAGGGTAGGGTAAGGGTAAGTATTTTTTTACCCATCACATGTTTATCCTTTACCTACTTTACCTACATCTCAAGAGGGTAGGGTAAGGGAGAAGTTTTACCCTACCCGCTTTACCCATTAGTATCAGTCTGAAATTATAATTTCAGATTCTAATATATGTATCAATGCCTACCAAAACCCGCAACAAGCAACACCACTATTTTCTCAATTTGTACTGTTATGATTCCCAAAACTTTAATAGGCAATGGTGGTGAATGATACTACCTTTTATAGTCATATATTTGAGACAAAAATGGATTCATCGATAATAAATAATATACCAAAAGTGTTAGGCCATGTATTTAGAAAAATATATCAAGTTAAATACTATTACTTTTTTTATATATCATAAAAATATAATTATTACTATAAAAAATTAGCATTAAGAGTGTCTTGTGTTTGATGTAGGGAATATCATATGAAATTTTTGTTAGAAGTATCTTATACTATCTTCATGTTGTTTTACCCATTTCACCCTTACCCTACCCATTTACCCTACAGGGAAAAGGGTGCAAATAAGGGTAGGGTAATGGTTTTTGAGAAAAATGGTAATTACCCTACCCTCTACCCACATGTTTTACGTGGGTAAGGATAAGGGTAAGCCTTTACCCTATCATACTCATTTACAGCCCTATGTTTACAGCTATCTGGAGTATTTTCTTTTTCTTTGATGAAGATGAGATCCAACGGTAAAAAAATTGAGGTGTCTAGAAAGTTTGGCACACTTGAGTGTATTGTAGCTCAAATCTCTCTCTCTCTCTCTCTCTCTCTATATATATATATATATATATATATATATATTAATATATATATATATACTAAAAGAATTGTATATCCAAGTACATATTGTTAATATGTATCTATCTTTATTTATGGTAATTGTAAAATGTTACTGAACAATCTAACTTTATGGATGTGATGTATACCTTAGATAAAATATGTATCAAAAAGCACCACTATCTCATATCGATAAATCATGTAATGAAAGAATATGTAATCAACGGTAACTTGTATGTATGGTAATGATTTATTAAACATATCTAATCTATATAATATTTAATAATTCTATATGGTTATATTTTATGAACACGCTCCAAATGTATTATTTTAATGGCCGGTACAAGTGACTTGTGTGTACCGGTCGGTACACACTTCCTAAAGTTATATATATATATATATATATATATATATATATATATATATATATATATATATATATGCTACTCACTCGCTGCCCGCGCGGGTAGATAAGCCAAGTTACCCGACTCCTGATTTAACGCTGCATTCTGCTGATACGGAGGTGCGGTGGCAGCAATTGTAATTATGTCTATCGTCTTTACGTGCATGGAGTAGCGGTGGCACTATTAGTAAATATGTTATCAATAATTAAATTTACATGGAACGGTGGTGGAAGCCTGATCTAAGAATATAATTGCAGCTGAAAGCTTTGTCACTTCTGGATACATACAATTCGACAAATAGTAACGATGGAACTATTAGCAATTATGCTATGAATGATTATACGTACATGGAGTAGCGGTGCAAGTCTGATTAAGAGTGAAAATAGTAGGTGCCAACTACTTCAATATTGATCGCATACCAATCTTGAAGTATACCCATGCCTAACGTAATGAGTCTGAAACCATTGTAGTAGTATCCTTTTGTGGAGACAAATAAACACATGAGAAATAAAATAATACTCCCAGATTTTATTACAAAACGTCATCATGAGTTATAAATTTCTCATTTCCATTACAGATTCTATATTCTCATTACAATATTAAATCTATCCTTACAAATTTTTTAAATTCTATAAAAATTTATTGTGTACAAAAAAGTTACACATCGTAGTTGTATTTTCCATCATATTTGCATAAATATAGATGCCCACAAAAATAATATGCCTATAAAATAAATAAGTTATAATATAAATAAGTATTAGGTAATGAGAATATATAATCTGAAACATAATAAATAGCAAAACATAGTTGTAACTAGCAAAGAGCAACTGTAATGGGAAAAGAAAATGTAATATGAAAGAGCATGTTGTAACTAAAACAGACATTCTGTAATATAAAAGAGCATGTTGTAACTGGAAAAGATGACATTATGTAATAAGAAAGAATGATTTGTAATCTATACAAATAATTTGTAATAAAAAGGAAACAAATGTAATCAAAGATGATATTTTGTAATATAATCTGGATGTATCAAAATCTCTAAGAGAATGAACCTTGATACATTAAAGGTTGTAATAATAAGGAACACTTTGTAATGAGAATAGAGAACTGGTAATGAGAATGAAAAAGTTATAGCCAGTGATGACATTCTTTATTACAACATAGGTGTATGAAGATTTATTATTTTAGAGAATGAACCAAGTACATAGAAATTATAATAAGAAAGATTATTTTGTAATGATAATGGAGAATCCATAATGAAAATAAGAAAGTTATAATTAAAGATGACAATCAATATTACATTCTAGATCTATCAAAATTTCTATCTAAGAGAATAAACTTTAGTACAAAGTAAATTGTAATAAGAAGGAACATTATGTAATGCGAATAAAAAAATTGTAATGAGAATGAAAAAAATATAACCAAGGTTCACGCCTTGTAATACAACCTCACTGTATTAGATACTATATCCATAATATGTATAAGACAACTATGTGGAACATCTCCTAATTATGAGTCAGTGGTGAACATGTGTTTAGAGTGAACATTACTTTCGTCGTCATTCATTTTTTTATTCACCTAACATGGAGACCTCTACATTTATCTTTCCCACTAGTGTATGCACTCATAATTAATTATCATCTTACTGCAAATAGTG
Organism: Alisma plantago-aquatica; assembly: GCA_963693085.1. Taxonomy (NCBI): domain Eukaryota; kingdom Viridiplantae; phylum Streptophyta; class Magnoliopsida; order Alismatales; family Alismataceae; genus Alisma; species Alisma plantago-aquatica. Next base: position 508,521,036 of record OY856411.1, on the reverse strand, counting down.
GCATCATACCCATGCACAACTAGTGAAACTTAAATTAAAAAATGGTGCCAATGTGTTCCATGCAATATGTGATTGAATTCTACTTAATTACAAAACATGTCACCTCTATTCCATGCATACATAAATGAATTCTACATAATTATAATAGATGCCACCGCATGCATGCAACCGTAATGGATTTGGATTTAATTACAGATCATGCCACCACGTCTCAATGAACGGGTAATTAACTTGGCTACCCACGCGGAGATTCAATACATACTCATATATATATATATATATATATATATATATATAGAGAGAGAGAGAGAGAGAGTATGTATTGGATGCCCACGCGGGTAGCCAAGTTAATTACCCGTGCATTGATATACGGTGGCGGGATTGGTAATTAAATCGAACTCCATTACAGTTGCATGGTAGCGGTGGCATGTATTGTAATTACATATATTTGGTTTACGTATGCATGGAGTAGCGGTGGCACATATTGTAATTAAGAAGAAATCAACTACGTATTGCATGGAACACGGTGATAGTATTTTTTAATTCAACATCCTTTACTAGTGCATGTGCATGATTCTACTATTTGTAGCTAGACGACAATGAATTATGAGTACATGCAATAGTGGAAAAGATAGCTAGAGACATTGAGGCATATATTTTTGGTGAATAAAAAATTAATTGAGGATAATAGCTTTAATCGTTTTGAACACATGTTCACCATTGACTCATAATTAGGATATGTTCCACGTAGTTATAATCTACATAATATGCATATAGTTCTAGATACAGTCAGGTTGTATTACAAGACGTGAACCTTGGTTACATTGTTTTCATTCTCATTACAATTTATTTATTCGTATTACATATTTTTCCTTCTTATTACAATTTATTCTGTACTGAAGTTTATACTCATAAATTTTTGTTTAACACCTTGTGGGTCATCTATTATATCATCAAACATCTACATTAGTTACAATTTTCTCCTCCTTATCATAATTGTCTTTGCTCAAGTCTTTTTACAAAATATTAAACATGGTTATATTTTCAATTTGCAAAACAATATTGTAATATTTAGGATGATAAGCTTACCATTTTGCATGTGAAGTTCTTAAACCTATAGATTCTTTCTTTGTCTTGTGTTCACATAGAATTCTCTAGTTATCGAATCTTGATTGTTAGTGTAAATGCTACATGTAAATTTTAATGCCTTAATGTAATAAGAAAGTGTCATATATAATATGGGCGGTCACATTGTAATAGGCAAGGGTCAACCGTAATGTAGGTGACAGTTTTGTAATATGGATACTCATATTGTAATAAGCAAGTGTCATTTGTAATATGGACAGTCACATTATAATAGGCAAGAGCCAACCGTAAGTAGGTCATAGTTTGGTAATATGGATACTCATGTTGTAATAAAAAAGTTTCATATGTAATATGGACAGTCACATTGTGATAGGCAAAAGCCAACCGTAATGTATGTGACAATTTTGTAATAAGGATACTCATATTGTAATAAGCAAGTGTCATCTGTAATATGGACAGTCACGTTGTAATAGACAAGAGCCAATCGTAATATAGGTGACCATTTTGTAATATGGATACTCATATTGTAATAAGCAAATGTCATCTGTAATTGTATGGGTTGACAGAGACCTCATGGCTGTAATGAGAACAGAGACTCTGTAATGGAAAGGAGAAATTTATAACTAAGAATGACGTTACGTAAGACAATCTGGACGTATCATTTCTCTTAGACAATGGAATTTGATGCATTTAGATTTGTATTATAAAATGTCATCCTTGATTACATATCTTTCATTTCCATTACAATTATCTATTTTGATTACAGACATTTCTTTCTTATTACAAAATGTCATCTTTCTTTACTTGTCATTGTAATTCACTATATGTTATCATAATGTCACTTGTTTACTTCCTGCTATTTCTAATCATTATTGTCTTTGTAAGGATGAACGATATGTTGTAATGAAAACAGAGAATCTGTAATGGAAAGGAGAAATTTGTAACTAAGGATGACGTTACGTAAGACAGTCTGAAAGTATTATATTATTTTCCATATGTTTATTTGTCTTCACAAAACGACACCACTGTAATGATTTTAGACATGTTATATTGGACATTGGTATATTTAATGATGGGTACGTGTCCAATATTGACGTGGTTGGTGCATACTATTTTTACTCTTAGATGAGTCTCGCACCGCCACTCCATGTACATATAATTTTTTATTAAATAATTACCAATAATGCCACCGCTATTCTATTACATGCACGT